>JAKSZT010008638.1:472764-503498 GCA_026826555.1 Tolypeutes matacus | reverse complement strand
TAAATGTTGATGATTGTTCTCTCTTCTTGAGAGATTACTCCTTTTACTAATATGTAGTGTCCATCTTTGTCTCTTACAATAGTTTTGCATTTAAAGTCTATTTTGTCTGATATTAGAATAGCTACTCCTGCCCTTTTTTGGCTATTGTTAGCTTGTAAAATGGTTTTCCAGCCATTCACTTTCAGCCTCCTTGAATCCCTGGGCCTAAGGTGGGTTTCTTGTAGACAGCATATAGATGGATCATATTTTCTTATCCATTCTGCCAATCTGTGTCTTTTGATTGGTGAATTTAATCCATTAACATTCAGTGTTATTACTCGTAACGGATTTCTTACTTCAGTCATTTTTTCTTTGGGTTAATGTATGTCATATGTTGTTTTGTTTCTCTTTTTGAGTTTTCAGTTGTTTTTAAACTCTCCTCCAACTCTCTCTCCTTTGTTTTTTCCTTTCAACTTGTAGAGATTCCTTTAGTATTTCTTGAAGTGCTGGTTTCTTCTTGACATACTCTCTTAATTGCTGTTTTTCTGTGAATATTTTGAACTCTCCATCATTTTTTTTTTATTATTCTTTTTTTCTCCATCATTTTTGAATGCCAATTTTGCTGGATAGAGAATTCGTGGTTGGAAGTTTTTTTCTTTTAGTGTTTTGACTATGTCATACCACTGTCTTCTTGCCTCCATGGTTTCAGCTGAGAAATCAGCACTTAATCTTATTGTGCTTCCCTTGTATGTGATGGTTCTCTTTTCTCTTGCTGCCTTGAGTATTTTCTCTTTGTCTTGAGCATTGCACAATTTGAAAAGTATATGTCTTGGAGTTGGCCTGTTGGGATTTATACTATTTGGGGTGCGCTGTGTTTCCTGGATCTGCACATCCATCTCTCTCAATAGAGTTGGGAAGTTTTCAGCCATAACTTCCTTCAACACTCCTTCTGTTCCCTTTCCCTTCTCTTCTCCTTCTGAGATGCCCATAGTGCATATGTTTGTGCATCTTGTATTATCGGTTAATTCCCTGAGACCATGCTGGATTTTTTCTATCTTTTTGTCTATCTGTTCTACAATCTCTTTGATTTCAACTGTATTGTCTTCCATATCACTAATTCTTTCCTCTGCGTGTTCAAATCTGCTGCCATGTGAGTCCAGCGTCTTTTTCATTTCTTGACTTGTGCCTTTGTTCGCCATCATATCCATTACCTTTTTAGGTGTGTTAGCTATTTCTTCAGTATGTTCTCCCAGTATCTTCTTTATATTTTTAATCTCTTCCTTCAGTTCTTTAAGTTGGTCCATGATATTTGTTTGGATAACTTTGATTAGTTGTTCGATGTACTGCATTGCTTCCTGGTTTTTATTTTGTGCATTGGAGTGGTCCATGTTTTCCAGTTTCTCAGAGTCATTTGTATTTTTCTGTTGTCCTCTGGTCATCATATTATCTTGATGGGTTTGTTCAGTTGATTAGCTTTTCTCTATGCTCTAGAATTCTATTTAGTTGTTGGTTCTGCGTGTGAGTTAAGTTTTCTCTTTGGCAGTTTTTCTTCTTATTTTATTTCCTTGTTTCTTTCTATGTTCCCTTAAGGCAAAAGGTTAGGGCCAGAGGAATCAAAAGATGTAAGGAAGGCAGAAGGATAATAGAAATATTGATAAAAGTTAGAAGAGGGGCAAAATGAGACTTAATGAGATGAATATTTAACTTGTGTAGGCAGTGTAGAGTACTAGGAAAAAATATGGAGTTCCTACAATGGACTGGGAAAACAAATGGAAGAATATATATATAGTGATTTAGAAGGCTAGATTTATGAGGAGGGAGAAAAATAGTAAAGAAAGGTCTGAAAGGAAAAAGTTAATACTAATAAAAAAAAAAAGAAGAAGAAGAAGAGGAAAACAAAATAGATGGAATAGAAATTGACACCCTTAAGTTGTGGGCCTATGAAAAAATGTTGTCTCTAAGAGCCACAACAGAAAACAGAAGGCAGAAAGATGCAGGAAGGATAAGCGATAGTTTGTAATATAGAATCAATATATACAGCGAGTGGGAAATTACTGAATAAGAAGCCCAGCAAAGAAGCGACAAGCTGGCAGCACCTATTTAAAAAAAAAAAAATAGAAGGAAAAAGGAAGGGGGGAGGAAAGAGGAAATAATAGCAATAGACCAGAAAGTAACAGAGAGAAACCAAAGATCCACACACGCAAGCAGTCAAACAGAGCTAAGGGGGGTCAATGATTCCCCTAGGGTCCACGTGGATCCTTCCTGCCTACTTGTGTTTATCAATCAATTTCCCCACAGGGTTCTATATGCAGGTCCTGAAGCAGCTTTTAGCTATTAAACTAAATTAAAAAGAATTTATTTTTCATTTGTTGAGGTGACCTCCCTTTTTTGTTTTTTTGTTTTTTTTAATTTTTATTTTTTTAGCCAAATGCAGGACCCAAAGTAATTCCTCCTCTAGACCAACCCCCTTACGGAAGGGACCCTAGCTGGGCCCATGGAAATTAATCAAGCACATCCCACTTTCCAGACTCCCCAGGTTAGCTGAAGCTCTGATGTTAGTCAGTGAGGAGTGCTAAAGAGGGCGGATTCCGCCCCTTCTGGAGCCGAGCTCGAGCGTCACTGGGCTGCTCAGTAAATCAGTTTGAGTGCAGATTTGCGTCTGCTCTCAGCCTAATGCTGCTTCAGGTCGGCTTATCTGCTCCCCAAAGCTATGGGGCGGTGCAGACAGCCAGATCGATGTCTAAAAATATAAAATACCCTTCCCTGTCTTCCAACAGAACCCTCCCTTTTTTGGGAAGTGTCCCTTCTTCCTGGCTCCGCAGCGGCCCGGGTCCTATCCCTAGGTGGCTAGGGAAATCAGCTGCATTTCCCGACCAAAATACCCGCTCTGGTTCACCGGGTGCTGATTAGCTCGTTTGTTCTATTCACACAAGGTCCAAGGGGCGCCAGGCAGCCAGATCCCCAGAAAATAAAACTTTTTCGCCCCGCCTGCGGCTCCAAATGGCCGTTTTATTTATTTATTTATTTTTTCTCCTAACTGCGGGGCTCAGCCGCCCCTGCCAACCTCCACCGGCAGCCTCAAAACTCACGAATCTCCACCGTTCCGTCCACGCCACCAATCTGCGCAGATAGATGTCCCAAGCTTCTCACTCCACACGTGCACAGCACAGACCCCCGGGCAGGACCCTGTCCACAATCTGCCTTGCTCTGGGAGCTTGCAGTGTGTGCCCTCCTACACTAACGCCATCTTGGCCCCTCTATCCAGCAGGCTTTTTGTCTGGAAATTGTAAGCTGATTCTAAATTCATATGGAAATGTAAAGGCCTAGAGTATCCAAACAACTTTGAAAAGAAGGACAGATACTACCTGATTTCAAGTTTTATTATAAAGCTGCAGAAATCAGTATTTGGTGTAAAGATAGACAAATAGATCAATTGAACAGACTAGAGTCCACAATAGATCCACACACATATATAGATAACCGAGTTTGGACAAAGGTGCAATGGCACAGCAATGGAAAAAGGATAGTCTTTTCAGCAAACAGTGCTGGAATAATCCAAATGCAAATATATAAACTATCAAACTTCAATCTATAATCCATACTATATACAAAAACTAAGTCAAAATCAGTCATACACCTAAGGTAAAGCCTGAAAATATACAACTTTTAGAAGAAAACATAGAAGATATTCATGGCCTTGGGTTAGGCAGAAAAGATTTCTTAAATACAATGCTACAAGGACAATCCATAAAAGAAAAAAAAAATTGATAAAGAAGACTTCATCAAAATGTTTAAAAATCTACTTTTTAAAGACACTGTTAAGAAAATGAAAAGACAAGTCATAGACCAGGAAAGAATATTTTTAAATCCATATCTGAACAAATATCTAGATACTATAAGGAACTCACAAAGCTCAATAATAAGGGAAAAAACAACCCAATTTAAAAAATAAGAAAAGACTTTAACAGACACTTGTCAAGAGAAGGCAAATGAACACATGAAAAGATTCTCACATTAGCCATTAGGGAAATTCACATGAAAAACACAAGGAAACAACTGCCACTCAAGAATTTTATAATGGCAATTATCTCTTGCAAAAACAAGGGAGAGAATAAGACATTTTCAGATAAAAAAAAAAGCTGAGCGAATTCTTCACTACCAGACCTGCCCTACAGATGCTGAAGGGTGCTCTTCAGACTTAAAGGAAAGGACACTAGATAGTGGTTCAAAGCAGCATAAAGAAATAATGACAGGTGTTAAAGATAACCATTTGGGTAATTATAAATGTCAGTAATATTGTATTGAATTGTTTGGTATGTAACTCTACTTCCTACGGTGTTAAAATGCAAATATATAAAAAGTAATAATAAATCTATGTTTTTGGACATACAATGTACAAAGATATAAATGGTAACAAGTACCAAAAATGGTGGGAGAGCAGAGGGGAATGGGAAAATGTGTATGTGCATGCTGTTAAGTTGGTATCAAATCAAATATGATTGTTATATATAGGATGTTAAATTTTAACCCTGTGATAGCCACAAGGAAAATAAATGAAAAATATATCCAGATAGAAATGAGAAGTCAGTCAATATGGTACAACACACAGAGAAAACAACAAATAAATATAAAAGTAGGCATTAATGGCACTGAGGGACAAAAACAGTATAAGACTTACAGTCTCTCAACAGCAAAATGGCAGAAGAAATTCCTGTATCATCAGTAATACCTTTAAATGTAAATGGATTAAACTCTCCAGTGAAAAGGCAGAAATTGGCAAAATGGCTAAAAAAGCATGACCCAACTACATGCTGCCTGCAAGAGACTCACCTTAAATTCAATGATATAAGTAGGTTGAGGGTAAAAGAATGGAAAAAATATACCATGCAAGTAGTAACAAAAAGAGAGCTGGGATGGCTATATTAATATCAGATAAAATAGACTTTAAGTCAAAAACAGTTATCAGAGACAAAGATGGTCATTATATGCTGATAAAGGGGACAATTCACCGGGAAGAAGTAACAATTATAAATATATATGTACCTAACAGCAGAGCCCCAAAACATATGAAGCAAATATTGACAGATTTGAAGGGAGAAATTGATTGTTCTATAGTAAGGAGTAGGAAACTTTACATACCACTCTCAGTAATAGATAGGACATCTAGTCAGAAGATCAATAAGGAATTACAGGACTTGAATGATACACTAAACCAACTAGATCTAACAGGCATATATAGAACACTGCATCCAATGAAAACAGAATACACATTCTTCTCAAGGGCACATGGGTCATTCTCCAGGATAGACCATATGTTGGGTCACAAATCTCAATAAATTCAAAAATATTGCCATAATACAATGTATATTCTCCGACCTTGACAGAATAAAGCTAGAAATCAACAGTGGAGAAATGGAAAATACACAAATATGTAGAAATTAAACAGCATGCCCTTAAAAAATCAATGGGTTAAAGAGGAAATCAGAAATTAAATTGGGAAATATCTTGAGGCAAATGAAAACATATCAAAACTTATGAGGGGGAATTGTGGGGACATGACTGACAGGGTAGACTGACAAAGCTAAACTCTCACTAAAACAACTGAGAGGGAGCCAGGGCCTGCCTTGTTGACCTGCTTTGGGATATAGCAGACCAGGACACTGCTCCACAACTCCCAGGAGAGTTGGGGACAGAGAGGAAGAGGCTGAAACAGCAAGTTGTGAGTTTTTGAACCTCCAGGCCACAGGAAAGGGCTCCACTCCCCACCTCTGAGATATTGAGCGAGGGTAAAACTCCTGGCAAATTGTATCTGACTGAGAGAACAGACTTCTTCCTCCCTCCCAGTTCCTTTGGATACATACAGAGCAGGAGGGTGCTGGAAAGACAAGGAAGCCAAAGAAAAATCTTGACTTTCTAGCTCCTGTGGCTGGAAGTGGCACATATACCCTGCCCTCAAGACAAAGAGCCTAGGTCTAGGTCTTTGGCTCCCTTCTCCAAAGGGAGTGTGACTGCAACCTCCCTGGGAGCAGGAGGGGTCTGGGAGGATGGAGAGTGATTTCTTTGCAGTTATTTTAGCCAGCCGAGCTCCCCTTAGGTGTCAGAAGGGACCCTAACACAACAGGGGTAGGGAAGTGGGATCTCCTCTGGCAGGTTGTCACACCCAGAAGCCTAGGTAAAGAGAGGAATTACATCAGAAAGGAAGCAGAGATTACAGGCTAAGCAGCAGGACCCCAGCAAATCTAACCTGCCTGAGGGAAAAGGGGCAAATAGCCTTCAGAAAAGTTCTCTAGTTTAGGAGACAGATTAGCTCAGTGGAAGAATTCCTGCCTAGCATATATAAGGTCCCTGGTTTGATCCCTGCCTCCTTTCTGAGAAGTGATACAGAGCTATCAGGCAACCAGCTAAAACTTTATGACAGGGAACATATTGACATTCTCTTTGTATTAGCTTTTCTTGGATCTCTCATTTTTTAAAAAGTTTCCTTTTTTTATTTTCCTTATTTTACTCACTAAAACCTGGCTTAAAACCTGCAGAGGACAGACTGCCGGTGATTGATTGGTGAATAGCAGCAGCCTGAGAAGATCTCTAGGGGTTTAAGAGAAAAGGCTGTTTTTCCATGTTTATCTTTGTTTTGTGAATTTTTTTTTTGCCTTCTACCTCTTTTTTTTTTTAAATCAATAGCTACTATCCTCTTTTCTTCTTGTGTTTCCCTTTCCTTTGTTTCTCTGTTTGTTTGCTTCTTTTTTTCTTTGTTTAAGAATTTTCTCTACCTACTCTATATCTTTTCTCTCCTTCATCTTTATATATTCTGTTTTCTGTTGTTATTCTTTCATTCCGCCTCTTTTTGCTTGGTCTTAATTTTTCTTGTTCTCATTTCTCTCTCCCTCCTACTTTCTCTGTTTTCTTTCTTATTTTACTTTTTTTTCCTTCTTTCTCTCTTTCACTTTTTCTTTTCCCTTCTTCTGATCATTCCAGCCTTTTAAGTCATTCTATACTTTATTCTGTTTCTTGTTTCATTGTTTCTATCCCACTCTTCTAATCTTATTCCTCTATACTTCTTACTTGGGTTAATTATTCAATTTCCTAAGTATTGTATGGTCCCTCTAGTACTCTTAGTATTATTACTACTATTATTGTTTTTCTCTTCCTATCTCTTCCTATTTCTCTGATCCTAACTTTCTTTTCAAAAGAACATAGACAAGAAAAAGGAAATAGAATAAGAGGAATGAAGTGTCGAAGTGAAAGCTTACCACACTGAAAAACAACAAAATAAAACCAGAGAGTAGAGAAGCTAATCAATTGAACAAACCCATAAGATAAACAGATGCCTGGCCACCAACAAAAAAATTACAAGCCATACTAAGAAACAGGAAAACATGACCCAGTCCAACAGACAAACTAAAAGCCAGGAAGAGATGCAGAACATGGAATGACCAATCAGAGATGTTGAAACAAATGTCATGAATCAACTTAATGAAGTGAAGGAAGAGATTAAGGATATTAAGAAGACACTAGAAGAACATACTGAAGAAACTGTAAATATACATAAAAGGATAACAGATATGATGATGATGAATGGCACAATCCAAGAAATAAAAAATACACTGGAAGCAAATAACAGCAGATTTGAACAGGCAGAGGAAAGAGTTAGTGATGTGGAAGACAGTACATCTGAAATCAAAGTGATAGTAGAACAGATAGATAAAAAGAAAAAATCCAGCAGGGACTTAGAAATTTAAATGACAACACAAAACACACAAACATACACATATGGGCATCTTAGAGGGAGAAGAGAAGGGAAAAGGGACAGAAGGAGTGTTGGAGGAAGTAATGGCTGAAAACTTCCTAACCTTATTGAGGGAGATGGACATACATGTCCAGGAAGCGCAGCACACCCCAAACAGTATAAATCCCAATAGGCCTACCCAAGACATATACTTGTTAAATTATCAAATGCTCAAAACAGAGAATACTAAAAGCAGCAAGATAGAAGCTCAATAAGATTAAGTGCTGATTTCTCATCTAAAACCATGGAGGCAAGAAGGCAGTGATATGACATCATTAAGGTGCAAAAAACAAAAACAAAACTTCCAGCAAAGAATTCTCTATCCAGCAAAGCTGGCGTTCAAAAAGAGGGAGACTTCAAAATATTCACAGGTAAACAGAAATTAAGAGAGTACGTCAATAAAAAACCTGCACTTCAAGTAATACTGAAGAGAGTTCTGTAGGTCAAAAGGAAAAAACAGGACAGAGAGAGTTGGAGGAGAGTGTAAGAACAAATAAAAGGACAAAAAGAGAAATAAAAACAACATGTGATGTACATAAATACAAAAAAAAGAAAATATAGTGTAAGAAATTCCTTGACAGTAAAAACATTGGATATTAATGGAGTAAACTCACCAGTCAAGAAACACAGATTGGCAGAATGGATAAGGAAAAATGACCCATTTTATGCTGTCTCCAGGAAACTCACTTTAAACCCAGGGATGCAAGGAGGCTGAAAGTGAATGGTTGGAAAACAATTTTACAAGCAAACAATAACTTAAAAAGGGTGGGAGTAGCTATAATAATATCAGAAAAAATAGACTTTAAATGCAAAACTATTGTAAGAGACAAAGATGGACACTATATATTAATAAAAGAGATAATCTTTCAAGAAGAAAGAACAATCATATACACTTATGCACCCAAACAGGTTGCCTCAAAATACATGAGGCAAACACTGGAAAAACTAAGTGGAGAAATAGATGCCTCTACAATTACAATGGGGGATTTTAATACACCATTATCACCATTAGACAGACCATCTCAATAGAAAATCAATAAAGAAATGACAATGAATGATACACTAGAGAATCTGGACCTAATAGACATATACAGAACACTACACCCAAATACAACGGGATACATATTATTCTCAAAGACACATGGATCATTCTCCAAGATAGACCACATGCTAGTCTACAGAACATCTCTCAAGGAATTCAGAAGGATTGAAATTATACAAAGTAATTTCTTTGACCACAATGGAATGAAGCAGGAACTCAGTAAGGGCCAGAGAACCAGATCAGGCACAAAGATATGGAAGTTAAACAACACACTCTTAGACAAACAGTGGGTCAAGGAGGAAATTTCAAAAGAAATCAGTAACTACTTTGAAACTAATGAAAATGAAACACAACATATCAAAACCAATGGGGGGAAGCGGCTGTGGCTCAATCAGTAGGGCTCCCGTTTTCCATATGGGAGGCTCCGGGTTCAGTTCCCGGGGCCTCCTGGTGAAGGCAGGCCCGCCCGAGCGGCGTGGTTGGCTGACCCAGCGAGCACAGGCAGCAAGGGGAGGATAAATGAATAAATAAATAAAATCTTAAAAAAAAAAAAAAACCAATGGGATGCAGCCAAACCTGTCCTGAGAGGGAAGTTCATACCCATAAATACATATATTTAAAAAGAAGAAAGAGCTAAAATTGAAGACCCAACTGTACACTTGGAGGAATTGGAAAAAATAACAATAAACTAAACCAAAAGGAAGTAGAAAGAAGGAAATAACAAAGATTAGAGGAGAACTAAATGAAATAGAGAATAAGAAAACACTAGAAAAAATAAACAAGACTAAAAGCTGATTCTTTGAGAAGATCAATAAAATTGACAAACCCTTAGCCAGACTAACAAAGAAAAAGAGAGAACAGATGCAAATACATAAAATAAAGAACGAGCAAGGGGATATCACTACTAACCCCACAAAAATAAAGAGTATCATAAGAGGATACTTTGAAAAATTATATGCCAACAAGAATGATAATTTAGAGGATATGGACAAATTCCTAGGACTCACAAGCAGCCTACATTGACGAAAGAAAAATTGATGAACTCAACAGTCCAATTACAAGTAAAGAGATAGACACAGTCATCAAAAACTTTCCAACTAAGAAGAGACCAGGACCAGATGGCTTCACAGCTGGATTTTACCAAACATTCTGGAAAGAGCTAACACCAATCCTGCTTAAGCTCTTTCAAAAAGTAGAATTAGAAGGAATATTGCCTAACTCAGTCTACGATGCCAACATTACCCTAATGCCAAAACCAAACAAAGATACCACAAGAAAGGAAAATTACAGACCAATTTCTCTAATGAACCTAGATGCTCAAATCCTCAACAAAATACTTGCTAATCTCATTCAACCACATATCAAAAGGATTATACACTATGACCAAGTGGGTTTCATTCCAGGTATGCAAGGATGGTTCAATATAAGAAAATCAATCAATGTAATACACCACATAAACAGATTGAAAGAAAAAGATCACATGATCATTTCTATAGATGTAGAAAAAGCATTCGATATAATACAGCACTCTTTCCTGATAAAAACACTGCAAAAGATAGGAATAGAAGGAAACTTTCTGAATATGATAAAGGCTATATATGAAAAACCCAAAGCTAACATCATCTTCAAAGGTGAAATCCTAAAAGCCTTCCTTCTGAGTTCGGGAACAAGACAAGGATGCCCACTATCACTACTCCTATTTAACAGTGTCTTAGAAGTATTTGCTCGAGCACTGAAGCAAGAAAAGGATATAAAAGGCATCCAAATTGGAAAAGAAGAAGAAATATTTCATTATTTGCAGGCGACATGATCCTATAAGTAGAAAGCCCTGAGAAATCTACAACAAAGCTTCTAGAACTTATAAAGGAATTCAGTAATGTCACAGGCTAAAAAATCAGTACCATTTCTGTACACCAATAACAAGCAATCTGAGGAGGAAATTTTAAAAAATGCCATTTGCAATAGTAACTAAAAGAATCAAATACCTAGGAATTAATTTAACTAAAGATGTAAAGGACTTATATACAGAAAACTACACAACACTGTTAAGGGAAATAAAAAAAGACTTAAATAAAGGGAAGAATATTCCCTGTTCATGCATAGGAAGACTAAACATCATCAAGATGTCTATCCTACCCAAACTAATCTACAGATTTAATGCAATCCCAATAATAATCAACACTGTATTTTTTAAGGAACTGGAAAAACTAACTACAAAATATATTTGGAAAGGTAAGAGGCCCCAAATCACCAAAGACACATTGAAAAAGAAAAATGAAGTTGGAAGTATCACATTACCTGACTTTAAAACATACTACAAAGCTACAGTGATCAAAACTGCATGGTATTGGCACAAGGATAGACATACTGACAGATGGAACCGAATTTAGAGTTCTGATATAGATCCTTGCATATACAGTCATCTGATATTTGACAAGCCCACCAAGCCCACTCAGTTGGGAGAGAATGGCCACTTTAACAAGTGGTGCTTGGAGAACTGGATATCCATACCCAAAAGAATGAGAGAAGAATACCATCTCACACGTTATACAAAAATCAACTCAAGATGGATCAAAGATCTAAATATAAAAGCCAAAACCATAAAGACCTTGGAAGATAATGTAGGGAAGCATCTACAGGACCTTGTAATAGGAAATGGTTTCATGAACTTCACACCCAAAGCACGAGCAGCAAGAGAAAAAATAGATAAATGGGATCTCCTCAAAATTAAAAACTTCTGCACCTCAAAGGATGTTATTAAGAAACTTAAAAGGCAGCTTACCCAATGGGAGAGAATATTTGGCAACCATATATCTGATAGGAGCCTAATACCCTGCATATATAAAGAAATCCTACACCTTGTAAGTAAAAAGACAAACAACCCATTTAAAAAATGGGCAAGTGACCTGAAAAGACACTTCTTCAAGGAAGAAATACAAATGGCTGAAAAGAACATGAAAAAATGCTCAACATCACTAGCTATTAGTGAAATGCAAATCAAAACTACAATGAGATACCATCTTACACCCATCAGAATGGCAGCTATTAAAAAAAGGGCAGAATATAAGTGTTGGAGAGGATGTGGAGGAATAGGAACCCTCATCCACTGCTGGTGGGATTGTGGAATGGTCCAGCCACTGTGGAGAACAGTTTCGCGGTTCCTCAGAAAACTAACAATAGATCTTCCATATGATCCAGCGATCTGCTGGGTATATACCCAGAAGAATTGAAAGCAAAGACATGAACAGATATATGCACAACAAGGTTCAAAGCAGCATTGTTCACAATTGCCAAAAGTTGGAATCAGCCCCGGTGCCCATCAACAGATGAACTGATAAACAAAATGTGGTACATACATACAATGGAATATTACTCAGCTGTAAGAAGGAATAAAGTGCTATCACACGGAATAACATGGATGAATCTTGAAGACCTTATGTTGAGTGAAGCAAGCCAGGCTTTGAAGGATTAACAGTATATAACCTCACTGATCTGAATTGAGGAATGTGAGCAGTCTCTGAGAACCATTGTCTGAAAGATAGGTTAACAAGAGAGAGAAAGAGAAGAGTAGGTTGTGAGCCATCACCCATATGGACATAATCTATGGTAAAGTGATAGAGTATAGTTGCATATTGAAGGATAGGACAGGTGGTAGTGATATTACTGGGTTTGATGGTGCAGGGTTGACAGCTGGGAAGATTAGGAAAGGCAGGTTAGAATACCCAGGACATGTAACTATGAATCTTGTCTTCCAATGAGTCAAGACAGGGAAGTGTCGTGTGCCCCAGGGGGGTGGGGAGGAAGGAACAGAAAAGATCAAACAGGGGGTATTTAGTGGTCATGGGAAATATTTTTCATTACCTTACAATAATGGACACAAAACATGGTAAATAACATCAAAAATTATTAAACTGTACCATCTAAATTGTGAACTATACTGTAAACCATTGATAATGTTTAATAGCTATGTTTCACTATCTGTATAAGAGTTATAACAATGCTACCATCCACAAAAAAAAAAAAAAGAAAGAAAGAAAAAAGTTTTAATATGGGGTGAGAAAAGGGGAAGGAGGTTGGGTATATGAGAGTCTCTAGTATTCTGTGTGTGACTTTGCTGTGACCTAAAACTTCTTTGAAAATTAAATGAAAATTTGGGAGACAATGGGGAATGAGAGGGGGAAGGTGCCATGGTACAGACAGGACACTCAATAATGCCATGATAAAAGGAAAAATAATAATAATAATTTTTTTTAATTTTTTGTTTTTTCCCATTTTTTGAATCTCCCAATCCCTTAATTATATTTTATTTTTTGTTTAGTTTTTTCTTAGTTTCCACACATTTCATCTCTTGCATTTAAGCTTATCATTAATATTTCATTTTCCTATTAATTGTATTTGGTTATTATATGTGCTTCATCTTCAAGGAAGGTTTAGATCACAGAAGGGTTACAATGAGGGCTGCAGAGGATCTTTGGTGGGGGGGTGCCTGGGATGGGGGATTCATGGGAGGAAGTTCATCTGAATATACATGAAAGATATATAAAATTGTTCAAATGATCAAGGGGTGGGGCATGGTCATGGTGGGTAGACAATCACTCAATAAATGAGGGAATACTGAATTGCCAGCCTGGAGAGCTCTGCCACATTCACCAAGGGAGCAGCAACAGTCCCCTGAGTGCAGGGGCAGTGTCTGGCAAAAGAGGATGGTCCACTGTTGGGTTCTTGTTATTGATGACTAGCCTTATGAGTCTTTGCTCTTGTAATTGAAACTTAGCCTATTGTAATGGGGTGCCTAAGTGTTGCCACCTGAGAGCCTCCTTGTTGCTCAAATGTGGCCTCTCTTTAAGCCAAACTCAGCATATGAATGCATTACCTTCCCCCCAGCGTGGGTCATGACTCCCAGGGATGAGCCTCCCTGGCAACGAGAGATTAATACCAAGTGCCAACTGGCAACACAACTGGAAAAAGCCCTTGAATAAAAGGGGGAAGTGGTAAAGACAAATGAGTTCATGTGGCTAAGAGACTTCAAAGAGATTCGGGAGGTCATCCCAGAGGTAATGCTTACACACACCTCAGTAGGATCTCATAGAACACCAAAGTGGATATCACCCCACACAGAGGGAATCCTGAGGGCTCTGGAGACACCCAGGTCCTATATAAGGGGGGATAGCTCCAGAGATTGATGCCTTATCAGTAGGCTCTACTTTGGAATCTGTGCTCCTGAGAGTGACAGAGTTGGACTCAAATAAGTCCCCCCTACACATGGTCCATCAGTCCCTTCTATTTAAACCTGCATGTGATGCTGGAGTTTGTAGGTGTACTTCCAGAGACTGGAGCCTCTGGCCTACCCATGTGCCAGCTGTGCCTGGAATCTTGGTGGAGCTGCAACTCCTACTCTACAGCCCAATGGACTCACCCAAGTCACCTGGTGAGGAGACGATGATGGACAATGGTCATCCCAGGGAATGGAGACAGCCTGCAGCTGCAGGCAGGATAATCCCATCCACCATATCCACAGGATATAAGCCCACTCTCACTTGGAGGGGGAGTGGACATCACCATCCCAGACTACTCAGGATTGGGGGAAGAGCTATGGACTAGAGTGGACTTAATGGCATTCTGTTGTAGACATATTGTGATTCAAACAATGGAAGAAATTATAACAGTGAGGTGGAGCCAGTGGCCACTAGACTCTTTTAGGGCAGGGAAGGGAAAAGCAGTTGTAATATAGGGGCTTTTTCAGGACTTGGGAATTATCCTGAGTGACATTACAGTAACAGATATAGGCTATTTTACATCAGCATATATCATGCAGAACTGTGTGGGAGAGAGTGTGGTCTACAATGTGAACTATAGTCCATGCTTAGTAGGGAGTCGGATGTAGCTCAACTGATTGGGCGTCCGTCTCCCATATGGAGAGACCCGGGTTCGATCCCCGGGACCTCCCGGTAAAAAAATAAAAAATAAAAAAAAATAAAAAAATAAACCTCACATGCTTAGTGGCAAAGCCCCAGGATGTGTATATCCATTGCAGGTGATGTGCCACACTAATGAAAGATGTTTATGTGGGATGTTATGGGAGGTGTGGCAGGTGGGGTGTATGGGAATCCCTATATTTTTTGCATAACATTTACGTAATCTAAGTATCTTTTAAAATTAATAATAATGATAATAATAATAAACAACAAACAAACAAACAAATGAAAAAAAAAAACAGTGTTAGGAAACCACATGAAACTTCTGTGAAAACAGAGAAATGAATTCATGCACATTACTAGCTTTATGTTAATTTACTTCAAAATTTTCCAAAAGGTGAATGTATTAATGTAATTCTCTTTTTTTTCTGAATCAAACAATATGTTACACAATATATTTGGTCCATAGTAATATAAAAATAAATAAATAATTAAATAATTAAAATTAAAATAAATAAATAAATAAAAACACCTCTCAAGCTAAAAAAAAAAAAAAAAAGATGGATCAAAGATCTAAATATAAGAGCCAAGACCATAAAGACCTTAGAAGATAATGTAGGGAAGCATCTACAGGATCTTGTAATAGGAAATTATTTCACACGGAAAGCATGAACAGCAAAAGAAAAAATAGATAAATGGTATCTCCTCAAAATTAAAAACTTTTGCACCTCAAAGGACTTTGTCAAGAAAGTGAAAAGGCAATCTACCCAATGGGATATAATATTTGGTAACCATATAATCTAATAGGAGCCTAATATACAGCATATATAAAAAAAATCCCAGGGAAGCGGCTGTGGCTCAATCAGTAGGGCTCCCGTTTACCATATGGGAGGCCCCGGGTTCGGTTCCCGGGGCCTCCTGGTGAAGGCAAGCCCGCCTGCACGGCGTGGTTAGCTGACCCAGCGAGCACAAGCAGCAAGGGGGGGGATAAATGAATAAATAAATAAAATCTTTAAAAAAAAAAAAAATCCTACACCTCGAAAATAAAAAGACAAACAACCCATATAAAAAAATGGTCAAGTGATCTGAATAGACACCTCTCCAAAGAAGAAATACAAGTGGCCAAAAAGCACATGAAAAGATGCTCAACATCACTAGCTATTAGGGAAATGAAAATCAAAAGTACAATGAGACATCATCTTACACCCAATAGACTGGCGGTTTTTTAAAAAACGGAAGATCACAAGTGTCGGAGAGGATTTGGAAGAAGAGGAACCGTCATCCACTGCTGGTGGAAGTGTAGAATGGTCCAGCCATTGTGGAGGACAGTTTGGTGGTTCCTCAGAAAACTAACTATAGAACTGCCATATGAACCAGCAATTCCACTGCTGGGTATAAACCCAGAAGAATTGAAAGCCAGGACATGGAAAGATATATGCACACCAATGTTCAACAGTGGCATTATTCACTACGGCCAAAAGTTGGAATCATCCCAAATGCCCATCAACAGATGAATGAACAAACAAAATGTGGTATATACATACCATGGAATATTACTCATCTGTAAGAAGGAATACAGTACTAACACATGGAGTAACATGGATGAATCTTGAGAACCTTATGTTGAGTGAAGCAATCCAGACATTGAAGGACAAATATTACATGAACTCACTGATATGAATTAAGCAAATTGATCAGACTCACAGAGGTAGAGTCTAGAAGACAGGAAACAGAAAGGGAGAAGAAATTTGTGAGCCAATGCCCATACGGGTGAAATCTATGATAAGGTGGAAGTGTTTAGCTGTACAGTGAAGGGATATGACAGGGGGTGTAGTGATAATATTGGGTTGGGCGGTGCAGGTTTTGACAGGGGGGGAGCATGGGGAGGGTGGGTTGGGCGGTCCTTGGAATTGGGGGAAGGGTTAGGGGAGGGAGCAGGTGAATACTGGGTATTGGCTGGTACATGGTTGAAATTACAAGGTTGAGAAAGCTCTTTTAGCAATATGACAAGGAAGCATTACTGGTTTAGGGTGTTCAGTGGGGGAGCATTCGGGACAGGGTGCATCTGGGGCATGTTTCTAGGGAGTGTGCAAGTGATCATTTTGTCATAATGTGATGTATCAGTGAGTGGAGACCGACATAATGAGCAAGAAGGAGTTCAACTCCCATCCTGGGGAGGCTCACTATGTTCTCAAACAGAGGAGTAGGAGTCTCTTGAGAGCATCAGTGGTGCCTAATAGGTGAGGACAGACCAGTGTGTCAAGCCCTCAGTGTTGTTGAAAGTAACTATGAATCTTGTCCTTCAAGGAGTGAAGCCTGGTGGTTGCAATGGGCCCTGAGGGGAGGGGGAGGGAGGAATAGTATAGATGGAACAGGGGGTATTTTGGGGGCGATGGAAGTATTCTACATGATTTTGCAATGATAGATACAGGCCATGTTAAATTTATCATGTTAAAAATTTATAAAAGTGTATGGTCCAAAATATAAGCCATAATGTAAACCATTGAACATGTTTAGTAGCTGTGTTTCAATATTTGTATATCAGTTATAACAAAGATATCTTTCACATATAAAGAGATTATTAATATGGAAAGCGGCAAAGGGGGAAGATGTTTGGTAAATGGGAGTTCCCTGTATTCTGTATGTGACTTTACTGTGACCCTAAACTTCTTTGAAGACAAAATGAAAAAAAGTAAGACATTGGGGATAAATGGTAGAAAATGTTACTGTATATACAGGACAACAGATTTTACAGAGGTTGTAGCCATTGGGCAATTTGATGTAATTATGAATTCCAAAAATATAATTGAATCATGCTTGTAAACTGATCTGTTAATCTGGGTATGATTAAGTTATGATTAGGGCATTGACTGGGCCACATCAGTAGGGAGTTGAGCCCCACCCCTTGGTGGGTGGGGGAAAAAATATATATAAGGCATCACATAGAACAGAGTTGCAGCAGTTTTGATGTTGGAGTTTTGATGTTGGAGAGAAGGCTCCAGGAGAAGAGAAGCGAGCCATTCCCCTGACAGTCTACAGCTGACCTTTTTGGGGAAACGGGAGCTAAGCCTGAAGAGAAATGCATCCCCAGGAAGGGAGGAACCCAAGAAGCCTGAACCCTGGCAAATGTTGGCAGCTGTCTTGCTCCAACAGGTGGCAATGGACTTTGGTGAGGGAAGAAACTTATGCTTTATGGCCTGGTAACTGTGGATTTCTACCCCAAATAAATAGCCTTTATAAAGACCAAGCAATCTCTGGTATATTGCATTAGTGCCCCCAAGGCTGACTTATACAGAGGTGAAAGGCAAAATGACCAAAAAAAAATTTAATATTTTTCATTAGTTTTTAATATCCCAATTTTTTATTTTATTTTTAGTTTCTTTATTTTTCTGTATTTTATTTCTTATGTTTGAAACTATCATTATTATTTCATTTTCTTATGAATTGTATTTGGCTATTTTATTGGCTTCATTTTTGAAGAAGTTTGGATCACACAAGGGTTAAAACTGTGGCAGGGGAGGATCATTGGTGTGGGATGCCAGTGATGGGGGATACATAGGAGGAAGTTCACCTGGGCATACATATAATGCATATAAATATGTTCAAATGTTCATGGGGCATTGCCACAGTGTGTGGATATTTACGCACTAACCAAAAGAATATCAAATTCCCATCCTAAGGAGCTCTCCAACATTCTCTAGTGGAACAGCAACAATCCCCCAAGTATAGGGGCAATGACTAGTGAAGGAGGATGGTCCATTAATGTGCCCTCGGTATTGATGACTATGCTTTAGAGCCTTTGCTCTTGAAATTGAAACTTAGCCTAGTGTTGTAGGGTGCCTAAGAATTACTTACTGGGAGCCTCCTTGTTTCTCAAATGTGGCCTCTCTCTAAGCCAAACTCAGCATATAAACACAATAACTCCCCCCCAGCATGGGCCATAACTTCCAGGAATGAGCCTCCCTGGCACTGAGGGCTTGCTACAAAGTACCAGCAAGCAATGCAATTGGGGAAAAAAAGAAAAAAAAAAAACTTGACCAAAAGGGGGAAAAGGTAAAGACAAATGAGTTTACATGACTAAGAGACTTCAAAGTGAGTCAGGAGGTCATTCCAGAGGTAATGTTTATGCATGTCTCAGCAGGATCTCATTGACTGCCAAAGTAGATATAACCCCAAATAGCGGAGCTCCTGAGGACTCTGGAAACATCCAGACACTATAGTCAGGGCAGATAATTTAGGAGTTTGGTGTATTGCCGGGGCCCTACTTTGGAATTTATGCTCCCCAGTGTGATAGAGTTGGACTCAGTTGTGGTTTCCCTACACATGGCTCTTCTCTCCTTCTATTTGAACTTATAATTAGTACTAAAGTTGGTATGTGTAAATCCAAGAGACTTAAATCTTTGGGCTGTTCATGTGCCAGCTGGGTCCTGAATCTCAACAGAGTTGCAACACCTCCTCTCCAGTTCATTGGACTCACCCAAGACAATTAACAAGGAGGAGAGGATGGATAACTAACAAAGAACTGAGTGTGTCTACAACTGCAAGCAAGAGAGTCACATCCATTGGCCATATGAGACTGAAGCCCCTCTTAACTAAAGGTGGAATGGGCATCACCATCCCAGAATCCTCAGAATTGGGGAATGAACTATGGACTAAAGTAGACTTACTAGTATTCTACTATAGACTTATTGTGATTCTAGCAATGGGAGAAATATCATTGATGTGGAGACAGTGGCCACAGGAGTTTCTGAGGGTAGAGAGAGGGAAAAACAGGTGTTAATATGGGGGCATTTTTGGGATTTGGGAATCGTCCTGAATGACATTACAATGACAGATATAGGCCATTATATATCTTGCCATAACCTACAGAATTGTGTGGGAGAGAGTGTAAACTACAATGTAAAGTATAATCCATGTTTAGTGGCAGCGCTCCAAAAGGTGTTTATCAATTGTAATGAATGTACCACACTAATGAAAGATGTAGCTAATGTGGAAAAATGTGGGAGGTATGGGGAGCGGGGCATATGGGAATCCCCTATATATTCTCTGTAACATTTATGTAATCTAAGTATCTTTTTAAAAATAAAAAAGGAAAAAAAATTTATGAGATGCAGTGGAGGCAGTGGTGAGAGGGACAGGTATACTCTAAATGCTTACATTAAAAAAGGAGAAAGACTTCAAATCAAAGACCCTACAAGCAAACTGAATCCAACATCATATTAAAAGAATTATATACCATGATAAAGTGGAATTTATCTCTGGTATGCAAGGTAGGCTCAACATAAGAAAATCAATTAATGTAATACACCACATTAACAGAATGAAGGAAAAAAAAAAACATGATCATCTCAACTGATGCAGAAAAGGCATTTGACAAAATACAGCACCCTTTCTTGATTTAAAAAAAAAAAAAAAACTTAGAACACTAGGAATAGAAGGAAACTTCCTCAAGACAATATAGGGCTCATATGAAAAGCCCACAGCTAATATCCTACTTAATGTTGAAAGACTGAGAGCTTTCCCTCTAGGATCAGAAACAAGTAAAAAATGTCCACTGTCTTCTGTGTCATTCAACATTGTACTAGAAGTCTTGCCAGGACATTTAAGCAAGAAAAAGAAAGCATTTTGATTGGAAAAGAAGAAGTAAAATTTTCCCTATTTGCAGATAATATGATTCTACATACAGAAAATCCTGGAAAATCCACAACAAAGCTCCTAGAGCTAATGAATTCATCAAAGTGGAGGGGTACAAGATCAACACCCCAATATCAGTACGTTCCTATACACAAGCAATGAACAATAGGAAGTAGAAATCAAGAAAAAAATCCATTCACAATAGAACTAAAAATCAAATATCTAGGAATAAATCTAACCAATGGTATAAAGAACTTGTACACAGAGAACTACAAAATACTGGTAAAAGAAATCAAAGAAGACCTAAATAAATGGAAGGACATTCCGTGTCCATAGATTGGAAGACTAAATATCATTAAATGTCAGTCCTACATAAAGCAATTTATATATTCAATGCAATCCCAATCAAAATTCCAGTATCCTTCTTTGCATAAATGGAAAAGCTAATCATCAAATTTATATAGAAGGATAAGGGGAACCAAATAGCTAAAGCCATCTTGAAAAACAAGAATGAAACTGGAGGACTCATGCTTCCAGATCTTAAAACTTATTACAGTCCATTGAGGGTGATGGGCCACACTTGTGGGAGATGTTTGTGTGGGATGTGGTGGGAGGTGTGGGAGGTGGGGAACATGGGAATCCTGGTAGGTTCCATGTAATATTTTAGGTAATCTAAGCACCTCTTTATATATATATAACACTTTTGTAAGCAAATGTACATATATGCATATATATTTATATATCATCTTACAAAAATTGGTATGTATTGTGAAAATTTAGATTTTTACCCACAATAAAAAATAAATAAATTAAAAAAAAAAGAAAAAAACTTATTACAAAGCCACAGTAATTAAAACAGCAAGGTACTGGCACAAGGACAGACATATAGACCAATGGAATAGAATTGAGAGCTCAGAAATAAACCCCAACATTTATGGCCAACTGATTTTTGACAAGGTGGCAAAGACCACTCAACTGGTAAAGAATAGCCAAATTCTTTGGTGTAAAGAACACCAAAAATCTCTGGTGTTTGGAAAACTGGCTTTCCATTTGCAAAAAAAAAAAAAAAAAAAAAAAAAAAGAGGACCCCCCCCCTACCTCACACCATATACAAAAATCCACTCAAAATGGATTATAATTCTTGATATAAGCGCTAGAACTATCAAACACCTAGAAAAAAAATGTAAGGAAGTATCATCAGGCAGGCTTGGTGACTTATGCAACAAGATGATGCAACAAGGGGACACAAAGAGGAAAGACAATGAGAGACACAACAAAGCAGGGAGCTGAGGTGGCTCAAGTGATTGAGTGCCTCTCTCCAACATGGGAGGTCCCAGGTTCAGTTCCTGGTGCCTCCTAAAGAAAAGAGGAGCAGACACAGAGAGCATACAGTGGACACAAAGAACCTGTGGGGGAGATAAATAAATAAAATAAATCTTTTTTTAAAAAAGCTAGTGAGTATTTGGGATGAGGCTTAGCAGAGGAGTCAGCTTCCTGTAGTGGGCAAGAGGGAAAGTTTCAGATCCATCCTGGTGTTCTCCTGGTGTTGCTGTTGAGCTCAGTCAACTTATGTCAGCTCGCTGTGCCTGTTTCTTCATCTATGAAAGGTGAATGAGATTGATTATACTCACCTTCCAGGTTAGAACAAGTTAATGCATGCCAAAAATCTGGTACAGATCATGCACATGCTAGGACTTCAATCAATGTTAGGAATTATTAATAATGACGGAATAGGGATAGCAAATGCATGTGAAGGACCTGCTGTGCCAAGTTTTACATATGCTAACTTGTTCAACCCACCCACTCTGCTCTCCAGTCAGTACTATCATGACTTGTTTTGCAGATGAGAAATCTGATGTCCAGGCATATTGAGTAATTCTTATGGATCCCACAGCTAGTAAGTATGGGCTGGGATTTAACATCATGCTGTACTTTTGTAGGTGCTGGGGATACAGGGGGTGGGGTTGCCCCCCAGGGTTCCCATTCCAGTGCTGTGCATGCATGTGGGAGGGCTTCAAAGGCTCAGCCAAGCTGGAGTCTCTGTGCTCTAATCCCCCTCCTCCTGAAAAGGGGGAAATTGGGTCAAGAGAGGAAACTGTCAGGACCTAACCCCAAAAGAGGGCATGAGGGTGGCAGGAGCCTGCACACGGAGTTCAGTTCATCCCAGCTGGATCAGCAGCCTGGGCTGAGGGTATCCTAAGCGCCACACACTTCCCCATATTCCTCTTCCTCCTTGTTGTCTCTCTGATTATGGTTCCTTGCAGCTGGCCAGTGGTCCCCGCAGGTGTCTGCTGTTGATAAAGAGGAACAACAGCTACGGGTGTGCCTGTGCACTTCCTTGAATTTAGCAGTGACTGAGGTCTACAGTGCCAGTGAAGGAAGAGATAGAAAATGCAATCCTCTGTCTACAAGGCACATGTCATCCCAGACAGATGGCGAGATATTCTTTTTTTTCCCCTTTATTTTAAAGGAGCTTTAGATTACATAAATGTTAATAAAAAATATAGGGGATTCCCATATACCTCACCCCCTCCACCTCCCACACTTTCCCCCATTAACAACAACTTTCATTAGTGTGGTCCATTTGTTACAATTAATGAACACATATTGAAGCATTGCTGCTAGGCATGGTCTATAGTTTACATTATGGTTTATACTTTGCACCGCACAATTTTATAGGTTTTGACAAAATATATAATGGCCTGTATCCATCACTGCAATATCATACAGAGCAATTTCAATGCCCCCAAAATGACCCTTGTTACACCTTTTTCCCTCTCTCTCCCCTCAAAATCTCTGGTTACCACTGTCTTTATATCAATGTTACTCGTTCTTCCAGTATTAGAATAATAAGTCTACTTTAGTCCATAGTTACATTCCCCCCTTATGTTTGTTTATTCCTCAGTCATGAGGATTTTGGGGTGGTGATGCCCACTGTGCTTCTTATTGAGAGAGGGCTTAGATCCCAAGGGGCTGATAGGTGGTCAAACATTCTGCCATCTGCAGTGTATATTGTTGGAGTGGAAAGAAGAGGAATGCCTTGAGGATTCCGCTTTGGACATGGACAAAGAGGGAGAATAGGAAGAGGGAGGGGAATTGCTGGCATGGAGGGAATGGAGAGGGAAAGAGGGGCTGCAGAGAATTGCTCCAGAGCTGGGGATCCAGGCTGAAGCTCTCAGAGCCCAGCTGGTGGGTGGTTCTCTACCAGCACTTGTGGGTTTAATGAACCCACACAGGCAACTGGATCAAATTCCAGGTATAACTAAAGCCAAGTATTGAGAATTAACAAATAACTAGAGTCACTAAATTATTATATAGATGTTCTCTTACTTTTAGTATAGTGTAGAATGACTCACTCACTGTAATCATGGCCTTGATGTACTTTAACTTTAAAGTAGCTAGAGATAAATATCGGAAACTTATTCCTTGGATTCTAATACTCCATTTTATAAGTGAATAATCCTTAACTCATAACTGGCCCCTTTATCTAATCACACATGGATTTTATCAGTCCTTAACAGCCCCTCGATGGCCTGTTTTGTTTAGCTTAGTCATATTAATTAAGCAATTTATGGTTGTTTAGCTTAGCATTATCTTCTGTGGTTTGAATGCTTTACAACTTTATGTTTTAGCTAGCTGGACTTTATCAGTTCCTAATGAATGTTAATTAAATAATTTATGACCCAGGTCAGAACCTTATCAAGATACTTACCCCAGCCAGCCTCTGGGACCTGCACTTACACACTTTCAATTAAACAAATCAATCAATACCTCCTACGATCTCAAAGTAACCATCTCTACCTATCTTTGTTTGAATTTCATAAAAACCCAAAGTTTCTCCAATTAAAGGATAATAGACTTGAGATTTTTATCTCCTATATTCCTGCCTTGAGCAACGCAATAAAGACTTTCTCTTTGAAGTCCCAGTTTCTCAGAATTGGTCTTTAAGCATGTTGGGCAGCTTACCTGGGTGTTTGTCTGGCAACATAACTGTGAGAGTCCCCATTCCAGCTCCCAACCCTGCCCCTTGCCTCTACCTGCCTCTGTCTTGATAGCTTTTGTTGATACTGTGGCCCATCATCACTAACTGAATGTCAGTCAAGAGGAGAGACCATCATATTGGCACTGGTAACCCCAAGGAGAGACCGAGAAAGAAAGGTGGTAGCCTACAGAGGCCCACAGGAGTTATCCAGAGGAGATGCAGTGAGGCCTATGTTAAGTGGAAGCCGTGATGGGCATGGATGGTATGCTTTTATCTCTGGGCATAGTTCCAAGCCTTCTTATATAGTGGCTCCCACATAGCAGCTCAAAATGGTATTAGGTGTTGATCTTGTGCCTATTTTACATATGGAGAAACTCAAGCATGGAGAAGTTAAGTAATCTGCCCTGGGCCACCCAGCCAATGAGAGGTTGCTGAGGAAGTCACAGACACACGGACACACCTGGCAGCCATCTCCCAGCCCTGGCTTATCACACATACACCTCTTTTCTATTGTATGCAGATATTTCAGTGTATTTCCATTTTGGAACCCAGGGGAGATATTTGGTCTAATGGATCAGTCTGACCAAACCTTAAACCTCAAACCAGGAACAACTAGTTCCAACTACTTATCAAGGTGAGAAATCTCAGTGGCAGTATCCCTACCCCTTGGGTTGTATAAATACCCCAGTATTGGGCAGCAGAGATTTGTTTCTCCTCTCTCATGCTAAGTGAGGCATGTGGAACTGCTATCAAATCACCCTACCCAAGCAGTTGGTTTCCCTGGGAGACCAGCCATGATGGGATCTGTGATGGTTTGAAGCTATATGGACTCCAGAAAATCATGTTCTTAAAGTGAATCCATTCCTGTGGGTATAATTCTATTTTAAGTATAGCCTTTTGATTAGGTTACATCGGTTAAAGCATGGTCCAGGGTGGGTCTTAATCCTCTTACTGGAATCCTTTATAAATGGATGAACACAGAGAAAGAGAGAGGCTACAGAAGCAAGAAGCTGAAAGCAACAAAACCTGGAAGAGAAGAGAAAGGCCAGCAGGTGTCATCATGTCCCTTGCCATATGGCAAAGAAGTCCAGGATCCCTAGCAGCTGGTGTTCAGGGAGAAAGCATCACCTGATGATGCCTTGATTTGGACATTTTTCTCAGCCTCGAAATGTAAATGTGTAAACTAATAAATTATCATTTTAAAAAGCTGACTCATTTTAGAGTATCTGTTTGAGCAGCTTCAGCATACTAAAATAGAATATTTTCCCCTGCTCTCTGCATCCCTTGTGCTGTGTAAATAATAAAGCAGTCATTTGATGAAGCTTTCTGTTGTGCCTAATCCTGTCTTCCCTTGATGCACTCTATAGCAACCCATGCCACAGTGGTCTAACTGGGATTCCAATCAAGGCAGCTTGGAGCCAGAAGCTGTGGACATAATCTTATTCTACTGCCTTCAAGGCTAGAAGGCCTCTTTGGCTGCTCAATGCAAGACCACAGAGGGTCTGGATGCACAAAGGAGATGGAAAACTTTGGATGAATTGGGTTTGCTTCAGATACTGCATTATCAGTCTAGTCCTGTAGACAACTCTGCACATAACCTCTGAATATATGTCTGCCTATATTTATGTCTGTTTGGACCCTTTTCTCTGTGTGTGAGGTAGGTAAATGTGACAGTTTGAAGTTCTTTTATGAATCCCAAAAAGAAAAAGATTATGTTTTTGAACTAACCATTCCTGTGGGTGTGGGGCCTGTTGATTGGACAACGTCAATAAGGCACGAGCCAGCTTGGATCTCTGCCCACTTACTGGGTCTGATATAAATGGAGACACAGAGAGAAAGGCACAGAGAAAAAGGAAGCTGCCATATGATATTTATCCTGCCATGGGAGAGAGAGGACTGCAGGAAAACAGAAAAGCCCCAAGAGACTGAGAGGGCCTGGAGTCTGGAACCAGGAAAGCACAGAGCCACAGAAAGAGGTCCCTGAGGGGCTGGGCCCACAGAACATCTCAAGGCTGGGGAGATGAGCCCTGCCATGTGCCTGATCCCCACATGGCAGGGCTCCAGGATCATCAGTGGCTGACTTTGGTGATGATGCCTTGATTTGGACATTTCACAGCTTCGGAACTGTAAGATTTTACTCTAAATACAATTCCCATTATAAAATCCAACCCATTCCAGGTACTTTGCATCAGCAGCCCTTTGGAAAACTAAGGCAGTAAGTGTGTTAGCTGGTGGACACACTTAACATACACATACCCCATTGGGATCACATGTGCTTCCATGGTTCTTTGAATATATACTTTTGGGGAAAGGAGGTGTGCACACAGCTATAATTGATTTTCTCCTGCTTTGTTCATGTACTATTTCATTGAAGTGTATTTTTCTTTTGATGTCTAACTTTTTTAAACAAATCAATTTAATTGATACATACTAATAAAACATACAATTCTTCCAAAGTGTACAATCAATGGTATTTAGTATAATCACATAGTTGTGCATTCACCACTTCAATCATTATTAGAGCATTTTCATTATTTTAATAATAATAATAAACAAAAAAACAGACAAAAAAGAAAATTCTTCACCTCTCAATTTCTCTATGCTTCCTCTGCTATACATAGCTGCTATTTTTGGCTATTTTTTGCACCTTTATTTATTTATTTATTTATTGAGAGGTTTTATTGAGATATATTTATATACCATACTATCTATCTAAAGTATATAATCAATGACTTTTAGTATAATCAAAATGTTGTGCATTCATCACTACAAAAAAATTTTAGAACAATTTCATTATTCCAAAAAGAAAAACTCCACACTCCTTAGCAGTCCTTCCCCAGCCCTACATAGCCCCTAATGTAATTTCATCTTTATAAAGTGATTTACATTTACATTTTATATAAATAGAATCATACAATGTGTAGTACTTTGTGTCTGGTTTCTTTCACTTAGCATAATGGTTTTTTTTTTTGTCTGATATGAACAGTTTGTAGTATTAAATGTACATTTGTTCAATTTCAAAGAAAAACGGTCTTATATATGCAATTTTACCCATATTCATATTTCACATGCAGTTTTACTATGCAAAACAGTCCCATGTTGCATTTTTTAGCTTTCCTTTCAGTACTAAACATGACCTTAGACTTTCCCTTTAAATTACTGTCATACCATATGATAGTACTGCTAGGTACAAAAAATTATGTTATGCTTTCACCTTTTCTACTCATTTCCAAAGATTAACACACATCTTTCTTACCAATTCTACACAACTTAACCCTCAGCTTTCCATTCTCTAACCTCATTCTATTTTCTGATTACCAATATTCAAATTATTAACTCCATGAGATTTCACAATATATTTAGTTCATGGTGGTGCAGTCATACAGTATTTGTCCTTTTGTGTCTGGCTTGCTTCACTCAACATAATGTTCTCCAGGTTCATCCATGTTGTCAAATATTTTATTACTTCTTTTCTTCTTACCACTGCATAATATTCCACTGTGTGCAAACATCACAGTTTGTTTATCCATTCATCAGTTGATGGACACCTGGGTTGTTTCCATCTTTTGGCAATTGTGAATAATACCGCTATGAACGTTGGTGTATAGATGTCTGTTTATGTCACTGCTCTCAGTTCTTCTGGTTATATACCCAGTAGTGGTATTGCCAGGTCATGTGGCAAATCTATATACAATTTCTTTAAGGTCTGCCAAACAGTCCTCCACAGTGGCTGTTTGGCACATTCTACATTCCCACCAACAGGGAATAACTGTTCCTGTCTCTTCATGTCCTTTCCAACATCTGTAGTTCTCTGTCTTTTTAATAGTAGCTATTTTATCTAATAGGTGTGAAATGATGTTTCATTGTAGCTTTGATTTGCATTTCCCTAATCACTAGTGGTGTTGGACATTTTTTCATGGGATTTTTTGCCATTTGTATTTCTTCTTTGGACAAATGTCTATTCAAGTCTTTTGCCCATTTTTTAATCAAGTCATTTGTCTTTTTATTGTTAAGTTGTTGCATCTCTTTCATATATCATGGATATCAACCCTTATTGGATATGTGATTTCCAAATATTTTCTCCCATTGATTTGGCTGCATTTTCACCCTTTTGACAAAGTCCTTTGATGTGCAAAAGTGTTTAATTTTAAGGAGGTCCCATTTATCTATTTTTTTCTTTTGTTGCTCATTCTTTGGGTAAGGTCCAAGAAACCACCACCTACCACAGGATCTTGAAGATGTTTCCCTACATTTTCTTTTAGCACTTTTATGGTCCTGTCTTTTGTATTTAGTTCTTTGATCCATTTTGAGTTGATTCTTGTAAAGGGAGTGAGATAGGAGTCCTCTTTCATTCCTTTGGTTATGGATATCCAGTTCTCCCAGCACCATTTGTTGCAGAGCCTGTTTTGTCCAATTAACATGGCTTTAGCAGGTTTGTCAAAAAGCAGTTGGCTGTAGAGGTGAGGATTTATTTCTGGATTCTCAATTCTATTCTACTGATGGATGTGTCTATCTTTATGCCAATATCATGCTATTTTGACCACTGTAGCTTTGTAATATGTTTCAAGGTCAGGCAGTGAAATTCCTCCCACATTGCTCTTCTTCTTTAGAATGCTTTTGGCTATTCTGGTGCACTTTCCCTTCCAAATGAATTAGGTAATTGGCTTTTATATTTCTGTAAAGTAGGCTGTTGGAATTTTGCTTGGTATTGCATTGAATCTATAAATCAGTTTGGGTAGGATTGACATCATCATGATAGTCTTCCAATCCATGAACATGGAATGTCTTTCCATTTGTTAAGGTCATCATTGATTTCTTTTAGAACTGTTTTGTAGTTTTCTTCATTTGGGTCCTATATTTCTTTGGTTAAATTGATTCCTAGGTATTTGGGTCTTTTTGTTTCTATTATAAATGGAATTTTTCCCCTGATTTCCTCCTCAGATTGTTCAACACTAATGTAGAGAAACATTAATGGTTTTTGCATGTTGATCTTGTATCTTGCCACTTTGCTGGACTCATTTATTAGCTCAAGTAGCTTTGTTGTAGACATTTCAGAATTTTCTAAATATGGGATCATGTCATCCATGAATAGTGAGAGTTTTACTTCCTCTTTTCTTATTTGACTGCCTTCTTTTTCTTCTCTAATTGCTCTAGCTAGAACTTCTAGCACAATGTTGAATAACCATGGTGACAGTGGACATCCTTGGCTTGTTCCCAATCTTAGAGGGAAAGCTTTCAGCATTTCCCCATTGAGTACAATGTTCGCTGTGGGTTTTTCATATATGCCCTTTTTTGTATTTAGGAATTTTCCGTCTATTTCTATCTTTCGAAGTGTTTTTATCAAGAAAGAGTGCTGGATTTTGTCGAATGCCTTTTCTGCATTGATCAAGATGATCATGTGGTTTTCCCTTCAATTTGTTAATGTAATGTATTATGCTAATTTACTTTCTTATGTTGAACCACACTTGCATACTAGGAATAAATCCCACTTGGTTGTGATGTATAAGTCTTTTGATATGCTGCTGGATTCTATTCACAAGTATTTTGTTGAGAATTTTTGCATCTGTGTTCATTAGAGAGATTTGTCTGTAATTTTGTTTTCTTGTAGTATCTTTACATGTCTTTGTTATAAGGGTGATATTGGCTTCATAAAATGTTTTGGGCAATTTTCCCTCCTCTTCAATTTTTTGGAAGAGTTTAAACAGGATTGGTGTTAATTCTCAAAATACTTGGTAGGATTCACCTGTGAAGCTGTCTGGTCCTGGACTTTTTTTGTTGGAGATTTTTGATGATGGATTCAATCTCTTTAAACATGATTGGTTTGTTAAGTTTCTTTTATTTCTTGTAATGTCAGTGTAGGTTGTACATTTCTAAGAATTTATCCATTTCATCTAGGTTGTCTAGTTTGTTGGCATACAGTTTCTCATAATATCCTCTTATGATCCTTTTTATTTCCATCAGGTAAGTCATAACTTCCCCCCTTTCATTTCTGACTGTATTTATTTGCATATTCTCTCTTTTTTTCTTTGTTAGTCTAGCTAAGGATTTGTGACTTTTATTGATCTTCTCAAAGAAACAGCTTTTGGTTTTCTTGATTTTCTCTATTGTTTTTTGTTCTCAATTTCATTTATTTCTGCTCTAATCTTTGTTATTTCTTTCCTTCTGCTAGCTTTGGGAGTAGTTTGCTGTTCTTTTTCTAGTTTCTCCAATTGTTCAGTTAGACCTTTGACTTTATGTTGGAGGCAGCCAGAAAGAGGTGAAGCTAAAATGGCCGACCGAAAACAAAGTACAAGCCTGATCCTATATTTAGCCTTCTTTGAGGAAGTAGCTCACCCTGCTCCTGCGCGCACGAAACCTTCCCGCCTTCCACAGATAGCAAACCCTCCCTAGCAACCA
>JAKSZT010008638.1:409130-472754 GCA_026826555.1 Tolypeutes matacus | reverse complement strand
CCCTACTTATAAAAGGCTGTGCACTTCCTCAATAAATTAGACCTGCGTACTTACCTCGTCTCCGCGGTGGTCTTTCCTCCGTGCGCCCTCCACGCCGTCTGGGCCCCCGAACGCTGGTTGCCGCTCAGCGTTCCCCTTCCACCAACAAGTGGTTCAGAACAACCACAACTTTAGCTCTTTCTTCTTTTTTTAATATAGGCATTTAGGGCTCTAAATTTCCCTCTCAGCACTGCCTTCGCTGTATCCCATAAGATTTGATAACTTGTGTTTTCATATTCATTCACCTCAATATAGTTTCTAATTTCACTTGCAATTTCTTTGACCCACTGATTATTTAGGAGTATGTTGTTCAGCCTCCGTACATTTGTGAATTTACCTCTTATTGATTTCCAGTTTCATTCCATTATGATCTGGGAAGGTGCTTTGTGTAATTTCAGTCTTTTTATATTTATTGAGACCTGCCTTGTGATCTAACATGGAGAAAGATCCATGAGCTTTTGAGAAGAATGTAAAACCTGCTGGGTTTGGGTGTAACATTCTGTATATGTCTGTTAGGTCTAGTTTGTTTATCCTATTGTTCAAGTTCTCTGTTTCCTTGTTGATCTTCTGTCTAGTTGTTCTATCTAATGATGTGAGTGGTATGTTGAAGTCTCCAACTGTTATTGTAGAGATGTCTATTTCTCCCTTCAGTTTTGCCAGTTCACCACATGTATTTTGGTGCACCCTAGTTAGATGCATAGATATTTATGACTGTTATTTCTTCCTGGTGGATTGTCCCTTTTATTAATATATAATGGCCTTCTGTATCTTATAACTTTTCTGGATTTAAAGTCTGTTTTGTCCAATATTAGTATAGTTTCCTCACTCTTTTTTGGTTATTGCTTGCATGAAGTATCTTTTTCCAAGCTTGCACTTTCAGCTGGTTTTCCCTGGGTCTAAGGTGAGTCTCTTGTAGGCAGCATATGGATGGCTTATATTTTTTATTCATTTAGTCAGCCTATATCTCTTTTTTTTAAAATCATCCCCCCCACCCAGATGGCTCCCTCATCTGTTTATTTGTTTGTTTTTGCTCATTATCTGCTCATTGTTTTTGCCTATTGTTTTTCGCTCATCTGCTCATTTTTTGCTCATTGTCTGCTTATTGTCTGTTTGTTTTTTCTTTAGGAGTCACCAGGAACCAAACCTGGTACCTCCCATGTGAGAGGCGAGCACTCAACTGCTTGAGCCACATCTGCTCCCAGCCTGTATCTTTTGATTGAGGAGTTTAATCCATTCACATTCTTCTATTTTACTTCCACCATTTTATTGTTTTTCATATGTCATATCTTATTTTCTTCTGTCTTTTTACTCCTTTGGTTATACTTTCTGCTATTCTTATCTTCTATTCTCTCCTCAAAGTCTCTCCTGTCTTATTCTTTCAAGCTGTTAGTCTCCTTTTAATATTTCCTGCAGAGGTGGATTCTTTTTTTACAAACTCTCTTAGTTTCTGTTTGTGATTTTTTTTTTTTCAGCTACCAGGGTCGGGATTCAACCTTAGACCTATTATGTGGGAAGCTGGCACTCAAACACTGAGCCACATCAGCTCCCCTGAGTTGTTTTTTGTTTGTTTGTTTGTTTGCTTGTTATTTGTTTTGTTTTTAAGGAGGCACAGAGAACCGAACCCAGTACCTCCCATGTGGGAAGCAGGAGCTCAACTCCTTGAGCCACATCTGCTCCCTGTTTGTGAATATTTTAAACTCACCTTCATATTTGAAGGACAATTTTGCTGGATAAAAAATTCTCAGCTGGCAGTTTTTCTCTCTCAGTATCCTAATTGTATCTTATCACTGTCTTCTCACCTCTGTGGCTTCTGATGAGAAATCCTCACTAAGCCTTACTGGGCATCCCTTGTATGTGTTGGTTTGCTTCTCCCTTGCCACTTTCAGAATTTTCTCTTTATCTTTGACATCTGCTATTCTGAGTAGTATGTGTCTTAGAGTAGGATCATTCACATTTATTCTGATTGGGGTACACTGCACTTCTTGGACATATAAGTTCATTTCTTTCACGCGAGTTGGGAAATTTTCAGCCATTATTTCTTCAAATATTCTTTCTGCCCCTTTTCCCTTCTCTTTTCCTTCTGGAACTCCCATGACACTCATGTTGTTATGTTTCATGTTGTCCTTTAACTCCCTGAGCCCTTTCTCAAATTTTTCCATTCTTTTCTCTCTGTGTTCTTTTCTTTCTTCAATTTTAGCTGTTTTGTCTTCTGTATTACTTATTTTTTTTCTGCTATCATTTCAGGTCTGCTGTTGTATGCATCTAGTGTGTTTTTTATCTCACCTATTGTGTCTTTCATTCTCATGAGCTCTGTTACTTTCCTATTCAGGTTTTCAAATTCTCCTTTGTGCTCGCTTAGTGTCTACTTGATGTCCTTTATCTCTTTAGCCATTTTGTCTTTCTACTCATTAATTTGATTTTGGAAATTTGTGTGAATCTTGTTGATTAATTGTCTCAAATCCTGTATCTCATCTGGGGCTTTGATATATTCCTTTGCTTGGGCCATTTCTTCCATTTTCTTAGTATGACTTGTAATTTTTTGCTGTCTCAGCATTTGATTATGATGGTGAGGTTACTCAGATGCTCAATTTCTCTCTCTTTCACAGGAATTTAGTGGTGGGATGCTGTGTGTTAGTACTGTTCTTTGATTTTTGGTTCAACTTGTTCTGGGTCTTTAGGATTTTCCCTGTTAGTTGCTCAAATCTGGGCCCTGGACCCAGTAATGGGTTGCAGACCGGCTTCCTAGGGCCTTCAGAAGGGAGGTTGTAAATGCCGAAAAAGCCTCTCTTACTTATCTACTTTTAATTTCCTCATGTGCACTTCCTTGGTCTGCCAGAAGATGGCACGCTTTAACAGCTCTCTCAGTTCAATGCCTGATTGGAGTGTATTTGCTGCAACATGGACAGGATCTGTGTGATAGAGGATCCTCCCTAGAAGCTAAAAGCCTTGTAATTCAAACTTTCTCAGAGACAGCTCTCCAGCCCTCCAGCCCTCACCGGCAGCCCCCTCCTTTTTCCCAGGTAGGAAATAATTCCACTCCTCCTTGCATCCTCAATAGCCAATCCTGGTCAATAGAGAGAGAGATTGGGAGGGTGGGTCTCTTTACTCCTGAGCCACCTCCCAAGACAAATAATGGTGTGGCCCCACCCAGCCTGCAAGGGCTAGTGGGACATAGCAAACCAGATTTGTGGATCAAAAGCTGAGTCAGCCTTAGGCTGTGTCCCTCTTTCTCTCCTTTCCTGGGGAGGTGGATCCCTGGGGCCCCCTTTGTCTATAGCCTCAGGCTAAAGCCTGAGAATTCAAAAGTTGTCTATAGGGTGGGGGAGGGTGATGGCAGTAGCAGCTGCAGATTCTAACTCTGAGTTTTGCCATCACAATTCTTTTCCTTTGTCTCTCTCTCTTCTGGGTGGTGTCCAGCCTTCCCCTGGTGTCCTAAACGCTAGAAGATTTTTTTTCCAGGCCATTTCTGCCTGTCCTCTAGCTATTTTTCTGAGAGAAAAGAGAGTTCCATGTCTTTCTTGTCCTTCAATGAAGTGTATTCTTTAGTACAGATATACTGCATTTGTCTCAGCCAATCAGAAGTAGGCAATAATCCGCTCCTTCCCCTTGCCTATAAAAGCAAATCTCTTTATCCTCCCTTTGGATCCCTCCCAGTAGATGGGCAAACATAGAGGTTCTCAAATTGGGGTGTTGTAACAGTATGGAACAGCCTAACACAAGGAAGAGTATTCCTGCCCCAAATGTCCAAAGAATCCATTGAAAAACAACATGTACCTATATCACTGGACAGCTCCATGTGCTGCCGCTGATTTCTGCAGTGGTGAGTATTTGCAGGTCTGAGCTGTGGGTGGGTTTCTTTCTCTGAGTTCCACTCACAGTGGTAGCTGGCTTAATGAAACACTTTACTGAGTGCCTAAATAGTGCATATGACTTGGTTTTGGTCAAGATATAGAAACAAACTTGTGCAGTCTGAGAAGCATGAAGAGGCAGAACTAAAGTCTGGGATGTGGAGGGGAAAGAAGCATACATTATGTATGTAAAGCCAGGCTTTGTTCCTTGGTGCAGCAGCATCTAAACAGGGTGTCGCCGTGCACCTCCACTCCAAAACATACTAGGATGTATCCTCAAAAAAAAACCCCACAAGTTCCAAGGTCAAAAAAATAAGTTTTTAAAAATGCTGCCTTCTTGGGAGTGGGCAGTTGAATGCCTGCTTCCCATGTATGAGGTCCTGAGTTCGATCCCTAATGCCTCCTAAAAATAAAAAATAAAAAAATGCTGCCTCCATCACCTTTCAGAGGTACACAGCAAAACTCAACAAATTAAAGGTCCTGAGAAATCTTGCAGTAGAGAAGGATTAGACCTGTAGTTTTCAAAAGTGTATTTGAGGGGGCAGATATGGCTCAAATGGTTGGGCATCTGTCTGCCATATGGAGGGACCTGGGTTTGATCCCTGGGACCTTCTGGTAAAATGATATATATATATATATAGAAGGTGCACGTGCCACCAGGCCCTGCCAAGCCACGCAGCAAAATGATGACATAACAGGAGAGAGACACAGGGGAGAACCAAGACGAGTTGCTCCAAAAAACAGGAACTGAGGTGGCGCAGGTGGCAGAATGCCTCTCTCCCTCATCGGAGGTCCCCAGGATTGAATCCTGGTGAAGACTGGAGGAGATGGATGAAAAGAGAGGGCAAGAAACAGACACAGAGAATTGCCCAGTGAGTGGACACAAAACACAAATGGGGGGAGGGGTACAATGGATAAAGTAAGTAAATAAATCTTTTAAAAAAATGTATTTGACCATAAGATCCTTTCTTCATGAAAGCCTTTTTAACATCTGATAAATAAAATCTAGTAAACCCAATCAGAAGCGCATGTGTTAAACCCCACGTAAGCAAAACCAAAATCTAAGCAGGTTTCTATTCCCTGTAAATGCCCAGCTTTCTGAGAAAAAAGAATTTAAAACAGCCAATCAGCTATTGCCAACTCCCTATTCTTGTGCAAGCTAACTTCCTCATTGCTAAGCAACTGCCTACATTAACCACATTAGGAAATTAGTCTGCATTAACCAGTGAAAATTTCCTCCCAATTTGTACTCCCTTTTTCTGTCTATAAAAGCCCATTGCCAGTTCCTAAGAAAGTTGAATATAAACTTGCCATGTGACCCGGCAATACCTTTTCTGTGTATATACCCCAAAGAACTAAGAGCAGTGACACGAACATCTACACACTGACATTCATAGCAGCGTTATTCACAATTGCCAAAAGATGGAAGCAGACCAAGTGATCATCAACCAATGAATGGATAAACAAATTGTGGTGTGTACACATGATGGAATATTATGCAGCAGTATGAAGAAATGAAGTCGTGAAGCATAGGACAACATGGATGAACCTGGAAGACATTATGTTGAGTGAAGTAAGCCAGACACAAAAGGACAAATACTGTATGCTTGTGCTATTATGAACTAAATATATTATGTAAACTCATGGAATTAATAATTAGAATATAGTTCACCAATAAATAAAAGGAGGGTAGAGAATGGAAAGCTGAGGGTTAACCTGTGCAGAATTGGTAAAAGGGTTGTTTTTAAATTTTTGTAAATGAATAGAAGTGGTGAAAGCACACAGAAGCATTCGTGACTAGCAGAGCTATATATGGGTATGACAATGGTTGAAAGGAAAGTCTAAGGACATTTATATTATTAGAAGGAAAGCTAAAAAATGTAACATAGGACTGTATAACATAGTGAAACCTAATGTGAAATATGAATATGGGTGATATTGCATATATGACTGCTTTTACAAAATATAAATACAAATAAACTAGAGGGATGGAAACAGAATAGCCGCTATGTATGGCAGGGAAAGCATAGAGAAATTGAGAGGTGATGAGTTTATTTTTTGTTTTGTTTGTTTTTTGCTTATTATTATTATTGGAATAATGAACATGCTCTAAAAATGATTGAAGTGATGAATGCACAACTATGTGATTATACCAATTACTACTAATTGTGCACTTTGGATGAATTGTATGAAAAAAAAAAAAAAAAGCCTGTTGCTCTCTTTGTTCAGGGGAATTCCTCTCTACCTCATGGCAACTGGTGTCTCCCCAGCTCATGAAATGACTCAGTAAAACTCCTGAGATCTAACCAAATTTTGCTCGAGTCTTTTTATTAACACATCTGAAACTAGTTTTCCAGGAATCCTACCAGGGGAAACATGGCCCTGGCTAATAGGGAGGTTTTTTAACTTATTGAAAGAAGAAATGAAGAATGGTACTTGAAAAGCATGAACTAGACCAACTAAGAGACAGAAAGTAGATGAGAACTTACCAGCAGCTGGAGGGAGCGGGTAATGGGGGAATTATTGTTTAATAGTTACAGTTTCTGTTTAGAGGCATTAAAAAGTCTTAGCGATGGTTGGTTGTGGTGGTTGCAAAACATTATAAATGTAGGTAATACTACTAAAGTACACACTTTAAAATGGTTTAAAAGTGCACACTTAAAAATGGTTAAAATGCAAAATTTTGTGTTATATGTGTTACCATAATTTTAAAAAATAAAGCTAGTGCAATTGACCCAGAATGAGTCAATGAAGAGTCGCCCTCTAGTGGTGGCCACGATGACAGACAAAAAACAAACATTTAGTGAAGGATCAAGAGGAAACTTGAAGTATATGTAAATCGAGCACATATATGGGCTCAGGCTCATCTTATGTGAGATGCATAGATATCCTTTATTTTTTTCTAATTTGTATCACACTCCATGGAAGTAGATGTTATCTGCCCTTTGTAGATGAAGATTCTGAGACCCATAAAGATTGTATTTCCCTAAGTTCATACAGCTAGTATGACTATCCGATTTGATCATGGGTCATTTGACTCCCAAAGAAACCATACACACAACTTGGCATGGCCACCATGTGCAGTTATCAGGTTGCATCTGGCACAGTCCAGGGAGTACCACTGACATTTTGGTGATTGAAGATTTGTGATTTTAAACCACAGTTTTCAGACAGATGTCAATAAAATGCCTTGAGAAAGAACCATTCTCAAATTCACATGGGCTGGCAGAGGTGGTCCTGCTAGCAGATCAGGTCTGGAACAATTTCACAGAGTCCCAGCAGAGTTCCTTGAAGTTCAGTAACATGCCCCCTTTATGTGGTCTCAGCTGGGGAGTGTGCACCTTGATTCATTCCCTGCACCTGATTTTATCCCACTTTTGATCCAATGGCTAACAGCATTGTGAACTTTTCCTCTCCTATCCTACTTCAGATCTAGGCAAAACCTTGGTTCCTCTCACAATGGGTCTGTCATCCACCTCTATGATGTGGTATGCCCCATATATTGGGTGAACACTGCTTGCAGACTGTCATTCATCAAGTTCCCAGTCCCAAAAATACAAATATAATTGGTACCAAGACTTCTCCCACTACCACCTTAACCATGTCAAGTCGTGCTTCAAAAATACAAGCACATTTGTTACCGAACCTTCTCACACAACTACCCTAACCGTGTCATCATGCTTCAAAAATACAAGTACAATTGGTACCGAGCCTTCTCCCACTACCACATTAACTGTGTCAAGTCATACTTGCACCATTTCAATAATCTTCTCTCTGGGCTTCATTCCTCTAGTTGAGAGCTTTCCAGTGGAATAGTATAGCTCCCCAGGAGGCAATTTGCAAGTATATTGGAGTCAGTTGGACTGTCCCAGGTTTGGTAGGACAAGCTTTGGCAGTTCTTGGATGAAGGCTAGAGATGCTGGATGTCTAAAACTCCTGCAGTTTGCCTTCATGACGTCCTGCTAGACGTTTATCTAGGGGACAAACCAATTTAAAATATTTCTGATAGTAGAACCTAACACCATTTAAAATATAAACACAAAGTACTTTTTATGTGGTTTAATATATACAGAATTTTCCAGTATTGCAACCAATGTGAAAATAAGGGAAAGATTATATTTTGTCTTATTCAGAACTTTATAAGAACTGTTCACCATTTCAGAAAATATCTTCACCAACAGTAGCACCATTGTTGGTACTGGAGTCACCTACATAAAACACAAGTAACTGTCTCATCTATAATGATCCATTTGTTCCAGTTAATGTAAAGTTAATGCATTATCTGTATTTTCTGCATGATTTTTCTGTAAGCCTACAATTTCTCTAAAGATATTTTTATTAAAATTTCCAAAAATTTGTGTAGAAAAAAATTTAGCTATTCATTTTGTTACATAAGAAGTCATTGCGGCTAACAGGGTTAAGAACTACTTCTCTGTTTTATCTCTTCCCTAATACTGAAGTGACTCCTGATTTCCACATCACTGGGACCTGGAAAATCTATTCCCTGCTGTGTTCGTTTTCTAAAAGCTGCCATTGCAAAACACCAGAAATGGGTTGGTTTTTATAAAGGGAATTTTTTAGGGTAAAAGCATACAGTTCTGGGGAGTGGATGTGGCTCTAGCAGTTGAGTGGCTGCTTCCCACATGGGAGGTCCCAGGTTTGGTTCCCAGTGCCTCCTAAGAAAAAAACAAACAACAAGCAAAACAAATGAAAAAAAAAAAAAAAATTCAGGGGAGCTGATGTGGCTCAGCAGTTGAGCGTTGCTTCCAATATAACGAGGTCCCGGGTACAATCCCCAGCCCCTGGTACCTTAAAAAACAAACAAACTAACTAAAATAAATAAATAAATAAAAATTTACATTTCTGAAGCTGTGAAAATGTCCAAATCAAGGCATCATCAGAGATGCTTTCTCACCAAGGTTGGCTGCTGGATCCTGGACTCCTGCCACATGGCAAGGCAAAATTGTGGCTCTCCCTCTGGGTTCTGCCTTCTCCTCCAGGCCCCTTTCTCCTCAAGCTCAGCTGTGAGCCATCAGGCTCATGGCAGTTCTCTCCCTTCTCCTGGCTTTGGGTTGCTCTGCTGATTCCAGTCTCTGGTCTCTCTTTCAGCCTCTCAGGGTTTCTCTCAGCCTCTCTCTCAGCTGTAGCTGATCCTCAAGTCTTCTCTCTCTTTCATGGCAGGGTAAAAATTGTAGCTGTCTTTCTCTGTGTGTTTCTGCTTTCAATTCTTAGTTTATGTAAGACTCCACAAGAGGCCACTGAAGTAGTCCAATCAAAGGCCCTATAGTGATCTAATCAAAAGATCCTTTAACTGAATCTAATGCAAAGTGTCCCACACTCACAGTAATAGGTTAGTTCAAAGAACATGATCTTTTCTGGAATTCACAAAACTTCAAACTGTCACACCTGCCCACCTTTTCATTCTTCTCCTTTACTAGCTCTCTTCTCACATGCATCCTCCCTGCCAGCCATTCTTCTATAATCCGCAGGTCAGAGCTCCACCGCAGGCCCCACCAGTTTTGCTCTTGTCTGAAATGCATCCCAACCCTATCTTCCTTCCTAAACTTTCCTTTTTCTTTAGTGTTTGATTTAAACCTACTTCCTTCATTAAGCTCTTGCCAGCACACCCAACCTTTGGAGACCAGTTCAGTTCAACAAACATTCAAGCTCCAATTCAGTGTCAGAAATGCTCCCAACACTGGAGCTACAAAGTCAAGAAAACATGCCACATGCCTGTGGGGATGTCATGATCTAGTGTGGGGCAAAAGCAAATAAAGGCCAACATGGTAAGCATTGACAGGATCTCACTCAACCACTGCAGGTAAGTGTGAGTAAAGTGTGTCAAGTCCTCAGATATGCCCAAACTGGCTTTGAAACAATGAACTTGAGTTAATTAGAGCAGTGAGGGCACAATATAAAGAACTCAGAGGCAGAAAATTATTTATGGAGAGAAAAGCATGGGCAATGGGGCTTCACCAGTAGAGAGAAGCTACAAACATAACAAAAGGGTTTGCAGGCTGTGATTGGGCACAATCCTACAGGTGATGGAGGTGGTAATGGGGATGACAAGGTCACATTCACCTTGGAGAGTAGACAACTCTGGTACAGAGTAGAGAAGGATGGGTTAGAAAGACTCACACCTTGAGACCATCTCTCCTCTTTTCCAATTTGCTTAACCAAGGCCAAAATATTTTATTCAGTGTGGACATACAACCCATGTTATGTCCTATTTTTTTTAGCTTATTGTGAAAATCTGTGAACCCCTTCTTAAGAAACAATATGACCAGAGTATTTAGTCCCAACCTGTGACAACATTATTATGCTGAGAAACTAAATACCTTGATCCAAGCAGAGTAAACTAAGAACAAAATAAATAGCAAATCTTTAGTTATGTGAACTTGTTGAGAAGGTACTTTTGTTATTGTCAACTTGATAACCAATTGCTCAATATTTTAATCAGAGAAAACAAAATGAATACACATTTTCAGTGAATTCACATTGTGGTAGTACTTTCACATGGCAAAGTTTATTTTTATATTTAAATAAACTTTGAAGTATAACATGCATACAGAAAAGTGCAGGAATCATAAATTTATAACTTAAAGAATTTTAACAAAGGACACCTGTATTAGTCAGCCAAAGGGGTGCTGATGCAAAATACCAGAAATCTGTTGGTCTTTATAAAGGGTATTTATTTGGGGTAGAAGCTTACAGTTACCAGGCCATAAGAATAAGTTTCTTCCTTCACCAAAGCCTGTTGCCACGTGTTGGAGCAAGACAGCTGCCAACATTTGCCAGCATTCAGGCTTCTTGGGTTCCTCTCTTCCCAGGGTTGCATTTCTCTCTGGGCTTAGCTCCTCTGTTTCCTCCACAAGGTTAGCTGTAAACTATGAGGGTCTCTAGGCTCTGCCTCTCTCCACAAGGCCAGCTGTGAACTGTCAGGTGAATGGCTCATCTCTTTTCCCAGGTCCTTCTCTCCTTCCTCATCAGAACACCAACATCAAAATTGCTCCAACTCTGTCCTTTGCAATGTCTTTTATCTTTGAGACCCCACCCATCAAGGGGTGGGGCTAAATACCCTACTGACATGGCTCAGTCAATGCCCTAATCATAACTTAATCATGCCCAGATTAGCAGACCAGTTTACAAGCATTATCCAGTATCTATTTTTGGAATTCATAATTACATCAAACTGCCAAACTGCTACAATACCCATGTAACCTACTCCCAGAGATCATTAGCAAGACCTGAGAAGCCCTCACTTCTACTTATTCCGTCCCTTTATCCAAGAATAACGGTAACCACTATCCTGAGTTCTAACAGTATAGAATTGCGTTACCTGTTCTCAAATGTCATATATATTGGAGTCACACACCATGTGCTCTTGTGTGTCTGGTTCCTTCTGCTCAACATCATGGTTGTGACATTAAAGCATGTTGCTTTACATTTGTTCATTTCCATTGCTGTTTAGTATTTTATTATATGAATAGACCACAATGTATTTGCTATTGATGGACATTTTTGGATACTTCCACTTTGGGGTTGTTGCAAACAGTACTTCCATTTTTTAAATTATTTTTTATTTCAATACGTTCACAACAGAAAGTAACTAAAAGTGTATAGTAGAGGTGTAGAGAATCTACCATACACATAAATGAGCCTCTGAGAACTTGTTGTACTATTTCTTTGAAAGAACTCAGTGAGTAGGTGACTGTGAGTAGGAAGGAAGAGAAAGGAGCCAAGGATGACTGGTGTCTAGGTTTCTAAACAAAGGACTGATCCCCCAACACACACTGAGATTGAGAGTCCAAGAGGGGAGACAAATGCACAGGGAAGATGAGGAGGCAAATTAGGGGCATTTTGGTTCTGATGGCCAAGAGAACAGGCTCTAGTAACTTTGTGATGTTGAACAAATAGTTTAACTTCTGAAGCCTTAGTGTCCTCATCTGTTAAAATTGGGGAGAAAATAGACAAACAAAAGCAAGACATAAAAATATAAAATAAAAAAAAGTCGGGAGGGGAGGAGAATAAGAACTCCTTGGGTAGTTTTGAGGATAAAATCAGATGATTAGTGTAAAACTGTACAGGAAACATAGCAAGAATTCAATAAATACAGCTTATTATGATTTCTTAAATTGTCATGATCATCCAAATGGAGATGTCCCCAATTATTGGAAATATGTCTGAAACACAGTGGAGGAAACCGTGCTAAAGTCTTGCAAATCCTCAGGAACTGTGTCCTCTTCATTTGCTCACGCTACCAATGACCAACAGGTGGGGATGTTGTCTTCTTTACTTCCCCAGTCACCAACTAAGACCAATACTGCTCCCCATTAGTATAAAATAAGCAAACCCAACACACACATATGAGGAGAAAGCCCTATTTCTTTGAGACTCATGACCTTCAGTTTTTCTACATTCTGTTTTCTGTTCCTCACTATTGTCAACTACCAACCTTCTAGTCATAATACACGTGCATTGGAAATTTTGGCACCTGCCTTACTGCTTTTCTTTTCTTTTTTTTTTTTTTTTATTATGGGTAAAAATCAAAATTCTCACAATACATACAAACATTTGCAAAATGATAAATAAATATATATGCATATATGTGTATTTGCTTACAGAAATGTTATTTATATATATATATATATACACATATATTTTAAGAGGTGCTTAGATTACCCAAAATATTACACGGAACCCACTGGGATTCCCATGTTGCCCACCTCCCACACCTCCCACCACATCCCACACAGTTGAAATACAGGGGCTTCTTTGGGAGTTGGAGGTTATCCTGAGTACTGTTGTGCCTTACTGCTTTTCTTAAGCTACACATTCTTTCTTAGCAATTTCATTCAATCAATTGTTTATTTTGTCCAGTCATCTATTCATCACCTACTAAACTTTTACCTTGGAAGCATAGCAAGTTGGCTCACCAAGCCCCATGCACCCTCAAACTGACTGCATCATTTTATATCTTCTGTTTGGGGGACATCAACATCAACTCAATCACTCAAGCTAAAAAGCTTGGATTTGTGTAATATAGTGAACCCTGTGGTGTATAATGCGCTGTGGCTAACAGTACAAATATGAGGACCTTCTCTCATGAACTATAGTTCAAATACACAAGACTAATACATGATGTTAATAATAGGGTGGTTTGTGGGAAAAACATGAAATATAAGCTTTGTACTATAGAGAGCAGGAATATTATGACAATTTTCTTTCATCATTTGTAACAAATGTGTCACAACAATGTAAGGTATTGGTGATGGGGCAATATATGGGAATCCTGTATGATATGCATGATTGTTTTGTTAACTCACAACTTCTCAAATTAAAAAAAACAACAACACTTGGCTTCATCCTTTTCTCCCTCATATATGACATCAAAGAAATAATCATACCTCATCCATTTTATATACAATGTATGAGTATATATAAATATTAAATGTAGCATTTATACATATACAAGTGTACTTTTTTTTTTAATGTGACAACTTTTTTATTCAATGCAGTATAAAACTTCAGTTCAAACAGTTTTAACAGAATTTATTGCCTTTATAAATTGATGGGAACATCTGTTCAATGATCTAGTTATCTCAGGAGAACTTTGCTGGTGGGTTACATGTAATACAAATGTACTTTTATTTTATTTCATTTTATTTATTTATTTATTTATTTTTTACCAGGAGGTAGCAGGCATCGAACCCCGGTCTCTCCATATGGTAGACGGATGCCGAACCTTTTGAGCCACATCCGTTTCCCACAAATGTACTTTTTTTTTTTTTAAAGATTTTATTTATTTATTCATTCATTCCCCCGCTTGCTGCTTGCGCTCGTCGGGTCAGCCAACCACACCGCACGGACGGGCCTGACCCCACCAGGAGGCCCCGGGAACTGAACCCGAGGCCTCCCATATGGCAAATGGGAGCCCTACTGATTGAACCACAGCCGCCTCCCACAAATGTACTTTTAAAACATGCATGTTATGTGTTCATATTCTCTCTCCCATGCCTGCTGGCACTATCCTAGTTCAATTCCCTATCTTCTTTCACCTGAACTTCTGCAATAGTGTCCTGGATGGCTTCCCTGTCCCCAGCACTGTCCCCCTCAGATCGCTCCCTCTTCCACAGAGTACAGAGATATGTCGCCTCAAACATAAATCTGATCCCAGCATTTGCATAGTTAACATGGTTCATCAGCCTGTCCCACTGACCTCGATGGAAATAATGTACGTAGACATGACACTGGGAACCATCCCTGAAGCTTGGGGCAAATATTCTGCCACTCTCTTCTTTATGGTTTACTACAAGGCTCTTAATTCAGTGTGCCCATGAATTTGGAGGAGAAAAAAAGCACACCTTTCATTTTCACTAACCTGTAATAAAAATTTAACATTGCTTCCATTATGATTGTAAGCAACAAGCCACAATAAAATTAGCAGTACCTGTGGACTTTGCAACCAACAGAAACAACATGCATTTGCATATATGTTTTAAAACATAGTACTTGGCATCTCACCCTGCAGCACTCTGCAGTCCATGTCTAGGATTGTGTACTCTTTTCTTCTTTCTTAATAAACTCTTTACTCCCTTGCCTACCTTATGGCATGTCTTCAATTCTTTTATGGGACATAAGCCAAGAATCTAGAGGCCCAGAACCCAGATCATTCTGCTAGCATATTGGCAAGCCAAGCCAGGAGACAAAGAGGCAAATAATGCTCCCAGATCCCCCACCGAAGACTGGAAATCAGATTTGGGGTTCATCTGTTACATACTGTATAGCAGTGAAAGATATGGACTAGATTGCTACTTGGTGGAATTCTCAACCCTCGGGGTTGGACATCCACTCTTCCAATCCTGCAGCTGCCAGAGTCCTATTATCTCCGAGGACTGGGAAGTGGGGGACCTCCCACCTCAAGTGCTGAGGTTCCTAAAGGCAGCAAGTTATGAGAGAAACCAGTTTCCCTGAGACTTCAATGACCTTAAAAGAGCTTGCTTGTGCTAGAAACCAGGGACAAAATCCTGGATAATTCCTACTTATACTTCAAGACACAGCTCAGGAATTATCAATTCCATCTGCCTTCCCTCATTGCCTCCCTCTAAGCATAGTTAGTTATTCCCTACCTGATGCTCCTATCCTTCCCAGTAAATACCTCCATCACAGCACATACCAGTTAGGATTAGAATGATGTCTTCTCATATTTCTCCATAATTAACTGTGAGCTCCTGGGGGACAGGTACTATATTTTATCTATCTTGGTTCGTAGGTGCCAATAGTAGGCATAGGCAAAGTATTCAAAATATTTTTGTTGATTGAATATATGAGTGGTGAGTTATTGATTTAATCATTAATGCACGTGATCCCACTCCTCAGGGATTTTGCAAACTGTCATGGGAAATCAACCCATAAAATACTACCTGGAATAGTGTGCTCAGTGGGGCAACTGGTCTATGATCAAAGGACTGCGAAGCACAAAGGAAGATGAGATATATTTGTCTGGGGACTGGAAAATTTGGGGGATATCTTTGTTATTTCACATCTTAATCTATTTCCTTACAACTTCTACCCCCATAATCTTAGCTCTTCATTTTTGAACCCCAAATAAGTCTACCTATTGTTCTAGCATCTGGGATAATTCCTAATAACATTTCTCAATAAGCGTTTCTGAAAAGAATTAAAAAAAAAATAGTTCTTGCAAATATCTAAAAATAGTATTCCTACCCGTCACTACTTCAAATCACGGTTATAATTAGTCCTGCAATACACTGCAGGTGGCCATAAACTTTCCATCTGGCGCTGCTCATGCAATGTAGCTGGACAACCACTGGGCCACGCAATACCTACCAACTGGTGAAATTCTATGTTCTCAATTTAATGGCCTGCCTTTGCTTTCCAATGCTCCCTCTCCACAAAGTTTCCCCATCAATTTATTTGAAAAGAGAATTGTGTGAACACTCAGAAACACTTCAGAACTCTTGTATTAGTCAGGGTGCTCTTGGGAAACAGAATTCAATAATATAAGATTTTATAAGAGTCTCTCACGTTACCGTGGGGATGCACAAGTCCAGGTTCCTCAGGCAGGCTGCAAACCAGGGGCTCTGATGAAAGTCCAATGAAGGTCTTTGAAGAGTTTCTGGGAGAAGTTGGCTGTCCAAAGACGAGGTAGGAAATTCTCTCTGAATGTTGAAATCACTTCCCCTTTTAAGGCACTCAACTGATGGGATAAAAGCATCATCCATTGCTGATGCAAACTCCCTGATTGATGCAGATGTAATCAGCCATCCATGCAGTAAACTCACTGGTGACTGAAGTCCATAAATGCTCTTGTATTACAATTAGCCCGGTGTTTGCTTGACCAAACACCTGGACACAATTACCTGGCCGAGTTGACACATTAGGCTAACCATTACAACTCTTTAAAAAAAAAATCATTTCTATCTTGACGGTGTCAAAGTTGTGCCACGAATCTGCAATTCTTTTCTTTCTGACATACATTTGGTATTGACGATGTCAATGTAGTCAAAGATGAACATGCTTGATCTCAGAATGGAAAGCTTAATTGCAATTAGAGTTCAACATTTGTAACCTTCAAATCAAAAAATCAAATTTGATGGATATCCAACATGACACAAGCATGGCTTTATCAAGACAACCCACAAGGAAATGTTCTCTTTCAAGCTAAGCAGCAGCCGTTTTCACACTAATTCTTTAAAAATGAACAATTTATGGTGAAGCACATCATAGTGTTTGTGGTGAGCAGAGCTATTATATGGGTATGGCAGTGGTTGAAAGAGAAAGTCTAAGGATATGTGCAGCTATGTATGGCAGGGGAAGCATAGAGAAATTGAGAGGTGATGAATTTTGTTTGTTGTTATTATTATCATTATTGGAATAAAGAAGATGCTCTAAAAATGAAGTGATGAATGCACAACTATGTGATTATACCTAATACCATTGATTGAACAATTTGGATGGATTTATGCTTTATTCACATGTATCAATTAAATTGATTTGTTTTAAAAAATGAACATTTTAAATTGTCTATATTTGAAGTGTATCATATTATTTAATGAGTTAATATAAAGCACATGTTACTTTAGTACAAAATCATTAAGCCACAGCCACTGAGAGAAAGGGGGGGAGGACTGTGGCCCACAAGGCTCCTCGCAGACAATGCGGTGGTAATATTCTTGAGGCAGGCGAGCACTGTGACAGCAGTGGCTGGGCCTCACGTGGCAGGGTGGCCTGGGCTTCTACCTCCCTCCGGTTCGAGGTAGCAGGTGAGTGGCAAGTATTGGAGCAGCAGCAGAGGCAGAGTTTCTGGCTACTATCCCTTCCCCCTCCCCCTGTGCCTGGTGTTACAGTAAGCACGGCTATTTCCAGTAGAAGGGCACCCCTGATCCAGCGCCACAAAGGTGAAACATTTTTCTCAGTAAGAAGCTGATTTATTGCAAATGCACAAGCAAGGAACTGGGAGAATTTCCCCAAAACCAGTTCAAAGTGAGAATGGGAGCTACAGTTTTTTTAGGCAAAGAAAAGTAGGTGAGGGGAAAAAGCAAGTTAAAAAAAAAAAAAGTGATGCCAGGGGTCTTGTGAGGAGGGTATGTGCAATTTCTCAGCCCTGGGTTGTCTCAAGCATGTTCAACTTGTCCTTGGTTTCAGTAGCTAATAAACCACAGTTTAGATATAGCTGTGCAGGTGCAAGGCCTTCGTGGCTCCTTTCTCAGCTGACCACTCAAGCATATCAAGCCTTTTGTCTCTGAGGAAAGCTACAGATTTATTGGTCCTAAGGTTCTCCTCACACCATTCTGTCTGGTTTTGCTTTGAGACATTATCATATTCCTGTAAGCAAACTGAGAAGGTCTGGTTAATATCCTTTAGGGAATTAAGTGCAAAGAATAAACTACTACAATTAGATTAATAGAAAACCAGCTCAATGAGTTTTAGAATTTTCAAAGCTAAAGTGAAAAAATTTTAATAACATTATCCAGCTACCACTAGGAATTCTCTTCACCTGGTGTAGCCATTTGGCAGTTTGATGTAATCATGAATTCCAAAAATAGATATTGGATTATATTTGTAAACTGTATATTTGTAATCTGGGCATGATTAAGTTATGATTAGGGCATTGACTGGGCCCGTCAGTAGGGCATTGAGCCCCACACCTTGGTTGGTGGGGGAATCAAATATGAAAGGCAAGGCAAAGGACAGAGGGAGCAGTTTTTTGAGAAGCAGTTTTTGATGTTAGATGCTTGAGCTGGAGTCAAGAAGTAAGAGAGCTTGGTCGTGAGGAAGTAGAGAAGGCCCTGGGATAGAGACAAGCCATTCGCCTGATAGTCTACAGCTGGCCTTGTGGAGAGAAGCAAAGCCTAGAGAGCCTCATGGTCTACAGCTGACCTTGTGGAGGAACCAGAGGAGCTAAGCCCAGAGAGAAACGCAGCCCTGGGAAGAGAGGAACCCAAAAAGCCTGAACCCTGGCAAATGTCGGCAGCTGTTTTGCCCCAACACGTGGTAATGGATTTTGGTGAGGGAAGAAACTTATGCTTTATGGCCTGGTAACTGTGGACTTCTACCTCAAATAAATACCCTTTATAAAGACCAACCCATTTCTGGTATATTGCATCAGCACCCCTTTGGCTGACTAATACACCTGGATATAGAGACTGTTCAATACCAGGAGCACAAAGTTGTTATTGTTGGGCTGGATAATGCAGGGCAAACTACCATCCTTTACCAATATTCTATGAATGAAGTTGTACATATATCTCCTACAATAGAAAGTAATGTAGAAGAGATAGTGGTTAAGAATACACAATTCCTAATGTGGGATATTGGTGGCTGAGACTCTCTTCTTTCTTCCCGGAACACTTATCATACTAACACTGAGTTTGTAATAGTTGTTGTGGACAGTACAGACAGAGAAAGGATTTCTCTAGAGAAGAACTAGATAAAATGTTGGCACATGAGGACCTAAGAAAAGCTGGTTTGCTGCTTTTTGCTAATAGACAATACATTAAAGACTATATGACTGTAGCAGAAATCTCCCAGTTTTTGAAACTAACTTCACCAGTGGATATCAAGGTATGCTGTGCTCTTACCGGCAAGGGATTGTGCCAAGGACTTGAATGGACTTGAATGATGATTTAAGATTAGATTATCTCTACTGACCTCCTCCCATAAACTTCGTATAAAATAAAGTCCTGTACTTTACCTGAAAGCTGCAAAAATTAATGGTTTTGATATATTTATGATAAACTGATTTAAACTTTTTCAATAAGAAGAAAAATTAAGACCACTTAGTTGAAAACAAAGATGAAGTATCACTTTCCAATTTGCTTTCTCATTAGTTCCTTTCAAAGTAAGGTCTTAAAGCTGTAACTGGTGTTTTTATCGTAATGAATCCTCTCAGGACATTGTGTAGCCTGTGAAAAGTATAAAGGGGTAGGAGACATTGTTAACTTGAAGACCTTTACTGTCAGTATAAACTCCCTAGTTGAATGTTGTTCTCTTCTTGTTCTAAGTCAAAATATGAATCAGCACAGATATTTTAAAATGTAATGTTACTTATGAAAAGTATTTTGCATAAGGTTGCATATGTATTGTGTATATATCTCAAGTTCAAGTTAATGGCTTTGATTTATGTTCTAAAAAGTGAATAACACAAAAATTAATATTTTTAGCTGTAGCCATATGAGATGGGTACTGCATTGGTGTTAAGTGTCATTGTGTAGTTTTTCCCTTAGGTTCTCTGTATTGTACTAACTAACTCCCAAATCATTGAGCTGCTCTAAAAAAGAAGGAAAAATTAAAGAAAGAACCAAAGGACAGAAAGAAGGAAGGGAGGGAGGGAGGGGAGGAGAGGGAGAGGGAGGGAGGGAGGGAGGGAGGGAGGGACAGAGGGAGGGAAAGGAAAAAAACTTGACACTGTGTTAATATTTTTCATCGATCAAATCTTATGGAAACATGTATTGCAACTGAATGGAAGATAGACCAGATTCTTGGCCTAAGTATTACTAATGGCAGAATTAAACAGCAAATAATTATCAGATCATTCCTTGCATAGTCCATATGCCATCTATATTACTGAATAAATTGTTGATCCACTAAAAAAAATCATTAAAAATGCATTGCAAGTGAAGATGCACTTCAATATAAGAGGTTTCTTTTGAAATTGCATGTATTTTATTTGAGGCTTTTAATGCCAAAGGGGTCCACTGCACAAAAAAGTGTGGAAGACCAGTACTACTGCTCACCTGGTGGGTCATAATCCTGCACTTGTCATCACCACCACCCCCAGCCTCCACATCTGTGCTCATCTGGTTTTCTCTAGAATGGAGAATTCTTTTGGCTCCCCTTGTTTAAGGAAAGCTTCCTTGGCCTCTGGTCCCAACCTAAAATGGTCTCCCTTCCTGGTCCTGTGACATCCTGGGCACACTCTGTGGTTACTCTTAAAACAATACTTTCTAATGATTGCTTTGTCTACCTAGTTCTTTAGATGGGAGGAACTTGAGCTCTGTGAGCACTTGTTCATTCTTCTTCATCTTTGAATATCCTGCTTAGCATAAAGCCTGTTATATTATAGGTGCTCACTGGTTAATGAAAAAAAAAGAACATTCCATTCCACCAGAGATACAGAGCAAAACAAGCCAGTTTTCTAAGAAGTTGCAATGAAATAGATATGTACCAGGGAGCGGGTGTAGCTCAGTTGGTTGAGCACCTGCTTCCCATGTATGAAGTTCCAGGTTCAATTCCCAGTATCTCCTAAAAAAAAAAAAAAAAAATTATATATATATATATATATATGTACAAAAATAACATGTATATAGTTCTAATATTAATTACAAGTCACCTGTCCTAGACTGATTGAGAGTGAAAGAAGTCTTGACCAAGTTGGAGATTTTGAGCTAAAATTGGAAGGATGACTAGAAATTTGTTGGTCTGACAAGCAAAAATAGGACTGTCCAGGCGAAAAAGACAAGATGTGAATCAAGCATAGCAGCATGAGAACAAGGCATGTGTTCCAGATGTTACTAGAGAGTCAAGAGACAGGTGGGCAATGTCAAAGACAGGCTGTATGTAGAGGCATTGTGTGTCAAGGAAACGAATTTCATTCTGTGGCCAAAGAATTTTTGAAAGATCCCTTTGTAGTACTAGAAAAACCCAGTATAACTTAAATATTGGGGCATTTTACTGAACCTTTGTAACCGAGGATTAAGAATTATATGGATGCTTTTATATTATAAAAAATAGCAAATGGTTAATATCTGAAAGTGCTGAAACTGGCTGGATTTAGCCTAGACCTGTTATTACTATGGTCATTCTAAACAGGTCTTACCCGTGTTTATGGTTACTCTTGACTTAGCCTCTCCTTTATGTCCACTTTCTATTGTGATGGTAATTCTAGACCAAACTTACCTTTTTTTATGGTTATTTTAAAAGTAGGCCCACTCTTGTGTATTCTCACCATTGTGATGGTAACCACTCCACACTCCAGTTTAATATCCATATAGAAAATCTTGTGACTCACCTCTACTCTGTACTTTTCTATCCCAGAACCCTGATCTCTGATAATAATTGTAACTTTGTAACTCATTCTGGTTTGTTACCCATCCCACTGTGTTCAACCACTTAATGTTTATTAATGAAGGAATCTGTGACCAGCTTCACCCCAATTATCCATTAGCACTCCAATGGTATAAAATATTAGAATTTCTGTAGTTCAGGGAGGCTGATTTGAGATTGTACATCTCTGGTCTCCCACCAGTGAATAAACCCTCTTTTTCTTCCTAGCCTGGTTCAATGTGACTGTCTATTCTGCTACACTGAGCAAATGAACTCAGCTGAGGTCTACCCAGGCCCCTCTTCACCTTCTCTTCAGTGTGGATTAATTGTAAGGGGACTGTGATGGTTTGAAGCTGTATGTACACCCAGAAAAGTATTTTACTAAAGTTAATCCATTTCTGTGGTGTGGACCCATTGTAAGTAGGATCTTTTGGTGAGTAGGATCTTAGCTTCAGTTATGATGTGGCCCACCTCATTCAGGGTGGGTCTTAAACCTATTACTGGAGTCCTTTATAAGAGAATAAAATTAGACAAAGAGAAAGAAAGCCACAGAAGCAATAAGCTGAAAGCAATGAAACCTGGAAGAGAAGAGAGAAACCAGCAGACACCACTATGTGCCTTGCCATGTGGCAGAGAAGTCCAGGATTGATGGCAGCCAGTCTTCAGCAAGAAGATATCATCTTGATGATGCCTTGATTTGGACATTTCCACAGACTCAAAACTGAAAGCTTGTCAGCTAATAAATTCTCATTGTGAAGGCCAACCCATTTCTGGTATATTGCTTTTGGCATCCCAGCAACTAGAATAGGGACTAAACTGAGAACAAGGAAGTCAGTAGGATGATGAGGACACCAAACAAGCTAGTTAAGAGTGACACCAAGATAGGTAAAAGGAATGCCAGGTGAAGAGGGATCCAAGGGGTAGTCACTGTACATTGAACATTCCTGCTTTGGGAAACTGTTCCTTTAACTAGCAGGAATTCCCCAAAGAGAAAAAAGCAGCACCTGGAGGTCAATTCTTAGCCTGAAAATGGAAGTTGGGAGCTGAGTAAATTCCAGGTAAATGGTACAGAAAAAAACACAAAAACAAGACAAGGTCTCAACGTATGGAAAACTATTAACAGCCACTCTTTGCTTGCAGATGATAACCAACAGAACTCAAATCACTTTTATGGAAAATTTGGGTGGCTCTGTAAAGAGCTTTTGGAATTGAGAAACAAGAGTAGTGAAATAAGACCCGCTCCCCACAGATGAGGAGACTGGGCCGGGAGTCCCTGGGTGTGAGTGACAGTGATGCTCTTGATGAGGCAGGAGGGTAGAGCATGAGCTAGACCGTCCAGGTATTAATCTCTCTTGAAGAGGGGTTGGGGTTTTCCTCAGCTGGGTTCATTTGCTTGGCACAGTAGAATAGACAGACATACAAAACTAGGCTAGGGGGGAAAAGAGGGTTTATTTGCCGGTGGGAGACCAAAGATGTACAATCTCAAATCAGCCTCCCTGAACTACAGAAATTCTAATATTTTTATAACATCAGGGTGCTAATGGATAATTGGGGTGAAGCTGGACACAGGTTCCTTCATTAACAAACACGAAGGGGTTGAACATAGTGGGGAGGGTACCAAACCAGGGGGAGTTTACAAGGTTATAATCATTATCAGAAATCAAGGTTCTGGGATAGGTAAGTACAGAAGAGAGGTCAGGCACAAGGTTTTCCATATGGAAATCAAACAGGAGGGTGGAGGGTTATACACAAGGGAGAGGCTAAGTTTGGCATAACCATAAACAGGGATGAGCCCTGTTTAGAATGACCATCATAACAGCAAGTCTAGACCCCAGCCAGTTTCAGATATTAACCTTTTGCTATTTTTTATAATATAAAGGCATCTGTATAATTCTTAACTCTTGGTTACAAAGTTTCAGTTCAATGCCTCGCTATTTAAGCTACCCTGGGTTTTTCTAGTACTACATTCTTACTAGCTGTGTGACCTGGAATTAATTTTTAATCTCTCTGTTTCAGATTCCCTATCTGTAAAGGGGGGTAACAAGCAACAGTCACATGTATTTTGTAGAACTGTTGAGAGCATTAAATGAGCTAATATCTGGGCCCCGAATCTCAACAGAGTTGCAACACCTACTCTCAAGTTCATTGGACTCACCCAGGGCAACTAACAAGGAGATGATGATGGACAATGATCATCCCAGGAATGGAGAGAGTCTGCAACTGCAAGCAAGATAGTCCCATCCGTCTGCCCCATGGGATCTAAGCCTCCTCTCAATTAGAGGTGAAGTGGGCATCATCATCCCTGTTGAAGTCAGGGAGAGGGAAAAAGAGGTGTAATATGGGGGCATTTTCAGGACTTGGAATTGACCTGGATGACAATGCAGTGACAGATACAGGGCATTATATATCCTCCCATAGCCTACAGAACTGAGTGGGAGAGAGTGTAAATTACAATGTAAACTATAATCCATGCTTAGTGGCAATGCTCCAAAATGTTTTCAGCAGTTTTAACGAATGTACCCCACTAATGAAGGATGTTGTTAATGTGGGAAAATGTGGGAGATGTAGGGAGTGGTGTATATGGAAATCTCCTATATTTTTATGTAACATTTATGTAATCTAAGTATCTTTTAAATATATATATATATATATTTTTTTTTAAAAAGCTATGTCATTACCCAACCCCCCCAAAAATATATATAGTTATCATTTTTTAAAAAATGAGCTAATATAAATAACAAGCTTTAAATAGCACCTGACACTTAGCAAGTGCCATGCATTGGCTATCATGACACTCGGTGGGGCAGTTAAGCATTTGTAAAATAAATCTCAGAACAGAGAGGCCCTTCTAACCAGTAGGGCCAACTGACAATGCAAGGGCTGGTCTGTGAGCTACCTGTCCTGAAACGAGCTATCCAAAATCTCTTGGTAATAGAAGGGTGTCCTGAGGTGGCAACTGGCTGCACTAGGTGATCCCCCCAACACCCTCACTCTGAAAATTTCCCTGCTAATCTAGACGTCTTCTGTGCCACATGTGGACCTACATCATTGGACTCTGAGCTCAGTCAGTTCCCACAGACCTAACCAAGGCAGGCAGTGTCCTCTGGCTGGGAGTGAATGTGACCTTGGTTCAGCCTCTAAAGAAGGATTTCACCTTAAGGAGGCCTTGTGATCTCTCCCTTATGTTGGCCACATCAGAGTTTTGAAGAGGATAATTGAAAATAGCAAAAAGCAAAGAAACTAAAACTTCTAAAATCTGTCTCTCAGAGTTCCGGTCAATCTGTCCCTGGCAACTCAGAAAAGTCCATAATTTCCATAGTAGGACACATACACCAGGGCATGCTACGAACAAGAAAAAATGCACAGGAAAACTTGGGAGGAAGGGGGAGTGTACCTACCTCCCAGTCCCAAGATGCTCGTTCCCCTCTTTGGTTTCTTCTCCAATAGGTGAGTGGGAGGGACGGGACTGGTAGGTCTCAGACCCCAGGCAATAGACAAATATCCAACTTCTCTTTCCTTTTCGTCCCACTCTCCTAGCCACCTCCTGCTCCAGAAAACTGTATATCCTCTCTTTTTCATCCTTTCTTTTTCCCAGGTTGTAATCACCAGGAGAGTGGATATAGGAGAGATTAGTTTGATGCTGCCTAGGAAGTGAGGAGAAAGAAGAAAATGGACACTGACAATGCTGAATTTTTCTTGAGTCTCGTGACCCTGGAAAGCAGTGAAAGATAAGAAATCCCCACACCCTTGCGTACCAGAAAAGAAATAGATTTCTGCCAGGAACCATCCTTCTCCACGACTTAGGTGAGAGTCACAGATGCCCCTGTGTTTACCCACACAGAGCCAGACACAGGCCTGTCCCATTCTTCATCTCATAAATTAGCTGAGCCCATTGTCCTCACTGATCAGTCAGAACAAAATGCTTGTTAACCAAACTTTGGTTAAGCTTCCTTCTCTCCTCCCCTCATGGCTCGCCCTCAGCCTGAACCAGCAGACAGCACTGATGAATTCAGTGATGAATTCCTCTAGGTTCTTGGCTACATTATGTAACTTAAGAACATGCCAATTTAGTTAGGCCAGTAGTTTTTGGGAAACGGGAGAAAAGAACAGGATTACACATCTAAACTGTATATGCGGGCTCCTCTAGGCAGAGAGAGCATTTTGGCTTATGAGGTTACCTTTATTAAGCTATTATTTACTCCTTCCCTTCCTAATGTTGGGGAAGGGGTCCAGCTTTTTGCTGTTCTAGGGCTCCCTCTTGACCCCTGACAGATCACATTCCAGATGGGATCTCATGGAGTGTCTCGCAGGAACTTTCCGGCTTTATTCTTGGTGGTGATCTTTCCCTCAGGGGGTTTCCAGGCAGGGTTTCATGGCCATGTGTGTCAGGCCCATGTTTTCTGCCAGGTCTCAGACTCATCTTCCATCTTCCTAAGCTAACCTGCCCCAGCATGTCTTTCTTCGGGAAAGCGTGTCTCCTGGAGAATAGGCTGCTACAGCCTAAAAACATCCTCTGATCTAATATCTGATCATATATCCTTTTCATCCCACTTCCCCACACACTGTTCTTTCCAGCCTTGTTTACTCCTCTCTCTGAAGGAAAAAGAAAAATAAGCAAACTCTTCTCACCTAACCTTTGAGATCCTTGCAGACTTATCAATCATCCCTTCCCCCACCTCCTGCTCTGATCCTTTCCAATAAAGTCGCTCTACTCCATGTCTGGATTTGTATTTTGTTTTTGGTTTTGGTTGTTGTTTTGTTGTTGAGGAAGTACTGGAGATTGAACCCAGGACCTCGTACATGGGAAGCAGGCACTCAACCACTTGAGCTATATCCGCTCCCCTGACTTTTTTTTTTTTTTGACAATACCATTTGTTCCCCCAGATTTTACCAATTACTCATTTGGGAATTGCCTGTTTTCATGCCCCTCAAAAGCTATCTACCATGTGTCCCTATATCCTGATGACTTTTGTGGGAGTTAATCAGTCCAGGCAAGATTTTGAAGAAGGTAATCACCCTTGGTTTTTCCCATCTTGGGAGCAAAGGGTTTCCCACAGCTGAACAGACACTATTGTCACACCAAAAGGCCAGGTGCATTTGTTAAAGAACACATCATTTATTGGTTATTGGCCTGATCCCCCAAACTTGGCCCCTTGCTAACTGAAGAAAGTTATTAGTCAAAAAAAAGTCTGAGAGAGTTTGACTTTAGTTTACTTTTACTATACACTTATTGATTATGTATGTTCATGTATAAATGATATAAAAATAATAATAGGGTGAGTTGGGGGAAAAATACTTTGGTTGGTAGTAATATTTTGAGGATACTCTTTAAACATTAGTTAAAAATGTTTCACAACAATGCAAGGTATTGGTAGTAGGGTGATGTATGAGAGCCCTGTATGATGTTATGTATGTTTGTTTTGTAAATCCACAACTATTACAATACACTTATTGTTTATGTGTATGTATAAGTGATATACTTCAATAAAAATTTTTTAATGTAAAAAAATTTAAAAAACATGATGTTAAAATATAAGCAATAACTGTATTGCTTCCATAATCATTTCTTATTGTCCATAATCGTAATCCGGTCCACAGTTTTCCCCGCTAAATTTGGATATAAACAGAAAATCTAATAGTAAGGAACATGCTGTAGTACCCTGTTCTGCCGGAGAGGGCATCACATTTAAAGTGATGCAATGGGTTAAGAACGATCGGACCTTGTAGTTCTAGTTTTCAATTTGGTCCGCAAGCTGCTTATAAAAGAAAAGGCGCAGGCTCTGTGGTGCCTTTTGCATTTAGTTCTACTCATTATGTCGGGGCGAGGCAAAGGTGGGAAAGGCTTGGGGAAAGGCGGTGCTAAAAGGCACAGGAAGGTGTTGCGGGACAACATCCAGGGCATCACGAAGCCGGCGATTCGCCGCTTGGCACGCCGGGGCGGTGTGAAGCGCATTTCGGGCCTCATCTACGAGGAAACGCGTGGCGTTCTCAAGGTCTTCCTGGAGAATGTCATCCGTGATGCTGTCACTTACACGGAGCACGCCAAAAGGAAGACGGTCACAGCCATGGACGTGGTGTACGCCTTGAAGCGCCAGGGCCGCACGCTCTACGGGTTTGGTGGCTGATCCTGGGTGTTTTGCCAAATGTGTTTTCTGCGAAAGGTCCTTTTTAGGGCCACTAATCGGTCACTTGGGGGAGCTGTGCGCCGCCGGGGAAGAGGATGAGCCCAACTATGTTTGAATTATAATAAACATTTTTGTAATACGACCTTAAGCTTTGGGGATTTTTGACACAGTGACGGGTTTTTGCTAAATAAACCTGCGCAGGGCATTTTGGTTAAGGCTGCTTTTGCTTTTAAATTGCAGCCGCATTTTCGGTCTAAAGGATATGTGTCGCGTGCTGTCCCACCGCCATTTTGGCGTCGGTTCATTGGATTTGTGCTCATGTATTTCAGCCATGTAGTGCTGATAGTATGTATATTAAAACTCAATTATATCGATGAGGCTAATTTTTTTAAGTTTGCTTATTAAAGTCAGGGTTTTTACATCCCCTTGCCAGAGTTCTTAAGAGGTAGTGAGGCAAGGACTCAAGATATTTGTCCTCCAGATGTGGACCCAAAAGACACCTTAGGTTGGGCTGGGCTATTTCTGACTTGATATTCGAAAGTAACCTTACATTGTCAGTGCAAAGCAGGACGAGTGAGACCAGAGCCACCTGGCATGCACTTATTGGTCCAGACAAAGAAGGGATGCAGTTCACCAATTGGGTAGCAAGCAAGAAAGGGAAGTGAGGGCAGCTATTGTCTTGTCTTGTCTTGGGGCTGCAGGGGATGTCCGTGATTGGCTCTGGCTGTATCCAACCTTAACTAGGCACAAAAGAAAAAGCAATCGTTTCCATTTGCTGGGACGTCTTTGCAATGTCTGACCTGAGAGTCTCAGCTGTTTCCCTGGTTACAAAGCCCTTCTTAAGAAAGCTGCAAAAGCATGCCATATTGGGTAAGAAATAGAAACATAAGGAAAATAACTACAATGCAAAGCATCTATAATAACAGTTGGTGAGTTGTACAAATTTTCTTGGCCCAGGAATTAGGTTGATCCAGAGTTTACATCACTAGGAAGATTCACAGCTCAAGTAGGGTTCACCTGGTGCTTGGGGGGTAGGATTCAATTAGGTCAATATTATTTATAAAGAAAGAATTTGGAAATGTGCCCTGGAACATCCTTCCCATTCCTCTCTATATCAATTTAGAATTCATTTTATTCTTCACTGACATTACCTGATATTTTTAGATATTAGTCAGCTGCCTCTTTTCTGAAAGCTCTAAGTTCCACACTCTATTTTGGACCACAGCAGGGAGGATCAGTTGCTATTTTTTGTTGTTGGTTGGTTGGTTTTTTTAAGGAGGTACTGGGGATTGAACCTAGGACCTTGTACATGGGAAGAAGGCGCTTCAACCACTGAGCTACATCCACACCCCTCAATTGCTTTTCAATTCTGCCCACTGTTGAGTGAAGCTTCACCACTTACACCCATCCTCTTCTCCCACAGTTGGGTTGTGAGATTTTCATGATGCAGGTTAGGATTTATGCTTCTCACACACAGGGCCAAGCACCACACAGAGCAGGGACCCCTGGAGGCATTAGGGATGAGCCTGGGTAGGGACACCTGAGAGCACATGGAAGAACTTCCCTGTGAGCCCCCTGCTCCATCTCATCCTGTACACCTTGCAGGAATCCAAGAGGCAGCCAAGTTTATATTAGCAGTTATTTGCTTTGAGATTCTGAGAAGTCAGTTCTGATGAATGGATAAACAAACTGTGGTCTATTCACACGATGGAATATTAAGCAGTTGTAAGAAGAAATGAAGTCGTAAAACATATGACAACATGGATGAACCCAGAGGACATTATGTTGAGCGAAGCAGGCCAGACACAAAAGGACAAATACTGTATGATTGCATTACTATGAACCAAATATATTGTGTAACATATTGATTCAAAAAAAAATTTATATGTATCCATTACATTTAATTGAGAAATGTATATATTTACTCATCTGTGTTTACTTTTTAGTTTTTAATTGTTTATATTTTCAATTATTAAATTTACAAAATAAAGTAAAAAAAAAAAAAAACATGAAGAAATGCTCAACATCACTCATGATTAGGGAAATACAAATCAAAACTACAATGAGATATCATTTCACACCTATCAGAATGGCCATTATTAAAAAGATAGAATTGCAAGTGTTGGAGAAGATGTGGAGAGATAGGAACACTTATTCACTGTTGGTGGGAATGCAGAATGGTACAACCACTGTGGTGGACTGTTTGGCAGTTCCTAAAGAAGCTTAATACAGACTTGCCACATGACCCTGCAATACCACTACTGGGTATATACCCAGAAGAACTGAGAGCAGTGACACGAACAGACATCTGCATACAGACGTTCATAGCAGCATTATTCACCACTGCCAAAAGTTGGAAACAATCCAGGTGTCTATCAAGTGATGAATGGATAAACAAACTGTGGTCTGTTCACATGATGGAATATTATGCAGCTGTAAGAAGAAATGAAGTCGTAAAGCATATGACAACACGGATGAACCTGGAAGAAATTATGTTGAGCGAAGGTAGCCAGATACAAAAGGACAAGTACTGTATGAATGCATTACTATGAACCAGATATATTGTGTAACATATTGTTTGATTCAAAAAAAATTTTATATGTATCCAGTACATTTAATTGAGAAATGTATATATTTATTCATCTGTGTTTACTTTTTAGTTTTTAATTGTTTGTATTTTCAATTATTAAATGTACAAAATAAAGTAAAAAAAAGACTACAATTAACTAAAGGGCAGGGAAATCTCTGCATCTCTCATAGAATTGACTTCTTTTTTTTTTTTTAACTTTATTTTGTACATTTAATTGAAAATATAAACAATAATTTAAAAAGAAAAAGAAAAACACAGTTGAATAAAAACATTTCTCAATTAAATGCACTGGATACTTATAAATTGCAGGGTCATGTGGCAATATTCAACTTCTTTAGGAACTGTCATACAGTCCTCCACAATGGCTGTACCATTCTGCATTCCCACCAACAGTGAATAAGTGTTCCTATCTCTCCACATCCTCTGCAACACTTGTAGTTCTCTGTCTTTTTAATAGTGGACATTCTGATAGGTATGAAATGATATCTCATTGTAGTTTTGATTTGCATTTTCCTAATCATGAGTGATGTTGAGCATTTCTTCATGTGTTTTTTTTGTTTGTTTTTTGCTATTTGTATTTCTACCTTGAAGAAATGTCTATTCAAGTCTTTTGCCCATTTTTTAATTGGGTCCTTTGTCTTTTTATTGTTGAGTTGTAACAGCTCTTTATATATCTTGGATACTAAACCCTTATCAGATATGTGATTTCCAAATATTTTTTCCCATTGAGTTGGCTGCCTTTTCACCCTTTCATCACAAAGTCCTGTGAAGTGCAAAAGTGTTTAATTTTGAGGAGGCCCCATTTATCTATTTTTTTCTTATGTTGCACGTGCTTTGGGTGTAAAGTCCAAGAAACCAGCACCTACTACAAGGTCTTGAAGATGTTTCCCTACATTTCCTTCTAGCAGTTTTATGTTCCTGTCTTTCATATTTAGATCTTTGATCCATTTTGAGTTGATTCTTGTATAGGGGGTGAAATAGGGGTCCTCTTTCATTCTTTTGGTTATAGATATCCAGTTCTCCCAACACCACTTACTGAAAAGACTGGTTTTTTCCTATTAGCATGGACTTGGTAGGTTTGTCAAAAACCAGTTGACTGTATAGGTGAGGGTTTATTTCTGGGTTCTGAACTCTATTCCACGGATCGATGTTGTATTAGTCAGCCAAAGGGGTGCTAATGTGAAATACCAAAAGTGGGTTGGTCTTTATAAAGGGTATTTATTTGCGTAGAAGTCCACAGATACCAGGCCATAAAGCATTAAGTCTCTTCTCACCAAAATTCATTGCCACGTGTTGGAGCAAGACAGCAGCCGACGTTTGCCAGGGTTCAGGCTTCTTGTGTTCCTCTCTTCCCGGGGCTGCATTTCTCTCTGGGCTTAGCTCTTCTGGTTCCTCTACAAGGTCAGTTGTAGACTATCAGGCGAACGGCTCACTTCTCTTCTTCTGGGGCCTTTTCTCTAACATCAAAACTGCTTCTCAAAAACTGTTTTAACTCTGTTCTTTGCCTTGCCTTTTATATACAATTCCCCACCCACCAAGGGTGGGGCTCAACGGCCTACTGACGTGGCCAAGTCAACACCCTAACCATAACTTAATCATGCCCAGATTAACAGATCAGTTTACAAGCATGATCCACTTATATTTTTGGAATTCATAATTGCATCAAACTGCCCAACTGCAACAGATGTGTCTGTCTTTATGCCAGTACCATGCTGTTTTGACCACTGTAGCTTTCTTTGTAATATGTTTCAAGGTCAGGCAGTGAAATTCCTCTCACGGCACTCTTCTCTTTTAGAATGCTTTTGGCTATTTGGGTGCACTTACCCTTCCCAGATGTATTTGGTAATTGCCTTCTCTAATTCTATAAAGTAAGCTGTTGGGATTTGGATTGGTATTGCATTGAATCTATAAATCAGTTTGGGTAAGATTAACATCTTCATGATATTTATTCTTCCAATCCATGACACGGAATGTCTTTCCATTTGTTTAGGTCTTTTTAAAATTTCTTTTAGCAGGGTGTCAGATGTGGCTCAACTGGTTGGGCGTCCATCTCCCATATGGAGGGACCCGGGTTCGATCCCTGGGGCCTCCCGGTAAAAAAAATAAAAAATAATAAAAATAATAAAATTTCTTTTAGCATTGTTTTGTAGTTTTCTGCATATAGGTCCTGTACTTGTTTGGTTAAATTAACTCCTAGTTATTTGAGTCTTTTTGTTGCTATTGAAAATGGAATTTTTCCCCTGATTTCCTCCTCAGATTGTTCAGTACTAGTGTACAAAAACATTACTGATTTTTACATGTTGATCTTGTATCCTATCACTTTGCTGAACTTTTTTTTTTTTGGGGGGGGGGGGGGAGGCCAGCAATTTATTAAGTTAGGGAGGGAAGAGAAATGGGAGAAAATAACAGGTCACGGGTCCCCGGTGGAGGGTAAGGGGCTGAAAAGTGATAGAGAGGGCTGATTTATAGACTATAATTTCCCATTATAGATTATAATTGCCCAGGTTTTACTTGCATGTTTATCTGCGCAGGGGGAACATGGTAAGAGCAGGGTGCAGAAGCCACGAGGGCCCCAGGCAGGGTGGGGCGCAGAAGCCACTGGGAGCAGGAGCAAGGGGTGGCAGGGGTCAGGAACAGGAGCAGAACGGGTGATTTGACCTTTGCACCTGCTTTTTAAACTTGCTGAACTTATTTATTTGCTCAAGTAGCTTTGTCATGGATACTTCAGGATTTTCTAAGTACAGGATCATGTCATCCACAAACAGTGAGAGTTTTACTTCCTCTTTTCCTATTTGGATGCCTTTAAATTTTTTTTTCTTGTCTAATTGCCCTAGCTAGTAGTTGTAGTCTTGATTTGCATAATTTTTCCTTCCTCAAGGCAGCTAATCAGAAACTATCTTCCATTTTCCAGCAATTCAGAACAGAGCCCTGAAACAAGTATCTTCATTGGTATTTTATTGTTTCTAATTTCCTACCATTTCTTGGTGCTGGGGGCAGTGCATGGAGTGGTGGCTGGTAGACTCCTGGCTGCAGTGAGACTCTAGGATGCCACGGTGCTGGGGGACAGGAGTGCCAGGATACAAGGTTTCAGGGTATCGTGGTGACAGCTGCTTGCCAGACATCTGCTTCATGCGTGACACATTGCCTTAAAATTGTACACATGAGGAATAACAGCTGACCCCTTTTTATAGAGAAAGGCCTTTACTGATTGGATTGAAGAACAATAAAATAGGGCCCTGACAATTTGATTGGCTAACCCGTAAATACCTAGGCTTGGATGGATACTGAAATTGATTGCCTCCTTCTTCCTAGTCACTGCCTGTCTCTGTCCGTTTCTCAATTAATTCCTTGTTTTCCATTTTAGTTCATCCATCCTTTGTGCCCTGCTCCACCTAGCTTATTTATATTCTTTTAATCTTTCCATCGTCCCTAGTAGAAACTCTGTACCTTTTAAGGCTTAGCTCCCTATTCCCTATCCCTATACCGTGCCCTGGTAACCTAATTCTAGATTCTGACTCTATGAGTTTGCTTGTTCTAATTATTTCATATCAGTGAGATCATGCAATGTTTGCCATCTTGTGTCTGATTTGTTTCACTCAACACGATGTCTTCAAGTTTCATCCATGTTGTCACATGTATCAGAACTTCATTCCTTTTTAACGGCTGAATAATACTCCACTGTGTGTGTATGTGTATATATACACCACATTTTTTTCAGTTTTAATCAATCATTTGCTTTCCTTGAGCACATTTCTCTCTTCCCTGAAATCAGAATTTAACATTTGTTGTTTCACCTGTGAATGATGCTTTCCCAGCCTTGAGGGGGCAAGGAGAAAATGTGTGTGAGTGACTGGTTTTTGCTGTTCAACTGCCTTGCCCTGCTGTATTTACTCCACCACGATTGAGCTTACCTGCCTAGTTCTTTATTATTCTTCACCACGATCACAACAGTTTTCTCCCTTTCTGTTACTCCAACATCTATCATTGGGCCTGTAAGTACAGTGAGTGTTCAGTAATTATATGTTGAATGGATGGGAAAATGAATGAAAGCATGGTTAACAAAATAAGTAACAATTAGAAGGCAACCTACTGAAGTGAACAGGGCAAAGTATTGTACAAATAAATGGGCTTAGAAATCAAGGAGACAGCAAGGTTCCATGGAAGATAGCATCAGAAACCCTTAGATGAAAATCCTGGCTCTGCAGCTTCCAAGTTACACAACTTGATTCCTCTATAAAATAGGGAGAACTAGATGACTATAAAGCACTTAGCACAGTGCCCAGGACATTGTAAAGCATTAAATTTTTCACTGCTGTTATCTGCCAGCCACACACTAGCAAGCAATAAGTTTCTGTTAAACTGAAATAACTTGCCCACTCTTCTTGTTCTCAAAAATAGTATTTTTATGCTAATTTCATCCAATTCTAATTTGATTGCAGGATTAACAATATAGTTTGCTTCTAAATTCTTCCTGTTGGAAACTACTGACTGATTTTTTCTAGCATCTGTTTTAGTCTGCTAGGCTACTGAAGCCAATATACCAGAAATGGTGCGGCAGTTTGAAATTATTTTAGGGATCCCAAAAAGAGAAAGATTTTCTTTGTAAACAAGTCTATTCCTCTGGCTGTGATACCCTTTGAATGCATTCAATTTGGTTCAGGGGCCTTTGATTTAAGATTGCTGTAGGCTTTTTTTTTTTTTTTTTTTTTTAATTGTGGGTAAAAATCAAAATTTTCACAATACATACCACTATTTGTAAAATGATATATAAATATATATGCATATATGTGCATTTGCTTACAAAAATGTTATATATATATTTTAAGAGGTGCTTAGATTACCAAAAATATTACACGGAACCCTGTAAGGCTTTTGATTAGACTACATCAGTAAGGCCTGACTCAGGTTGAGTCCCCACCCCCTTACTGGGTCTGATACAAGTGGAAACAAGAGATTCATTCAGACACAGGAAAAGGAAGCCACCATTTCTGATCCTGCCGTGTAAGAGAGAGGAATACAGGATTGCTTAAGCATGAAGCCCCAAGAGGCTGGGCCCACAGCAGCTCAAGAGGAGCTGGTGAGTCTGGAGGGTAAGGCTGAAACCACAGCAGAGATCAATAGTCATCTTGCTTCTCCACGAAACAGTCCTTTGTATAAGCCACAGTGGAGTGATCCCTATCCCAGGGGTATCATCATGACACTGCTGAGCCAGGTAAAAGGATGATGGCCCTGTGACCCAAGTGAACAATTTCTCCTTTGTTCAATTTTTCTATACACAGAAATACCCCAGGAGAGAACCTTCAGCCCACAGAATTACTATCCATCACCTACTGTGATAGCTTGAAGTTGTGTGGGCCCCAGAAAAGTATGTTCTTAAAGTTAGTCCATTCCTGTGGGTGTGAAGCTATTGTTAAGTAGGACCTTTTGATGAGACTACTTCAGTTAAAGTATAGCCCACTTCATTCAGGATGGGTCTTAATCCTATTCCTGAAGTCCTTTATAAATGGAATGAATACAGAGGGAGAGAGAAAGCAAGCCACAGAAGCAAGAAGCTGAAAGCAAAGAAACCAGAAGAGAAGGGAGAAATCAGCAGACACTGCCATGTACTTTGCCATGTGACAGACGAGTCCAGGATTGATGGCAGCCAGTCTTTGGGGAGAAAAGCATTGCCTGAAGATGCCTTGATTTGGACATTTTTCTCAGCCACAGAATTTTAAGCTTGTAAGTTAGTTCCCACTGTTCAAAGCCAACCCATTTTATGTTATCTCTTGAGCAGCTTTAGCAAACTGGAACACCTACTTTCCTAGGATTACATTCTCTAGAAAGATGCTCAATCTTCCTCCACATCTCACCAAGCTCGTATACTCAGACTTCAGTCTCCTATGGCCCACAACTCACACGATGGCCCTAAATATGCCAGCCATCGTCTCTATTTACCTCTAAGATTATCAGCTTTCCCTCTGGAGATTTCATTTATCTGCAGCACTCTCCAAGCTTTTTAATGGTGTTCTCATTCTTCTTCCCTCACATTGCTGAACCGAGGGTCCCACACCTGCTGATACATATAAAAATCTGTTGAATGAATGAAAGAATTCATTCATTCATTACATAATTATCCAGTGCCTAGTATTCACCAGGAATTGTTGGGGATACAGCTGTGAACAAAAAAGACATCTGCCCTCTTGAAGTTTACAATCTAGTTGCTGGAAAGGGCGACAGTAACTGAAAGCTTATCAATGTGCAAAAGATGTATCCTCCAGCCTGATGGGACCTGTGGGAAACACTGATGGAAGGAAAGCCACCCACCCACCTGCATGAAGCCAGGAAGCCTCCTCTATGGCGGTCAGTCACACACTAGGCAGAGGGACCTGCAGGCCTCCTTCCAGAACCCTCTGCAGCGCCAGTGCACAGTACAAAGGCCTAGCCGTGGCACCTGGCTTCCCCATTAGGCCAAGCAGTCAGGCCAATTCTCCCACCTTTGCCAGCAAGGCCCTGGTATTTTCCAGAGAGATGTTAGGTAATGCGGCCTCACTCAAGGAAACAGGTACCACAAAATAGGCCAGGCAGGTGGGGCAGCTGGCTTCCTTCTAGAAATCTGTTGCCAAATTGGTAGTAGCTGACAGTGTTAAATATTTACCTGAACCCCGTGATCCTGGAAAACAGCAAATGTTAAGAAATCTCTATCCTTTGTATTCCCAGAAAATGGTGTACTACAAAGAAGCCCCTTCCTGATTTGACATATAGATAAGACCCGTGGATGTCCCCCTTGTTTACCTAGGACAACGCTGGACACAGACCCTCCAGGTTCCCACATGTTGCCTCATCAATGATTAGCTGAACTGCTGGTCCCCACTGATCAATCAGAATGGAATGTTTGTTAACTGAACTTTTAAACTTCTCTCCCTCCAGGGCCCTAAACTTTAAGGCCACCTTCATGAAAGTAGACTGCTTCAGCACAAAACCATCTCTGATCTACTATCATGCCAATCTTTCATCCTACTTGCCTACACCTGTTTTTTTCCTATATAAAAAAAAAAACAAAACAAAAAAAACCCCACCCTTTTTGCCTAATTCTTGAATTGCTTGCATACCTTATGGTCAGCTAATTCTCCCTATTGCAATAGTCCTTTTCCTCCTCGGCAACAGCCCCTTTACACAGTCTCCCCATAACAAGTCCAATTTTTTTTTTTTTTGGACAGCCTTGGCTCCTGCAGGGAGATGAGAAAGCCAAATTTGACTGTGTTTCAGCCTGTAGTTTAAACCAGTCAGAAAACATCTACTGAATTTTGGAACTTGCCCAAAATATCTTTGTGGCTACTGCTCTGGCTGCTGATATCAGAATGAATTAGTCCGGCACTTCTCAAACTTGAATTTGCAAACAAACGATCTGGGAATCTTGTCAAAATGAAGATTCTGATTCAACTGGTCTGCAGCGGGGCCAGAGACTCTGCATTTCTAACAAATTCCAGGTCATGCCGCTGCTGCTGGTTCAGACCATAATTTGGGTTGCAGAATATTAGGAGGTACCAGAAAAGTGTTCTGTGTACCTCTTACCAGCATTAAAAAAAACAAGAATGCAAGGACCTGTACCACTGACTTTTATAAAGAGCAAAGAAGCCCTGAGACTATGGACCTTGTCTCAGAATTTTTTCTTTTTTTAGCTTAAAATGATCTTTTTTTTTAAAAGCAGTTTTATTGAGATATATTCACATACCATACAGTCTATCCTAAGTGTACAGTCAATGGCTTTTAGTATAATCAGTGTTGTGCATTCATCACCACAAAAAAATTTAGAATAATTAATCCAAAAAGAAAAACTCCACACTCCTTAGCAGAATTGTTTTAAATGAATAGAACATATAGGACTATAAAGGAAGGCAATTTTATTAAAATGCAGAGGTCAGAATATTTCCAAAATGGAGTTTGTAATAAAGTAATAAATAAATTTCTATTAACATCTAATCACTACCATAATTTTAAAGTAGCAATGAGCATAAATTGATAGCCATACAAACTGTAACATAATGTGAAAATATTATTGTTAACAGGGCCACAGGTCCTACTGATCCTACTGTGGTTTGCTGCCTACATTTGTACTGAGAGGAAATGCTAAATAATCTTTTCTGCATCCACATTCACAGACTGTTTAAATGAATCCAGGTGAAGAATCCATCTTCCTTAGAGGCAGTCTAGTTCAAACTTGAAATTTTAAAAGGAACTGGAGTGACTTGCTGACAAAGAAGAGTTCTGACTACCTGCTGGAATGTCAGAGCCTGTGAAAAGGGGCCCACACACATGTACAGCTGGGGTGGGTCTCTGCTAGGACCATCCAGTGGTCAAGAGGCCACAGAGCCCAAGGGCTTGGCCAGCCCCATCCAGTGTTGTGGCCTTGGGCAACTTATGACTCAGACTCAGTTTCGCATCATTGAAATTGGGCCAAGGGTACTCCTACTGTAAAGGATAAGGTTTGAGGGTTCAGTGGGAGAATTATGGCAGATGGAACACTTGGCACAAAACCTGGCCCATAGTGTAATGACTATTAGCACTGAAAAAACCACTGACCACATAAAGGCTCAGTCAATAGCTACCCATCAAGGGAGCAGGTGTAGCCAGTGGTTGAGCGCCTGCTCTTCATATATGAGGTCCCTGGTTCAATCCCCAATACCTTCTTTAAAAAAAAAATTTTTTTTAATTAAAAAATTACCCATCAGGCTCCAACACTTAGGCAGTCATAATATCTCTGACCTCCAATTCTCTCTTCTGTAAATGGATGGAAATGTCACTTCCAGTGTCACTAGAAAGCATAAATAGAATATTTACGACAGTGTGCTGGTAACAATGAAACACAATTCACATGAGACCTTGTAACACTGATATAAAGATGGTGGTCACAAGAGTTTCTGAGCAGAAGCAGAGAAGAATAGGTGTAACATGGGAGATTGTTGGGATATTGGAATTGTTCTGCATGATATTGCAATGACAGATACAGGCCATTATACATTTTGTCAAATCCTATAAAATTGTGCAGTGCAAATTGTAAACTGTAATGTAAACCATTGACCACGGTATGTAGCAATGCTTCCATATGTATTCATCAATTGTAACAAATATATCACACTAATGAAAGATTTTATTAATAGGGGAAAATGTGAGAGGGGGAGAGAGTGGGGTATTTGGGAATCCCCTATATTTTCGATCTAACTTTTCTGTACTCTAAAACCCCTTTAAAAATAAAGTTTAAAAAATATATACAATTCACATGGAAAGCCTTATTAACAATAACCGGTCAAGTCAAACAAAATGCAAAGCCAGGGTCAAGGGCTGCTGAGTATAAAAGCCACAGGGATAAACAAAACAAGTGACTATTTTAAAAAAGGATTAGCCAAACCTACCTGGGCAGGGCAACCTGCCAATCTGCAGTTTAAACAGTCAACTTAAACCTTTTGGAAGCAGTTTCTGGTCTAGGTACTAAGCTGCACTCTGCAGAAGGGGCATCTCACTGGAAAGCAAGTTCAGCCACAGCATGAGGGGTCAAGAACACAAGAAAGCAACAGAAGGAATGAGGCCCCTCCATTATTTTTTATGAAATTCTGCCTTTTTGCAGGCCGATCGCCTGTATTCCTGGATTTAATTCTCAGGATCACTGTCCTACACCTAGAGTCCAAGTTCAGAACTGGCCAGTGGGTACCAGGTAAGGGGACGATGCTTGGAAATTCCCAGCAAAGAGGAAGCTCCCCTGGGCAGCAGTTTGTTTGGTCCTGCTAAAAAAAGCTGTGACCTTATTTTTCACAAAACGCAAACTCTGGAAACTGGCAAAACTGTCAGACTTAGCGTCTCATCCCAACCAGCTCTAAAGGTGGCGGACTTGGCTGAGCTTCCGAGATGGGCATGGGTTTGAATATGGTTTATCTCAAACACCTTGAGCCAGTTGTGCCAAACTTCCAAGGGGGAACTGCCAGTTTAAAAAGATCGAGTTCGACTTAGTTTGTTTCAGAGTTGAATACTTTACAATACATGGCCGGGGAGGGTGGGGCGGGGAGGTGCATTAGCAGAGCTTACCTAATTATAGCAAGAGGACAGGATTGAATACTATGCCAACCAAGAGGGTTGAACCAGAATGCTGAATGGCACCCAAATGTGTCCTATCACTTGACTTCTGATTCCGGCAGATACTTGCTGCGAACCAGGCAAGCCCCCCAAAAATGAAGCGGGTCCCTCGGATGTCAACTTTAGCACCCAGGAAAATCCACCCGATCACGCCATACCCAACCGAGTCCACACCACGCAGAAAAGGTTTTCCATGAGACCAACACCTACGCAATTTATTACTATGGCTCATAATCAAATTGCTCGCTTTACAACAACATCAATTGAACTAAGTGCCAATTCATGTGTCAATCTTCACTCACTGAGTTTAACTGCACAAACATAACACACGAGTCCGAGCGAGAAATGAAAATATCAGCAGCTCTTCCGCTGGGTATTTAAGTGGCTCTGAAAAGAGCCTTTGATTTCAAAAGGAGCCTCCCTGGCACACAGGCGCCTCACTTGCCCTTGGCCTTGTGGTGGCTCTCGGTCTTCTTGGGCAGCAGCACCGCCTGGATGTTGGGCAGGACGCCGCCCTGCGCGATGGTCACGCGGCCCAGCAGCTTGTTGAGCTCCTCGTCGTTGCGGATGGCCAGCTGCAGGTGGCGCGGGATGATGCGCGTCTTCTTGTTGTCGCGGGCCGCGTTGCCCGCCAGCTCCAGGATCTCCGCGGTCAAGTACTCGAGCACCGCGGCCAGGTACACCGGCGCGCCGGCGCCCACGCGCTCGGAGTAGTTGCCCTTGCGGAGCAAGCGATAGACGCGACCCACGGGGAACTGGAGGCCAGCGCGAGAGGAGCGCGACTTGGCCTTAGCACGAGCCTTGCCTCCCTGCTTCCCGCGGCCAGACATAGTGTCTCAAACCCACTGTTAAAAAAGAACCGTGCCTTCCCCAAACTGGGCTTTTATAAGCTTTTGGAGGATGCGCTACGCGAGCCGTACCATTGGGTACCGCTTGGCATGCTGAAAGGACCGATAGGATAAAGGCATTTTGCGTCCCTGTAGTTCTATTGGCTGGCTCTAGTCATACGCGTCCTGCAGTTTCTCCAATCAGGAAAGACCTCAAAAGTAGCCTCATTTGCATAGGGACCCAGGCGCGCAGCTAAATTGACCCGAGCCGGGGCACTTTCCCGAGGCTTTGACCGAGCGGTCCTGGGCTCGCAGGCGGCGAGTGGGTGTGCCTCGAGGAGGGGCGGGGATCTTAGGCCTGGCAGGCCGCTCCTAGGACAGGCGTCCTTGGAGATGACCGTGATGCGGCCTGTGGGCCTTCGTGGCTTCCCTGTATGACCGAGAATTCTGCGATTGGCAGGCGGGAGGATGGACCTTTCCGCTTAGCTGGTGAACGTGCCCGGTTTATTTAAAGCTTCCAGGTGACCGTAGCTCCATTTTCAATCGGGTTTGCCTGGAGGCTGTTTGGTTGTTCAAAGCCAACGGTTCCGCCCCGCAGCCCAGAGGGTCTGGCTCGGGAACTCCCGGTTTGGGAGAGAATCTCTAGGAAGCCGGAAAAAGGACTGACTTTGAAGTCAGTGAACCTATGTTACCATAAAAACAGCTATATCCAATAGAAGGGCCGCTTGATCCGGTGTCACAAGTGAAAAACGTGTCTTATTAAGATGATTTATTGCGAGTTCACAAACAAGGAACTGGGGGGAATCGTCCCAAAACCAGTTCAAAGTGAGAATGGGAGGTGGGGTTTTTATAGGCAAAGAAGAGGGGTAGGGAAGATGCAAAAAAAACAAAGAATGCCAGAGGGCTTATGAGGAGGGTACATGGTGTGTTGTCTCAAGCACGTTCAACTTGGCTTGGTTCCAGCAGCTAAGAAACCAGTTTAGATATAGTTGTGCAAGTGCAAGGGCTTCATGGCTCCTTTTCCAGACAATCACTTAAAGATATCAAGCTTTTTGTCTTTGAGAAAAGTTACAGGTTTACACCATTCTGTCTGGTTTTGCTTTAAGACTTTATCTTACTCCGGTAAGCAAAACTGAGAAGGTCTAGTTAATTTCCTTGGGGAACTAAGTGCAAAGAGTAAACTTCTAAAATTAGATTAATAGAAAACCAGCTTAATAAGTATCAGAACTTTCAGAGCTGCTTAAAAGAAATTTTAATAAGCACATTTTCCAGCTATCACCTACAACTGAGTTAACCTTTCCCAACCAGATCCAAATTTGTAAAAGGGAAATTATTCCATCCACCTGATTTCAGGAAATGAGGGGGCTAAGACCATTGACAATCTGGATTGTTCCTGCAAAACTTCTCTTGCTCCAACTGAGTGATGGAAAAGGACCCACAGCAGCTGACAGGCACACACGTTAGGGTGCATGAGCGCACAAGTGTGTGTAACAGAGAGCCAACAGAGAACTTCTTAAAATGAATTCAATGGCTCATCAAAAGTGTAGACTCAAAAAAGTTTTCAAGAGGATAAGCTTCTCCAGTCAAATAGACATGTAGGAGTATGTCTGTTACCAATCTTGTTAGTATCCTGTTGATTTTTTTTAAATCTGCCAACTCTTATTTGTACAAAAATATCCTGTAAGAAACAAGACTTTAGAGATTTTTACTGTGCCTGTGAAAGTTTAATTCTGATGGATTGATTTGATCATTTGTTGAATTGATAGTAACGTTTTAATTGGCATTTCTTCATTTTTAAATGGTAGAAATATGAAAGCTTTATTTGTAAAACAGAAATTGCTCACTTGCATATCCCTCTCAATGAATGAAATTTTAATAATACCTTAGAGTCAAATTTTTTTTTTTTTCAAAAAAAAAAAGACTTTAAAGTCTCATTTAAATTATCCATCTCCAAACTGAATGAGATTCCCATTAGGAAATAAAGTATCTCAAATATATGCATTTGTGAGTACTTTAGTTTGTGGAATGAAAGGGAGATGGGCAGTGATCTGGAAGCCTGAATTGAAGCCCTCTGGCAAATGTGAACTTGTGGAAACTTTTTTTTTTAGTATATCAGCTGTTACTTAGTAGTTTAGTTGCTTTCTTTCCCTGTGGATGAACTAGCCTTCTCTTGAGAAAAATGTTAGCAGTATGGCAAGACTGGTCAATAGACTTGCTATTAGTACAGCTCCCTAAACTATTTCAATACCTGAGGGAACTTGGAGAAAGGAACAGGGCAAAAGTACTTCGAAGCCATCATCATTAATTACACAGACACAAGTCTTTACAACTGAAAAAGAAAAAGGAAATATTCTGTGGTGAGAGCACAGGCTCATAAATCTCAAAATGAAAGACATGGGAGAGGATGTACAAGGTCATGGGTTCAATCCCCCGGTACCTCCTTAAAAAATAAATAAATAAATAAAAGGAAGCTTAAGAGGAAGTTCACATGAAATCTGAACAGCCTAGCACTGCCAGAAAGACTCACCTGAATGTTTGAGACTGAACTTATTTGCTTTCGTGCTGTAATAATGACAGCATTCTTTTAAAAAAAAAAAAAAAATGTTACTACCTCCCAACCCTTTCCCGTATGCACACCATTTTATATTCCCAAAACTTGTAAGGAACCATTGACTGTTCAGCAGCTGGACAACTCCACCACTCTTTCCCCTCTTCCACTCTCCAACGGAGATCATCTTAGCTATTTTCCTTGTCGTTATTCCCTTTACTCCAGTTACCCTCCCCTTTTCTTCATTGCCCATCCTATAGGCATCTATTCCCATGAGTCCTGTTTGTTTTTATCTGCTCGAAGTATTCTTTCAACTCATGAATTGTTCCATTTGTTAAATTGAGGTCAATGGTCCCATGTTTTATACTTGTTTCCTATTTTTATGACTCAACATCATGCCCTAAAGCCACACCCATGTTACTGTGTGTCTGTCTCCTCTATTTCTTCTAAGCATGCAGAGTACTCCGTGACGTACATCCCACATTTTACCTTCCAACCCTCCCAGTGAAGGACTCCGGATGCCAGCAACTGACTGCTGCCAGATAACTGTGCAGGAAACCCTGGTGTACCTTTTCTTAAGGACCTGGGGGAGTTTTTCCTTGGAGTTTATCCAGGAATGGAATTGTTGGGTCATTATGTCCTTAATTTGACAAAAACTACCAGATCGTGCTCCCTCCAGAGTGGCTACACCAGTCTGCACCCACCAGTTGAGCAGGAGGTTGTGAGGCAGGAGGGGGAAAGAAGCTTTCCCATCTCCACCAATCTAATGGAGTAAAGTAATTTTCATTGCTCAAAAAACTAATGAGGTTGAGCATCTCTTTATTGACTTATAAGCTTTTGGGCTTCCCCTTTTGTAATTGCTGGTTCATATCCTTTGCTGATCTTTTCATTCCAGTTGCGTTTTGTTTTTATTGATTTAGAGGAGTTCCTAGCATAGTCTAGTATGATGGTTAGGAACATGTGTCAGCTTGGCAGGATGATGGTGCCAGTTATCTGGACAAGCAAGCAATGACCTAATTGTTACTGTAAGGATATTTCATGGACTTAGATCATCAGTAAGTTGACTGCATCTATGGCTGATTATATCTACAATCAACTGAAGAGATTGCCTTCAACAATGAGAGAAGTCTCATCCAATCAGTTGAAGGCTTTAAAAGGAGAAGTGATGATTTCAACAGTCATAAGTGAGAATTTCCATCTCTACTTCAGCCAGCCAGCTTCTCCTGGGAAATTCATCAAGGACCTTCATCGGCATTCCCAGCTTGCAGCTTGCCCTACAGAATTTGGACTTGTGCATCCCCACAGTCGTGTGAGACAATTTTTATAAAAATCTCATCATACTTATAGCTCTCTCCTATTGGTTCTGTTTCCCTAGAGAACCCTGATTAATGCTTCTAAGTATTATGCACACAGCAGTTATCTTCTACTACTGTCTCTCTTTACTCTGTTCACAAGACCTATGAAAGAGGCATTTTTTCTATTTCCTCGTGTTCTTTGACCCCATTTCCCCATGGAAACACAGAGCAAGAAAGAGAGAGAGAGATCCTACCATCAATGACTAGTGGAAAGTAAGTCCACAGGTCCCCAAAGAGCTCAATCCCTGTCTAAGCCTGGCAAGAGCTCCTCTGCCTGCCTCCACCCACCTTTGGCTGTTACACTCCTGGAAGAAGTGACATCAGCATTCTAGGTAATTATCAGCAGATTGGCCTCTGCCTGGAATTCTCTGGCACATCTCCTATGTGTATATCTGAGTCTTATGCACATGTGGGTGTGCATCTTGTAGGTGCACATGTAGTCTGGTGCACATCTGCATGTGTATCTCACATGAGCACATTTGCTTTGTGTACATCTAGTGGCAAAACTAGTTATCCATGGTGACGTCCAATGTACATTATCCTTCTACTCTGTCTTGGTTTTCTGGCTGCTAAAGCAAATACCATACAATGAGTTGGCTTAAACAACAGGAATTTATTGGCTTCCTGTTTGAGGCTAGGTCAAAATCAAGGCATCAGCAAGGCAATGCTTTCTTCCTGAAGACTATGGCATACTGTGGCTAGATGCTGGTGACTCTTGTTCTTTGGTTTTTCTGCCACATGGCAATACACATGGCAATGTCTTGTTTTTCCTCCAGGTCCTGGCTTCTTCTATGGCTTCTTCCTGTGACCTTCTCTATAAAGCCTCCAGTAATAGTAATAAGACCATCCTGAGTAAGCTGGCCACCTATTAACTGCAGTAACCTCATCAAAAGTCCTATTTACAATGGGTTCACACCGACAGGAGTGGATTAAGATTAAGAATATATTTTTTCTGAGGCACATAACTCAAACTACTGTACACTCCCTTGGTAATGGGTATCCAGGATTGCCTTCAACCGCTTGACACAGGAAATAATGATTCATTTAACTATTCTTAGGCATGTCTTGTCATGGAACTGTGCTAGAATCTCTGGCAGACCAATCCAGGGGTAGAATTGCCATATCACAGGGCATGCATATACTTGACTTGACACAGTCTCCCAAATTGCTCTCCAAAATGGCTGCACTAGGTTATCCTCCCACCCCACTGCATGAGAGTCCATCTAATGCTACCTATTTACTTGACATTATCTAGTGTTCTAATTTCACTCAGTCTACTAGAGGTAAAGTAGTATTTCGTTGATATTTAATTTGCAACTCTCGAATTACCAGAGTTTAAATTTTTTTTTTTTTTTTTTGGTTTTCAACCTGATGAAATAATAACTTCTCAAGCAATGTATAGTGTGAAAATGACCCTTAATATTTTTTCCTGTTCTCCTTGGACAAAGGAACCTGAAATTGAAAACAGAGTTCACATCCCAAACATCCATGACTTTTCCATTAAGCTTTGATCTGATAAATAAGAGTTAATAATTAGAGAATAGGAATCAAGGTACTGATGGTACTTTAAATAATTAAAAAAAAAAAAAAAAAAAAAAACATGCCCCCTACCTTCCAGCAAGCTAGCCTGGCCTAAGTGTTCACTTGTTCCCCAATGCTAACCTCAGAACTTTGGAAACAGATGTCCTCTGGCCAACCTTGCCCTCAAAAAACCAAGAGAACATTTCATGGCAGGGTTGTAGAGAAGCCACACACAGCACATGTAAGGGGTCTTTCATACTCTGCTTAGCAGAGTTCTCAGGATCAAGAGCTTATGAAGGGCCTGTATCTCAAGCAGTTTCTATAAAATAACATTTGAGCATAACTTGAAGGAAATGAGGAAGTTAGCCAGGCAGATATCTGGGGGAAGAACATTCCATGGAGAATGGCCAGTACACAGCCGGCCTGGTATGCTCAAGAAACAGCAAGGAGGCTATTGTGACTGGTAAGCAGTGAGCAAGGGGAAAGTGGGAGATGACTTGAAGAGAAACAGGTGGGGTTAAGATTTTGTAGGGCCTTTTGGGTTTTTGTAAAGCTTTTCCTCTGAAGGACTGGAGGACCAGCTGCAGAGCTTTGCATGCTCTGACTGAGGTTTTAAAAGGAATCTGTATTCTCGATGTGTTTGAGAATAAATTCTTGGAACAGCTGGGAAACCAGACAAGGATTTAATCAGAGACACTGAGTAATCAAGGCCAGGAGTGGCAACTTACACCAAGGCTTTCGCAGTGTTACCAAGAGGTAGCATTAACACGATTTCCTCATAGATAGAACAAGGAGTATGGGAGAAAATGAGCCAGAGATGACTCCTTAGTAATTACAATGATCAGGACCTGAGTTTTTGACTAGGAGAGTTTGAGGTGACAAACATTCAGGAGAACTGTGGAGTAAGCAGTGAGTCTAGAGTTGAGGAGAGAGACACAAGCTTGAGATGTAAGTGTGAAATCATTTTCATGAAGATGGGTAAGTAAAGTCATGAGAATGCATGAGGCCACCAAGAAGTGAGTAGAGTACAGAAAAGGATGGGGATGAGTCTAAGGGTCCTTCAACATTAAAAGGTCAGAGTGAAGAATCAGCAAAGGAGACTGAGGAGCATCAAGTAAGAGGACGCCCGGGAGCGTGGAGCCAAGTAAAGAACGCTCATCAACGGGAAGCGGCTGTGGCTCAATCAGTAGGGCTCCCGTTACCATATGGGAGGCCCTGGGTTCGGTTCTCGGGGCCTCCTGGTGAAGGCAAGCCCGCCCGCACGGCATGGTTAGAGCACTCTTTAAAAAAAAAAAAAAAAAAAAAAAAGAACGCTCATCAAAAAGGAGGGAGGACTGGGTGAAATGTTGTTGATAGATTACCTTAGATAAGGCCAAGGAGCTAATTATTGGTTTTGGTGGTGCAGAGGTTATTGGCAACCTTGACAAAATGGCTGGTTAAGGGAGCAGATGTAGCTCAAGTGGTTGGGTGCCTGCGTCCCATGTACAAGGTGCAGGGGTCAATCCCTGGTATCTCCTAAAAAACAAAAACAAACAAACAAATGAAAAAACCAACTCTCATTGGGGAGCAGATGTCACCCAGTGGTTTGAGCACCTGCTTCCCATGTACGAGGTCCTGGATTCAATCCCCAGTACCTCCTTTTTAAAAAATTATAAAAAGTTTGGTTTAGTGGGATAGGTTGCTAAAGCAAGCAAAGAAATAGGGCAGTAGCTGGTGGGAGAAGTGAAATCAACAGTGAGGACTCTATGTTTGTATACCATGGGAATGACCAGCAGACATTGTGAGAACACAATGATATAGGAGCAAGGGGACAGAACAGCTGGCACAATGGCCATGAGTGTCTAAAAGGGGATGGAACATGTGCACAGGAAGAAGGACTGGCTTCAGACAAGAGGAGATAGTTCATTTATGGGTACCGGCAGCAATGCAGAGAAATATGATTACAGATGCTGATAAACAGATGGGCATGGGGTGGTGTAAGTTCTCTTTAGATTACCTCAATGTGGTCAGTGAAGGAGGAAGCAAGGTTGAAAGTGAGATGGGTTACCTTTAGGAAGGATAGAAACAATGGACTCAGGAAGTACAAGATGACCACCAGGCAGCATGAAGGGCCTTCTCAAGTTTTCTGTTTTTTTATTTTCACAGAAGACCAGTCAGTGTGGTTGGATTTTCTCCAGCTACAAGTGCAGGCACAAAATCAGTGGATTTTTTTTTTTTTTTTAGGAGGTACTGGGGATTGAACCTGGGACCTTGTATGTGAGAAGCAGGTGATCAACCACTGAGCTACATCTGCTCCCATAAAATAGATGGATTTTTATGCCAAGTTGTTGCCAGGAAAGTGCGAGAGGCATGTTGAGGATGCACACAGGGAAGTGACTATATTTGACCAGGGGATCTAAGCTGGGTAAGGAGAGGAAAGACATGGAAGCAGTGGAAGGATGCTAAGAGGGATGTCCTAGAGGCCTTGGGGTTGAAAAGTGGTTGGAGTTGGAGCACTAGAGAATGAGCTAGAAAGAGCAGAGCTGAAGATCGGCATGGGAGGTTAGAAGAGGATGCTAGTGATGTGTAGTAAATTGAGATGCCATGTGAGTGAGTGACTTAAGTGTGTATAGAAGAATCGAGAGGCCAGAGGACCAGGACAATCTAAGTATATATTGAAATGCCTAAGCATCAAGTTACACATGGTGAAGAAAATGGCAGGAAGGCTGGCACTTGGCACCCTGGAGCAAGGGTGAATGTCACTGCATCTACCAATCCCTGGGCCAGTGCTGGAGCGTAACAGACAGAAGTTGGTAGCAGGAAAGAGGGAGGGAGGGCTGCACTGAGGAAGGAGGATACTGTCTGGCTCCAGGTCCAGTGCTGAGAAGGCTGCAGGGAAGACATAGAATCCCATTAAAGCAAGAAGGGGAAGGGGCAGATGGAGAAGAGGCCTGGGTCTGATGGGCTTTGCTAACAAAGGGGCTTGAGTCCCAGAGGTCACAGTAGAAGTATTGTGGGGAATAGGGAAGGGAGAGAGTCAGGGATGGCAGTCTTTTTAGGGGTTAAGTTGTAAGAGAGGGCTACCTGAGTCTGGGGCCACGTTGGCATAAACAGCCAAAAGGACATCACAGGATGTTCTGGTTCATGTCTTTTGTGGACCCCAGAAAATTATGTTCTTTAGCTAATCCATTCCTGTGCATGTAAACCTCTTTTATGTGGGACCTTTTGGTTAGATTCAGGTAAGGGGCCTTTTGATTAGATCACTTTAGGGCCTCTGATTGGACTACTTCAGTGAGGTACGATCCAGGGTGGGTCTCAGCCCCCTTGCTGGAGACTTATATAAATGGATAACTGAAAGCAGAAACACACAGAGAAAGAGAGCTGCCATTTTACCCTGCCATGTGAGAGAGAGGACTCCAGGATCGCCTGCATCCACAGAAAGACAAATCCTGAGCAGCTGAGAGAGAGGCAGGAGGCTGGAATCAGTGGAGCAGCTCGAAGCTGAAGCAACGAGGCCCGCAAGAGGCTAGGCCCATGGAGTAGCACGAAGCTGAAAGAGGCCTGGAGGAGAGGGGAGAGAGGAGCAGGTCACCATTATGCCCTTCCATGTGCCTGATTGCCCTCAGCTGTAATTCTGTGAGAACGCATCTCTTATGATGCCTTGATCTGGATGTTTTCAAAGCCCTGGAGCTGAAGCTTTTACGCTAATAAATTCCTATTATAAAAGCCAACCCATTTCTGGCATATTGCATTGGCAGCCTTTAGCAAACTAAAACACAGGATTGGTTCTGCTAAGTTTGAGAGGGTGGGGCATGTCTGCATGCTAGCCTCACAGGAAACTGTCTCTCAGTTCTCATCAAGAGCTCTTGAAGGAGTTGTCACTCCTCCATTTTATTAGGTAGAGCAGCCCACCCAGCTATTAAGTAGCAGAGCTGGAATGCAAACTCAGGGCCTTCTGAATATAAAATGGTTCTTCCCAATATCAACATCTGCCTTGATGAAGTCTGTTTCAGTTTCCTGGGCTGCTCAAGCAAATACCATGCAGTGGTTTGGCTTACACAACAGGAATTTATTTGCTTACAGTTTTGAGTCTAGGAGAACATCCAAATCAAGGCATCATCAAGGTGATACTTTCTTCTCAAAGACTGTGGCATTCCTGGGGCTGGCTGCCAGCAATGCTCAGCCCTTAGCATTAGCCATAGGACAAGGCACATGGCAGTGTCTCCCAGCCTCTCCTGTCTCTTCCCTTGTTGTTTAGCCTCTGACTGCTCCCTCTGTGGCTTTCTCTCGCTTTCCCTGAATTTCTTTCTCTTATAAAGGACTCCAGTAATAGGATTAAGTCCCATCCTGATTGGCCTGGACCACACCTTACCTGAAGTAGCCTCTTCAAAAGATCCTGCTTACAATGGGTTCACACCCACAGGAGTGGATTAAAAGTTTAAGATCATGTTTCTCTCAAGGCCCATACAGTTTCAAACCACCACAAAGTCAAAGACCATCAGTGCAGAGAGGTTCTCAGGAAAAAGCCCCACCACTCACATTTACAAGTGAGTTGTCCCCTTGGGTGTTCCCTCCCAGGCCCAGTGCATTTAGAACTGTGGGGTGAGGCCGAGGGGCTCAGGGCTCTTGGAACAATTTGGCCAAGGTCATATAATTTGCTGTGCCTATAACGAGATCTGGATGATGAATTTGTCCCTCTTTCCAGTATTCAAGCAGGCAGTTTTTTTCCACCTACCATAACATCATTCTTTACACAGGCTATGGATATCCAGAGAGGCTGGACAGGGATAGGGGATGATACACAGTCCTAAATGTGGTTATGTTTACCCAGTCTAGGGTTCATCGTAACGTCACAAAATTCACACACCATTAGAAAGACAAGCAAAGAAATAAGGGTGGCTCCTTCTCTAGGAAGAAGTTACCCACTGTGCCCACAGGAGCCCTCAGGTCTGCCTGTGGTTTCTCCCCTCCATCACCTCCTCCCCAGTTCTCCTCAACCCACAAGATCTATGGGCAATGTCAATTCCACCTTTTAGGGACTGACACATCTTCCCCAACTCCCTGTTCTTTCTGGTTCCACTGCTCTCAACAGCAGGCCAACTGAAGTGAGGAAGAAGAAACAGACTTTTCAACAGGGCCTCCTTTTCTCCCTCCTTCCCCAAATCAGATTTTCCAGAAGGATGAAGGTGGGCCAGCTCAGTTCTCCACCATAAGAAAATCACTAAGACTAAACAGGAGCCCTGGGCAGCTTCTCTAATTTCTCAGGGAGAAAGCAGGAGGTGCTGCAGCTAGAGGCACAAGGAGTGACATTAGAGAAAATAATATCTGCAGAAGTCTGCTTCCTGCAGTGTTGCACCTTCCTAAGGACCCTCTCAGGGGCACAGAGAGGAAGCTCATGTCTACACAGAAACCTAGAGAAGGGGAAAGGAGGGAAGAACAAAGAAGGAAACAGGCTGAAGCAAACTCAACTTTATTGGCCACCACAGGCACACCTGCCCGTACACCAGGCACAGAGTGACACCACGCTCACACAGAGCTTACGAGGAAGACGCCACAAATGATCACGATTCTTTCCTGGGGGCTGAAAACACCTTACATCTCCTGCAGCTCGTTTGTCACCCAAGTTGCAATTTCAGGGGCGCATCCACCAAGAAGGCAAGGGGCTTACCCATGGCCTATGTAGTCAGAGCCACGTCCCCTAACACTCTTTCCCTACCAGCATTGATTTGCTTGTTCATAATCTGGCTGGCGCTGCGCAGGCCCCACCACCTGCTCCTGCCGTGTGAGCACACAGGTTCCATCACGCTTTAGCGTTCCCCGTACACTTTCCCACTGACTACAATTTGTCGGGATTCGCATCTAAAAGGCTCTTATCAACGGTACTTCAACCACAGCACCGCAATCATGCTCTACTGGAAAACCACTAACAATCACTGCTCCAGACATTGATGGGTTACAGCTTCGCTCAGAGTGTTCATGGGATTATACATCATGGAAATCATAATACCCACCGGAATAGAGCCATGGTGGTGTAACTGTCCTTAGTCAGACTCTTGACACCACATCTGGGTCTCTGCTGCCAAGGTGGCAGAGTTGCTCACTTCCCATTGAACTACAGCATTGCGAAGATAGCCTACCTCCTGACAGTAGCCACCTCTCCAAAGGGGCATGCTGAGGTCTCTTTACATTGATAGCAGCATCATGTCCTGCAGCAAGGCTGGAATTCAAACACTCGACCTAAACGATTCTCAATGTTCGTCTGAATCGACTTTCTCAGATCTCTCCTTCGTGTCTATGTGGTACAGCATTTTTGTCTACTCTATTACACAAGGATGCCACAGGCAACCACACAACAACTAAGTCATGAAGTGTGATAAATTAATACATCTGGGGAAATACAAAGCAAAAAAGATTCAGTGAGATGAACTGCCTGGGGACACCACACAACCCTCAGAGCTGTCCCAGTCTAGAGGACCAACCTTCACACTTCCAGGCAAAGCACGGCTCCTCTCTGTCTCCTGAAAATGCTGCATTCAGCAGGAGGCAGGAGGGAGCTTGCAGAGCATAAAAAAGATAACATATGGAAGGTTCCTGGGAAGCCAAAAGCACAAGGTCTAGAAATGAGAAGTGCAAGCCAGGTGGGAAAGACAAAAGGAAAAACTGGGAGGCAGTGGAAAGAGATACACGTAAACCTGCACCATTCCCCAAAGGTAGACCCCTCTTCTATGCGGGGTCAAAAATACTATACAGTACTTTATTTTCCTGAAAAGTTGGCTTCCATTCACAAGGTAAACATGAGGCAAAGTGCTACCGCAGCGCCGTCAGAAGCTTCCAAAGGTGAAACTGGAGCTTCCTGCTGCCACCCTGAGCTGGAGCAGCACAGGTGCTGGCCCAAGTCACATCATGACCTACACAGAAGCCCAAAGAGACACTTTTATGGGCTTGGTGGGAGGAAAGGAGATGCTGTTGGGGGGTACTGTGAGCTCAGGAAGTGGTGGGGCAACCGTTTCCACTTTCAATGTCCTGAGCTCTAGTAGGAGAGACATATTGTTTGTGTAAAGGACTCCGGTTTATTGGAAGACCTTCCACCTCCTGTAGATCTTATCTGCTGATGTTAACAATCCCACCCAGTTATCAGGAAGCCCTGTTCACAATTACTTTTCCTTAAAATGCCTTATATATCTGTTGATCTTGAATGCCATGTATTCAAGTCAGGGATTCAATTCCCTTGACTTCAGAGAGAAATGTCCCAAAGCCAGACAATCTAGACCATCTAGTGACCATGGGTGACTGAGGCTCCAGGCAAATTTCTGATGAAAGCCTTATCAGCAACAAGAGTTATATGAGGAGATGGAGTACATGGGGTTAGTTTCCCCTGTCATAAGCCTCTATTATAAAAATGTTTCTAGCTTCAAAAATAGTAATACTTCAAAGAAAGGGGGAAACAAATGGATGCTTGGTTGAAATACACAATCTTGAACAACCAGCAGCAGATATCCTCCCCCTCGCCAACAAGTAATGGTTCAGATTGATAAGGACTAGATGAAGAATGCAGGGAGGTCAGAAAAGCCTGGAGGAAGGGGGGTTGGAGGCCTGCAAGCTGGGGCGTAGGATACTTTCTTGAGCCTCAGGTTCCAGGAGGGCTCCCCCTGTTGGGCCAGCTCCATCACTGCACAGGGAAGAAAAGAAAGGTGAGCATCCTCAGAAATTCCCAGCACTAGCCACTGTCCTGGGCACACTTTGTTTAGAAACCCCAGAATCCGAGATGTTACACCTCCACCCACACCCACCCCAAAATGTCTTCCAGAGGCCAAACTTCATAACCTACAATGGCCTGAGTGACTGCTTAGAGCTGATTGAGGACCTCTCAGCCAAGGAGGTACTGATTCCAGGGTCATAGATGCTGATGGAAGAATGCACTGGGTCCTTGGTCTTAAGTTTTAGGCAAGGAATTGGGGGCAGAGGATGTGATGAGAACATTTAGGACGAGAGCCAGACGGGCATGGGAACTGGAAAATCAGGGATGGGAATCACTGAAATCCTAAAGGGGTATCCATGGGGGTCACCCAGGCCTGACTGCTCCTTGCGCCTGAGGTCCACGGTTCCTGGGTTCAAAGCTCCACTGCAAGGGACAAAAGTCCCATTATGCTTCATCAAACTTCCCTTCCCACTCTCGTTAAATTAAAATTTTTGCAAGTCATCTTCCTTGGAATCCCTAGTTCTGAAATTCAGTCCCAAAAGGCTACAGGTAATCGAAGTTGTGATGGTTAGGCTAATGTGTCAACCCTGCCAGGTAAATGGTGCCCTGTTGTCTGGTCAAACAAGCACTGTAAAACAAGGGCATTTCATGGATTTTAATCATCAGTGAGTTGATTGCATAGATGGCTGGTTACATCTATAATCACCAGGAGACTGCCTTCAGCAATGAGTGATGTCTCATCCAATCAGCTGAAGGCCTTAAAAGGGGAAGTGATTTCAGCACAGAGAGAGAATTCCCATTCTACTTCTGACAGCCATCGTCTCCTGGGATCTCATCAAGGACTCAATGGAGTTCCTGGCTTGCAGCCTGCCCTGCAGAATTTGGACCTGCGCATCCACACCATCGTGTGAGAGAATTTTATAAAATCTCATACTACTTACAGATATCTCCTGTCGGTTCTATATTGAACCCAAGACCTACCATGTGGGAAGCAGGCACGCAAATCGCTTGAGCCACATCTGCTCCCAAGGCAGCATCTTTTAAGCTTTCTCTTATAATAAGTTACCCTGTTAACATGCTCATTTGCTTTGATCATCTATGAGATTATGCATTTCTTGCAAATACAGGCAAGCCTCTTCTCCCTTGTCAACTCTCTGCAGCTGCTCTTCCTGTCAGCACACATCCCAAACTCCCACCAGTGCACTGAGTAGAAACCAACCCTCCTGAGACGTGGAAGTGCAATAAATGCCCCGGCAGCCCGCACCTGAAGCAGCATGCTGAGGCCCAGGTTGCGGTGCTTCTTCTCCAGCTCTGAGACTGCCCGCAGCAGGGGCTGGAACCTTTCAGTTGGATAGGCCTCCTCGTTCTCTGGGGCAGCCACCTCTTTCTCTGCCTCCTGTAGGAAATGCTCTTCTTCCTCAGCGAAAAAGGCACGCAGCTTCTTGTAGTCTGCCAGGGCCTTCTTTCGCCGATCCATCACGTGTCCCTGCAGGACAGGCAGTGAGGAAAGGGGCACCCCTGCACACCCCCACCCAGGGCTGGGCACACCCGCTGCACCCCTATCCACTTCCGACCCCCTGAGCTCTAAAGCACTCAGGTTTATTCAAAGACCCTGTCTTCTACCTCCTGTAGGTGACAGGAGAAAGAAATACTCCTTGACCACTTCTGGCCCAAACACATTCCCAACTTTCTAATAAATAACTTTCCCTCCACTCTTACCTGAACCCCAAGAGAAAGAAGCATCCTACTGGCCTTCAACTAACACATTCTCATTTTCCCCTCAGCCTTTTGCCCATTCTTCAACTAATAACTAACCATAAAAAAAGAAAAAGGAAAGTATGGTGTGCTGATACGCTTTGAATGTACAGATTTTCCCTGATTTCTTCAACTTAACCCTGGGCCCCAGAGTGATAACAACAGCTATGATAATAAGAAGCCAAGTCTTTTGGAGGATTCCTGGCCAGGTTCTTGGTGCCCGGTACCTTCTTGGTGCTAGGTGGCTAATGTGGAACATTATAAATATGTTCCTTTGATTTTGGGTTTTTCATCTGAAGTGTCCCTTTTTTAAGGCAAATATCTCAAAAAGGGTTATATTAAAAGCCCCTATCTGTAAAAGCTGGAAAAAACCTACATAACCATAAATGGATGAATGGATAAACAAAATGTGGTATACACATCTGATGGAATACTATTCAGCTGTAAGAAATGAACTGGGGAAGCACATGACAACATGGAGGAACCTTGAGGACATTATGTTGAGTGAAATAAGCCAGACACAAAAGGGCAAATATTGTATGGTCTCACTGATAGAAACTAAACATGAAGGGTAAACTTATGGAGTTGGACAATGGAGTTTAGGTTGATAGGAGATGGAATATAGATTGAGAAGGGGGAGCTGATGTTGGATGTACATGGAATGTTTAATAAGGTCAATTGTAAAGGTTGAAAAAAAAAAGCCCCCATCTGCTAAAATTGGTAGGCAAAGAGTAGGCTGGGGTGACACAGGGTTCCTGAAAATTTTGAGAGTCCCCAAAGCCTCCTAGTATCACCCAGACTCAGCAGCTCACACCACTGCTCTTATCACAGGAGAACCTCAGAGCATTCCTCCACAGGGAGCTTATGCTCTCAGACAGGATTTGCATCTTGTATCGAGTCCACTGCCTTAGGAGACAGAGGGATGTATGTACTTCATGGGCATGGAGGGTGGGGGCAAAGGCTAGGGCTGTTCCTGACAGTGGCCTTGACCCTTGATCAGGCAGGCCTCCCCATCAGAGCACTTCCAGGTTTTAAAAAAGCACTTCCTCTCTATATGTTAAAAAAAAAAAGGGGGGGGGGGGTGGGTAGAGGAGTTTTCAAACTCTCAGGGACCAGTACAAATTTTACAATATATAAGGAAAAAGTTATAAATGAAAGCATAAATGAATTTATAGTTTTGGTCACAAAGAGGCTCATCTATTTCTGAAATTCAGTCCCAAAAGGCTACAGGAAATAGAAGTAACACAGTATCTTTTAAGCTTTTTCTTTTGGTAAGTTACCCTGTCAAGATGCTCCTTTGATTTGGTCATCTATGAGATTATTTATTTCTTGCATAAGTAACCTAAAATAATTACAGTGTAATATAAACATTAGGGTATGATGTAGTTAGCACAACAAAACCCCATAGGAAAGCAACGCTTACCAAGTTCTTCCAACAAGGTACCCCATTATGCTTGGAAATAACTGTGCTACTTTCAGACCACAATTAAGAGTATTACAAGGAGTTATTTGTAAAAAAAGGAAATTTTGGATTCAGCAAAACATCACCAATACATAAAACACTAGAAGGAAAAGAGGGCTGCTAATGGGTTAGCAAGCCCAGCTTGGTGTATGGAGGACGGTTTTGAAAGTGGTTTTAATGAACTCCAAGGTATTTTTTTCTAGGGCTTTTTACACAAAAAGCTATTTCGCAACATGGAATTTAGCCTGAGTGATTAGCAGCCCTCTTTTCCTTGCCGTGTTTTATGTGTCAATGATGTTTTGCACATCGGTTTGACCAGCTTGGCCTGCTAACCCATTTTCCCTCTGCCAGGGGCAAAGAGGGCAAAGGGCACGGAAGTTCCCTATTTCCCTGGGACCCCAAGGTGGCAAGGCCACCAGCCACTTGCCTTCCACACTGCAGCTGCGGACTCCGCCTGACCGTGCAGGTCCCGCGCATCGTTCAGGTCCTTTCTCATGACCTCCACCGACCCCTTGTTTTCCTGGGGGGAAGAGGCTGGTTACCCGCAGGTGGGAGGCAAGGCTTTCCCTCTGGAAGTCACAATGGTCAAGGCGCTCAATGTCCTCAGCCGGCTTAGGTGACCTGACCCAGGTGACAGTCTGACTTCTCCAGAAATAATACCCAACCAGGTCCTCTTTGCTTGCCTGACAGTATCAAAAGGAAAAGGGCTACCAGAGGTAAAGCGGTTCCCCTTTTAAAAGGGTTCTTCTGAGTGACCCCTAACAAAGTGTTGTGTGGAACAAAATCTGATTCCTTACTGAGACATTAACCAGTGAGAAGCTCACAGGTAATGAAACATACCCGCTTCACCTTTCCTAGAAGGGATTCAGACCCTGAGGTACACCAGAAATAATGGTGCTGTGTGAGTCATTTTCCTATTTCTAGGTATTCCTGGTTGAGTGTGCATACAGTTTACAGAAAAGGACTGTCAGCCTCCTCTCTCCCCTGCCTGACTCGCTGCAGGGATTCACAATGGCCAGGGATAGAGGGACCCCGACCACAGAGAAGAGGAAAGCTGGGCTCAAAGGTCTCCCCAGGAGCTGTGTGTGGAGGCACTGGCTGGGCCTCAAAGCTGGGACCTCCGGGCCTCACTTCCCCATCCATTAACCTTGGTGCTATGGTGAGGCAGAGACGACCTAGTCTGGTAAAGCACTCCTCAAAGTACCTGACAAAAGGTGCACAAGCAGGAAGTACTCGCTTGTTTTCCCCTTTTCCCTCTGGGAAACAGGCACCTGAACTGAATTTCGTGTGCACCCATAGGAGTCTGGTGCACTGTTTGTCTTTGTTCTTTCTGTGTACCTCCCTGTAGAGCACCCTTCCCTGCACTGAGGCCCTAGAAGAAGAGCCTCGAGGCTTAATTCTTCCGCCTGGCACGTGTCTCAGGTGTCATCTGCAATGGCATGCAAAAAATGGGGGACTAATCCAAGAACCGGACAGGTGAGAGGGGTAGCCCAGCAAGTGGCCGGGCACAGGAGGCCCTGCTGGGGACCCCTCCCTGGATGTGACTGGGAACCCTCATTAAATAACAGGAAGGCTAGCATCCTCCACCGCACAAAATAAATACCCGGGCTTAGCAGACACAAATACCAGGAGGGCGGAAATGATGTCACGCCCACTAGCGGGGCAGAGTTCAGAGACCCCAAGTGCTGGCACCCAGTGGGGCTGAGATGGGGACTGGCCAGGGAACCCCGGGAAGGGTGGAGGGTGGAGGGTGAATGAGGAGAGGCGAAACAATGGGGGCGGGGGTGAGGGCTGGGGCAAGGCCTCTCACAGGAACACAGGAAGCGGGTTAGGGGATGACAGGTCACCTTACTAGGATGAGGATGAGGACGGGGGAGGTGGGGGGAAGAGGGCAGGACCGGGAAAGGGCTGAGAGGAAAAGAGAGGAGCAGGAGACTTAGAGAGGGGCAGAAACGGGGACAAGGAGGGCTGCAGAAAGGGAGGATTGGGGGCAGGGGCAGGAGACCTACGAGGGAAGGGACTAGGGACAAGGCGAGGGCCTCAGACGGGGGTGGAGCAGGGACTGAAGGTCAGGGAGAGGGACGCAAATGGGGTGGGACAGGGCGAGCAGACTGTATGGGTAGGGAACAGGGGGACAGAGAAAGAGCAGACGGGGGGGGGCAGGGGCAAGAGATCCCATAGGGGAGAGAACAGGAGGACAAGGAGAGGACCGCAGAAAAGAGGTGGAACAGGAGTAGGGAGACTCATGTGGGCGGGGCCAGGGGACGCAGAGAGGGCCGCAGAAGCGGTGGGGCAGGGGAGCAGACCCGAAAGCTGCGCACCTTGCCGCGCAGCGCCTTCCTCCAGCGGGGCGTCCACTCGGGCTGCTCGGGCTCAGCGGCCATGCGGCAGGCCCTGCAGAGCGGGGCGGCGTCCTCCCGGCAGAGCAGCTGCAGCGCGGCCTCGCTGGCCTGGGCGTCGCGCGCCGGCCCCACAGCCGCCACCTCGAGCGCCAGCAGGCGGTGGCTGAGCGCCGGGCGGTTGGGCTCCACCGCGCGCTGCCAGGAGTCGTCGGAGCACTCGGGGCAGGGGAAGGGTCCGTCTTCATCGGCCCAAAACTGCACCACGCACGCCCGGCAGAAGCGGTGGCCGCAGTCGGCCCGCACCGGGTCCCGGAACTCGCGCTGACAGATGGCGCAGGCGGCCGCCTCGGGGGCCGCGAAGTCCTCCAGGTCTGCGGAGACCCGGCCCTCGGCGAGGGCGCGCGACGCGGGAGAAAAAGCGGGACCCAAGCAAACCCAGGCCTGTGGCCGCAGCGGGGTGCGCGCCGAGGGCGGGGCCGCCGGGTCCTGGCAGTTGAGCGCGTCAAGGCGGGGCGAGTCGCGGGAAGCCCGCCCGCGCCCCTCCCCCTGGGATATCAGGGCGATCTCTATTGCCCAGTCATTGGTTCAGTGCACGGGGATGAAAACAGACATTCAATAGTATCTAGAGAGAATAGTTCAAATGTAGTTTTGAAAGCTGCCAGGACCCGAGCTGCGAGTCCTTGCGCGGCGCTCCGCCCACGAATGGTGGAGGTAGGAAAATGGCCTCGCTGTAAGGGCCCTTTGTGGTGGGGATCCGCCCAGCGAGGACTTCTGCTCAAATCCTCCCTGGAGATACTCTTCCTGCGGAGACTTCCCCTGTTCAGACCCTCCCTGGGGGGACCCTCCCTGCAGAAACCTTCCTTGGGGGGGATCCTCCCTGAAGAAACCTTCCCTGCTAAGACCCTCCCTGTTGCTGCCAGCTTTTGGGCGGCTTCCCTTTCTGTAACCGTGGGGTCCCTTGGCTAGTGGGAATCTAGAGGAGACCGCCCTTTCCTGCTAAAAGAGGAGACTCTTGATTCTGCAAGGAGGGATGTTAGATGAGGCACAGAACTAGTCTCCTAACCTTGCCCCAGGAAATTTGTTGGCATTTCCGGGGAGGCGGTGGGTGTCTTGGGGAGATCATCTGTTTTTTTGTGGGTTTTTTGTTTTGTTTTGTTTTGTTTTACGTAAACAAGCACGTGTTTAAGAAAAATCTATGCAATTTAATACTGTATAACTTTTAAATTATATGTATAACTCTTAAATTATGATATTTGAAAGGAAACGAACTTTTATGCCACACAAGTGTAAAATCTTATTAGGCTTTATTTTTCTGAGTTCTTAGGGTTTTTTGTTTTAATTTTTAAAAATTTGCTATAGACTTAAAATCACTAAATTGCCAGTTGGAAGTATAAACAAGTCAACCGAGGTTAGTTCTGTGTAACGGCTAGAAGGTGAAAGAGTTTCAGGCGCCGGTCTGGTTTGGGGGACCTAGCTAATTTGTTGGGTAAAACTAGGGATGAGGGCGTGGAGGATGGAGAGAAGAAAGTGACAACAAAACAAAAATAATTGAGCAGACTCCATAATGGATTAATTCTGTGGGTAGGAAGAAAGCAATCAGAAAATATAAGTGAAAGCAAACAACCGAACTAGGAAAATTTTAACCCCTAATATATAAGGAACTTATAAAATTTGGTAAGGAAAAGTACAATACAAAAATACCCCCTCCCCATGAGATTCCTCAATTCACAGGGAAATCTACAAATGGCTAAATAAACATGAGGGGAAAAAATGTACACTGACTAGTTTTTAAGAAATAGGAAAATAAAATGAGCCTTTTTTTCACTATCAAGTTAGCAGACAAAATGAACAACAACAAAAACCCTGCTTTTCCAGATACAGTGAAACAGGTTCTGCTGATCTATCAATTATTAAGACTCTCTGAGAAGCAATTTAGCCATATATATTAAGGACCTGCAGCTTTTTCATAACCTTTGGAATTTCTTTCCTCTGATATATTCTATAAAAATAATCCGAAATTGAGATAACTCCTTTTGCAGGGTGGGGTGGGGGAATGTTTGTCATATTTTTATTATTAGAAATTTGGGGGAAAAACTTAAAGATTCAATAAAGGCTAATGACTCAGCAAATTGCTATGTTCATCAGTTTTAAAATGTGTGAGAGACTTGGAAATATGGGATGGCAAACATTTTTGGCTAACATTCCCACTTCGATGCCAGCAGAATTCAAGTTGTGTGGAGCTGGCATCCCCACTTCCCCAGACAGGGCTGCAAGGAGTTACCTGGTGATCTCCATCCAGCCTCCCTCTCCCATCCATGCCCATTCTCTCCATCCTCTTGAAGATGAGAAATTTAGCCTGTTGCCATTTGAGTACTGGGTTTGGGTGGTGTGAGGGCAAAAAATTATATGTGCCCTCTCTCCCATTACCTCTTGAACCATTCAGAAAATCAGACTCCACTTCCAAGTCAGAAGCAGGATCAGACGGGGTTTTGTTTTCTTTTTTTCTCAGTGTTACATTTAATAGACAACAAAATGATAGTGAAAACACTTACCAATCCCAGGTGTCATGGTGTTCTTGAATTCCCTTCTCATTGACATCAAAAATAAGTAAATAAAACTAATACCTCACCAGAAGTGGGGAAAACTCCCGGTTTCACTAGTTTCTAAACCATCGTCCTTCTTCTCAAGATAACATTTTAAATTGATTAATATAAAATGTTTGGGGATTAAATTGGCAACTACAAAAATCTTGGTACTTGCTCTATAAGTGTCAAAAAATGGGTTTTAGCAATAGAAAATTAAATCACTGGAATAAGATTAAAAGATTCTGATTACAGAAATTTTATCCCACATTTAACTTGTGTATTTTATGTGATTTTGTTGTGTATTTTTACCATATTTTGGGTTACCCTATTTTAAGTTATTTTCTTAAAAACCGGGGCTACAGAAAAGAATGGTAAAAAAGACTGTCAACTACGTATGTAGAGTGAGAAATGATTGAATATGGGAGGATGTTTAGATTAAGGAGCTATGACTCAGGAAATTTCATGTCTGGCGAATGGAAAAGAAATGTAAAGTAATTAATTTTCATTGTTTCTCAAAGGCAAAAATAGGACCATGAAATACAGCTTACTAGGAGGGATATTTAAAGTCATTGTGGTACAACATCAGTTTTTCCAAATTCAAAGAGAAGAAAATGAGATCACAACCTAAAAGCTAAGTGATGCCTTTTAGTTAAGAGGAGGCAAAAGTAACACATCAAGTTACTGCCTGTACCAAACTGCTAGACTGCATTAAATAAAGAATCTTCCTTGTTTCTATCTGTACTTTTCTGCTTCAAGAAAAATTGTCTCATGTTGGGATTTAAGAGAAAACAAACAAACAAACAAAAAAAAATCTGGGACAGGAATATTGGTGACTAAACCAGCAAATGATGAAATACTGAAAGAAAATGGGGAAGTAGCAAATACAAATTGCATAATATTGTTACCCATGGGAATAATTTTCCAGAATATTCTAGGTTTTCAGAATAATACACTAGAAAAAGTACTTTTAAACCTGGATTCATTCCTGATCTGTATATTTAAAGCTATCAATTTCACTGAAGTCCATTTTAGCTCCATCACATATATTCTTTTTTTTTTTTTTTTTTTTATAGGTAAAAATCAAAATTCTCACAATACATACAAACATTTGTAAAATGATATATAAATATATATGCATATATGTGTATTTGCTTACAAAAATGTTATTTATATATATATATATACATATATTTTAAGAGGTGCTTAGATTACCTAAAATATTACACAGAACCCACTGGGATTCCCATGTTGCCCACCTCCCACACCTCCCACCA
>JAKSZT010008638.1:235533-409120 GCA_026826555.1 Tolypeutes matacus | reverse complement strand
TTTTTTTTTTTCTAGCTCTTATATTAAGGTCTTTGATTTATTTATTTATTTTGTTTGTTTGTTTTTTATCATGGGTAAAAATCAAAATTCTCACAATACATACAAACATTTGTAAAATGATATATAAATATATATGCATATATGTGTATTTGCTTACAAAAATGTTATTTATATATATATATATATACATATATTTTAAGAGTTGCTTAGATTACCTAAAATATTACACGGAACCCACTGGGATTCCCATGTTGCCCACCTCCCACACCTCCCACCACATCCCACACAAACATCTCCCTCAGTGTGGCCCACCAACCTCAATGAACTTACACATCCTGGAGCCTTGCCACCAACCATAGACCACAGTTCACACTGTAGACCACACTCTCTCCCACTCAGTTCTGAGTGGTGTGTGCTGATTTAAAATGGCCTACATCCATTGCCACAACAGTACTCAGGACAACCTCCAACTCCCAAAGAAGCCCCTGTATTTCAACTGCTCATCCCCTCCCTACCCAAAAACTGTCAAGTGGCCACTGGCTCCACCTCATTGTTATAATTTCTTGCATTGCAAGAATCACCATATGTGAGCAAGAGAATACCATCAAGTCCACTCTAGTCCATAGTTCTTCCCCCAATCCAGAGGCGACTGGGATGGTGATGTCCACTCCAACTCCAAGTGAGAGAGGGCTTATATCCCATGGATATGGATATCACATACTTTTAATGGTCTTATATTAGAAATAAGCCTGAGAAGTCAGACCAAAAGTCTAGGCCCATAATTGCTACTGTTTACAATACAGCCCTGAACAATAAGATCCAGCTAAGGGAAAAAAAAAAAAAAAACAAGGAAGTGTTATTTCTTTAACCTCTTTTATCAGGAAAAAAGAAAAAATGTACTAGCCAATCAATTCAGCATTGCAAGAAAGAAGAGAATAAGCCTAACTAAATGAGAAGTAAGAAAAAATTAGATATAAGCATAGAAATCAGTTAAGCAGAGGAAAACACGATGGAGAAAATGAACAAAATTAAAAGCTGGCTTTTTGAAAAGATTGATAAGATAGCTTGACCTTCAGCCTGTTTGATTTAAAGAGGAAATGCGGGAAGGAAAAATGAAAATAAATACATTATAAATCGTATGTTTCATCTAATGCAGGGAAAAAAACTTTGAGGTTCAGCATTAATTGCTAGCATTAGCAAACACGGAAGAGCTCTTAGCAACCTAGGAATAGAAAGAAATTCCCTTAACATTGCAAAGATCCTGTCACCATAAGCATGGATATTTCCGATAGAAGGGCCCACCAGATCGGGCATGTCTCCCAGTGAGGTGACTTATTGCGAGTGCACAAACAAGGAACTGTGGTATCTTCCCCAAACCATTTCAAAGTGAGAATGGGAGCTAGGGTTTTTATAGGCAAAGGAGAGGGGTAGGAGAGAAGAAAAAAAGAAAAACAAGTGATGTTTTGGGGTCTGATGAGGAGGTTACATGCAATTTCTCAGTCCTGTGTTGTCTCAAGCACTTCAAATTTGTCCTAAGTTTCAGCAGCTAATTAACCACAGTTTAGCAAGGTCTTCGTAACTCCTTTCTCAGCCAGCTGCTCAAGGATATCAAGGTTTTTCCATCTCTGAGGCAAGTTACAGATTTACTAGGTTATAAGGTGCTCCTGATGTTACCAGATTTAATCTAGGTTCTTGATTTATGCTGCAGAAATGAATTTTAGAGCACGTTGGGTCAGTTAGGCCAGTAATTTATTAAGGTAGGGAGGAAGAAAAATGGGAGAAAATAACAGATCATGGGTCCTTGGTAGAGGGTAAGGGGCTGAAGAGTGATAAAGAGGGTTGATTTATAGACTACAATTTCCCATTATAGATTATAAATGCCCAGGTTTTACTTGCATGTTGTTCCATGCAGGGAGGACACAGCGAGAGCAGGGAGCAGAAGCCAAGAGGGCGGAGAGAGAGCATGACAGCATGGGAGATTTGACCTTTGCGCCTGCTTTTAAACTCCACCCCTTTGCTAATGGCATGGGAAGAGTCCCAGGTGTTTGTTGTTTTGATTGATTACCCCACCCATCAATCCCCCAGGTGGGCCCAATTATAATGTCCCTGGAGAATATTCGGGGCTTCTCCTGGTTTCCGGGAGAAATCTCGCAAGGATCTTCCAGCAGCCATCTTGGGGTACTGATGTCCACATAGACCTCTCGCCAGGTTCCAGATCCATCTATTGAGTCCCTATTTTACTAGCCGGCTTCACTGGGACCATTCAGTCTGGTTTTGTTTTGAGATGTTCTCTTATTCCTATAAGTAAAACTGAAAAGGTCTGGCTAATATCCCTCAGGGATCTAAGTGCAAAGAGTAAACTTCTAAAAAGTCTTAGGAAAAGTTGCTTACTATATGGAGAAAAAAAAAAAACTGAATTTGTACCAAACACAGTATATAAAGGGTATTACAGATGCAAAAAATATGGGAATGAAACAGGTAAAACTATAAAATTAATAGACAACAATGTATGACAATATATTTGCTACTGAGACATAGGGTCGAACTTAAACAAAACTCAAAAGGCACAAAACCGAAGGCAAAAATTGTTGAATGGGATTGCATCAAAATTAAGAATGTTTGTTCAGTGAAGGATATTTTGGACAAGGTTAACAAACCGAAAACAGATTGGAGGCAATATATGAATTGCCTAAAATTGACAAGGGATTAACATCTAGAAAATATAAGAAACTCATACAAATCAACAAGATAGGGACAACAATGAGAAAATATGCTAAGGATATGAAATCAGTTTGTAAGCATGGAAACTCAAAATGAATGGGCATACATAGATTTGCTCAAATACCTTGGTTGTCAGAGAAATACGTGATATCATTTGGCACCTTAATTAAACCAACGAAAAATAGAAAGCTAATATAAAGACTAATGCAAACTAACACAGCCAGAATTAATCCAGTCTGTGGGTTTGCAAAAATGAGGCTCAGCTCGGGGGGCAGAGATCCCCACGCTATGTCTGAGAAGACCAACTGGCCAACGGAAAGGGACCTGTTCTGATAGTTTCAGTCACGTCTTTTCGCAGGCATGTGCCAATATAATAATAGTAATAGCTAACATTTATTGAGCACTTCCTGTGTGCCTGGCACGGCACTAATAACATCATAAATTTCTTTTGTTTATAATCTATGGCAATTTTCTAAAAGTTGAGGCATTTCAGACTAAGAGAAGTTAGGGAACTTGCTCTCAACAGTGTGACTGATATGGGAAACACCAAGATTTGAACACAGTCTGCCTCACTCCAGAACTGTTGTGCTTTACCATGTGCCCAGGCCACCATGGAGGCAGACACATGCAAAGGAGGTACAACGGCTCTTGGGGCCTCATTTACCTTGTAACAAGGGCAAGTGGCCAGTCGATTCCAAGTGGAGTCTCTAAGAATTTAAGAGTTTGGAGAAGATTGCTCCGATGTTAAAGCTAATTCACGGGAAGCGGCTGTGGCTCAATCAGTGGGGCTCCCGTTTGCCATATGGGAGGCCCCGGGTTCGGTTCCCGGGGCCTCCTGGTGGGGGCAGGCCTGCCCGCACGGCGTGGTTGGCTGACCCGGAGAGCACGGGCAGCAGGGGGGGGATAAATGAATAAATAAATAAAATCTTAAAAAAAAAAAAACAAAAAAAAAAAACAATGATATTTAAAAAAATAAAATAAAATAAAATAAAGCTAATTCACATTTAACAAGCATTTAAAATGTATGAAGATTGCTTGTCTGTGTCGTCCTAGCCCTGCTGGAAAATCATTCTTTGAGTCTATTTCCACATAAGAGAAATTACAGGCATCTGTTACTTTTCTAGAACAGAGAATTTTTGACTAAATGTTAGAATTTCTTCTAATGTGACTTATATAGACCATAGTTAAAGTAATAGTGTAATATTTTTGTAGCAAAGGCAAAGAAGATACTATAACAATGCTAAAGGTAAAAAAAAAATAAGAATATATGATTTAGTTTTTTGATATATGAATACAATTAAGCTTTTTTCTTCTTCATTAACAAGGAGAACTTGATCATGTCATTTAACTAATCTGTGTTCATCTGTGTATCTTTCTGAACACTGCAAGTACAATTGAGTTTGCTTTTAGGATTAGATAATTGTGTCTGGACAGAATTTATTCGTAGTGATGTTTCCATAATTTGTTAAACTGCCTTTTGTCTATTTTATTTTTTGAAGTTGAAATAACGTTTACTTATTTTTAAGTAACCAAATAAAATAGGATTTCTTCTGGCACATGAATTAATATGACAATACTTCCATAGTGATGACTTTGGAAGAAATGTGGGCACAAGTTCTGACACCACAAATCTTCCTCCAAAATCCTGCAGTTAGACTAAGCCTGGGTGAGTCAAGTAAAAAACCCAGCTAATCTTTTATGGTAGTGGACAAATGGCGGGACCAAGGCCACCGTAGGCATGCGAGGGACATGGAAGACCTAGGGGTGAGCCAATTAGAACAATTACTTTAAGAATCCAGGATTCCAAATCCGAATGCACACAAATGCGCCGGAAAAGCTCCATCTCTCCAAATTCTACAGCGCCAGTCAAGACAGTGGGTGTTCTGACAGAGCACTTATTCGCAGTCCTAGGGCCCAGGTCGCCAGCTTTAACACCCTCCTGGAAAAAGCGGATCCCAGGCCAGGTGTCCTTGGGCGTGAGATCGACGCTTTTGGCGCGAGGGCGCATAGGCGGGTGATCCAGGAGCCACACTAGGCCGGGTTCGGCCTTGGTTCCGGCGCATTGTCGTGTTTTGGGCACTAAGCGGAGCGCGCAGGACCGGGTACAGCGGGGCTCGAGGTGCAGAGGTGTACTGGAATCTACGGTGCAGAAATGTAAGATTGCAAAAATACGGGACGCTTAGGGTCAGCTGAGCGACCCATGTTACCAACAGAGGGCGCAGACGCAGCAGGAGACGCTCCCTGTATTTACCCCAACAGGCGAATCTTGATTGGTTCAAATTTCAATCTTACAGTTGGCGACACCCAGCAAGCCGATTGGCTGATGCGCCTTCTGCGGCTTGCCAGACACTTGCTTTCTTCCTTTTTTTTTTTCTCTTTTCGATCACCTTCGTTCCTTTCCCTTTGGTTTTGTCTTCTGGGGTGTGAATTTATTTTATTTTACTTACATCCCTTCCTTAATATTTTCTTCCTTGCCCTTGTAGCTAATCGTGATTCTCTGGAAACCATGTGATGCTTTAGGGGGACGCAGGGGCTGGCTTTTGGAACAGCCCACATTGGCTCAGAATGATGTGTGCCCATTGTGGGTCCCTGGGTAGGCTTTTGTACGTGCGCCGCCTTCTCCGCAGGGTTATTTTCTCCTCTACTGAAAAATATAAAACATCCTGAAAACAAGAATTCTTCTCTTTAAAATATCAGGTTTTGTGATGTGTGTTGCCTGGATTCCATATCTCTTCCAAATGCTTTTTCAAGCCACAACATTCACTTTCAACAACCTTAAGGTATTTTCATTACTGTTCTTAGGTACTGTTATAACCCAGGAGATCGACCACACTCAGACTTTAACCACTTTTATGAAGTTTATTGAGCTAAGCCCGCGGATGTCTGCAGCACCTCTCATGCGGGAGAGAACTGCAGCCCCCAGGTTTTAAAATGGCTCCTTTTTATAGGGGGTTGCTGTCGCAGTTTGCAAGCAAGCAGGATAAACAGAAGCGGATTTTTGGCGGTTAGCTAGCGTTTGCACAGAATGCCCTGATAGCCTGGGGCACAGCTGCATGGTTGAGATGTCCTTGCAGGATTGTTCAAAGGAGGGGAGGTTGTATGCTTGTCTGTCCTTGCAAGATTGTTCAAGGGAGGGGAGGTTGTGTGCTTTTCAGATAAGACACTTAGGAGACAGTGGGAAACTTTTCTTTTCTACGTTACTCTGGTTGCCATGAAGGCCTATGGGTAGGCTAATTTAGGATTCAACAGTACAAAGGAAGAGAAATATATAAGAATGGGGGGGGTGTCGCTTAAATGTTGGGAAACGTTTAAGTCAGGAGTGGCTACACAAGGTAAAGAAAAACAGTGACCTTGCTGAAGGTCTAGGAGAGGCGAGGACCTTTCGCTAAGACACTAGATCCCTTGCCGCCAGAATGCGCCTACGAGCCATTCGTGCAGAAAAAGAAATCCCAGAGAATTTCTATTTAGCTCTAGAATGCATGTATGTGTGAATTTGCTTGTTACTCTGGGAGACCAGAATTGGAAAGAATTTGGCTTCTGTGAAGTTATTCTTTTCTGCCTCGCGTGCCGAGATTGGGACTCGCGTTTGCACTTTTCACAGGCTGGAGTCTTCCTTATTTTGCTCACTTCTTAACAAATCCAGCTTTGAGGTCCTATTTTACTCCCAGTTCTTTATTCCCACCTGTCCCAGCATTTTGATCGCAGCGCTGTTACCGACTTCCCGAAATCAAAAGTCAATAGGCACAGGAAATCGAGTTTTTGCAATCATGGCTCATTTGAATAGACCCACTGAGAAGCACACAGCCTGACCCTTCCCTGGCCAGAATGCGAGCGTTTCTGAACCAGCATTCTCCCCTTGTGTCTGGTTCTGTCCTGCGCACTGTCAGTTGAGGAGACTTCCCCCTTCCCCCGCCCCCGGGTGCCCTCCCAGCAGAAAGCTGGGCATTTAAAGAGAGAGAAGGGCTCTTCAGCCCCCAACCTCCCACAACATCCGGACAGCCCTGGGGAAACCTAAGTGAAGCCTAGGAGGCCAGTTTTCTGCAAGACACACCTCCGGGGCCACTTTCCGTGTGTGCGTCCTGGCTGGCAGCCCAGGGTTTTTTTTTTTTTTTTTTTAACCATAACCTCAAAATTTTATTGTCATGACAAAAGAAAGCTTAGAACTGGATCACTTGACCCTTTCTCTTCTTGTCTCCTCCTACTTCAAATTGTTTGCATCTCTTAATAGCCAACATCCTCTTAGATCTGCAGTTGGGCTCAACACATTCAAGCCTCAGCACAATCTTCTTAGTAGTTTTAGCCTTCTTCCGGAAAATTGGCTTAGTCTGCCCACCATAGCCACTCTGCTTCCTGTCATAACGTTGCTTTCCCTGGGCATATAGCCCTTCTTGTACTGTGTCACTTTGTGGGGTTGGTGCTTGCCGCACTTCTTACAGAAAGTCCGGCGTGTTTTAGGAACGTTCACCATGTCTACGTGAGTGATATCAGCACGAAAAAAAAGCTGCCCAGGTCTTAGTCTTACTGGAGCGTAGCAACAGTTCCTAGTGGTGGCTGGAAAATGACCTTTAGTCAGCAGGATGTAGCGATTCTCCAAACATTTAGTAAATTTTTACAAGTTCTACGCAAAATTCCACAGCAGGCCCTGTAATTTGGTCCACCAGCCTTCCTCCAGCTCCTAACCCCAAAATGTTTAAACTCTTAGTAAGCCTTTAAATATGCCCTTTCTATATTTGCAGGCGCTGACTCCAAGAAGGCCCACTGAATAGGGTCTATATTTAACATGTTTTACTTTAGTGATTGCAGTACAGAAGCAACACTCTTTTGGAAAATAAAACCCATCTGCCGTTTGCCTTTGCAGTGTTTTCAAGATGCTGTGTGTATGAAATGTACGTTTGCGGGAATTTGAAAGTAGCTGTTACTTGGCTTAGGGGAGTGTTTACTGCCTATTGCTCCTATCCTAGTTGAAAAGGATGTTGTCATCCCTCCCTGCACAAATATCCAGAATGATAAAATGTGTTCATCTCCTGCATCCAGTTATTCATTCAACATACTTGTTAAACTGCAGTTCAAGTATAATAAGGGGGATTTTGTAGCATGAACAGAACAAAATTTATTTGTAACCTAGCAAGCATCTTAGAATAGGCATAAAGTTTCTATAGAAGAGCACCATAGTCCTGTTGAGGTTAATATTAACTAGACGTTTTACTTCTTTCTTTGTAAAGAAAATGTCTGTATTCTTATAACCATGAAATTTAGAGGCACCAGGCACAATATGTATCTTATACTGATTGAAGTGATGAATGCACAACTATGTGATTATACCAAACACCCTTGACTGTGTGCTTTATTTTGGATGAATTGTGTGCTTTATTAATATGAATAAATATAATTGATTTTTAAAAAATGTATCTTAAATGTTAACCAGAGCAGAAAACTAGAAAAACTCTCCAACCCCTTCAAAGAAATGTTGAGTCTGTGATTAATTTTCTTGGTTTCGAATCATATCTGTGATTCTCTTGGTTTCAAAGCTGCATAAAAGTTGTGGAAAAACCCCTTGGGGGGCAGATTTGAGATTGATTAGATCACCTGCCCTCCACTGGCCAATAAAACTTTTCCTTCCCAGCCTAGTTTAGTATGTCTGTCTATTCTGTCCCACTGAGCGATTGAATTGCCCGAGGACCACCCCCCCCCCACCGCCCTCTTCAGAACCACCACTAGCATCAGGCACTGCTATAGAACCATTAAAAAATTGTTTATGATTTTTATCATCCAAACTCCTTTTGAAATTAGTCTTCTAATTAAAAAAAAAAAAAAAAAGACAAAAAATGAAATTAGTCTTCCAGACCATTTTCTCTCAAGCACAATGGTCTGTCTTCGTGGCTAGACCAGAGGCCATTGTGTAATTGAGGGTTAAGGATCAACAATTATATTACTAAATCATTATATAGATGCCTTTATATTATAAAATAGCAAAAGGTTAATACCTGAAATGACTGAAGCAGGCTAGAGTGTTCCCATCCCTCTAGCTAGCTCACTAGAGACTTAGCCTCACACTTGTGTGTGTTTACTTTTGGGATGGTAACCACTCCAACCTCATATGTTTAATATCCATATGGCAAACCTTGTGACTGACCTCTATTCTGTACTTTCCTATCTCAGAACCTTGATCTCTAAAATGATTGTAACTTTGTAATTCCCCCTGGTTTGGGCCCACCCTCATCTTGTTCAACCCCTTAATATTTATTAATGAAGGAACCTGTGTCTAGCTCCACCCAATTATTCATTAACACCATGATGTTATAAAATATTAGAATTTCTGCAGATCGGAGAGGCAGTTTTGGGGCCATGTAAGGTGGCTGACCTCCTTTGCTTGCACAACTGAAGAAACCTTTTCTCTCTTTGAAACCCCGGTGTCTCAGGAATTGGCTTTAAAGATGCATTGGGAGAAAAGAACCCGCTTTTGCTCGGTATCAATTGCTTTCTTTTTCCTTTCCTTTCCTTTCCTTTTCCTTTCTTTTTCTTTTTGGCAATGTTAAATCTTACCAAGGCCTGCATTTCTGGAAAACAGCAAAGTTTCAGAAATTCCATCACCCTTTGTATTCTGGAAAACAGTTTTTTACAAAATAAAAACCAACCCTTCCCCATATGATTTAGATAAGACTCATGGATGCTCGATCCCCTTGTTTATCTATGACAAGGCTAGACACAAACCCTCCACATTCCATCCTTTGATTAGCTGAACTGCTAGCCCCCACTGATCAGTTGGAACAATTTGCTTATTAACCAAATGTTGGTTAAGTTTCATTCCTTTCTTAACTTTAAAAGCACATCCCAGAAAATAGGCTGCTTCAGCATAAAATATTCTCAGATCTATTTGATCATGCCAAACTTTTATCCCACTTCTCTACACCTGGTTCTTATTTAACTCTTGAGATGCTTGCAGACCTTATGGTCAGAGCATTCTCCCTATGGCAATGTCCTCTTCCTCTATTCCAATGGCCCTTTTCCCACTTTTCAATAATCCTTTTAAATAAAGTCTCTCTTTACGAAGTCTGGATTTGTTTTGTTATTTGACATTTCTTCTCTTTTCTTTCCTTTTCCATTCCCTCCCCTGCCTCCCTCTTTGCCTTCTTCCTCTTTCTTTTTTTCTTTCAAGGAAAGCCTCAAGTTTACCCTATAATGTTTCATCTGTCAATACATCATGTTGGGTATGATCCCAAGACAACCCATGAGAGTATTCTGGTTTCCTGAAACTAATCAGTCATTAGATTCAGGCAGAGTGATTCCTAAATCTTAGCCCCTTTATTGAAAGACAATATCATTCCCCCAGATCCCTTCCTTGGAAATGTTCCAACTCTTGCCCCACTCTAAGTTTTGCTTCTGAACTTCCCTAAGCAGAAAGAAGCCAAGGAATCTCAGTGTAGATCTAATCAGAAAGAACCAGCTTCTCAAGATGCAGGATCAGGCCAGGGGTGAAGGAACTGTTAGTGCACAAATAGGTGGAACCCATTCCTCCTTAATAGGGCCGGCTGGTGAAAGGGGATACAGGGCCAGCTTCTGGGCAACCACAACAGGCCCTGTGCTGAGAAGGGCCATGCTTGGTTTAATGCCCTGCTATCACCATCTTGAAATTGTTAATAGTTTTAGAACAAAAGGCCCCCACGTTTTCATTTTGTACTGGGCCCTGCAAATTTTGTAGCTGGCCCTGTTCCTCCTGTTCTTTAACCATGTCCTAGGCAAACCTCAAGTTCCCTCAGTCACAGATTCTCTATAGAGGTATCTAAATGAATATTCTCATTACCAAAATATTTGCTAACAGCAAACAGTGTTTTAATATGTACAGAGCTTTATCATTGTGGGCAACTTCCACACATGTGCAATTTCTTTCAATACTCCTAGGAGCCTATGGAGGTAGCACTCCATATTTTAATGATGAAGTTAGTGCAGCCCAAAGTTTACTCACATAATCAGGAATCAAACCAAACTTTGTTAACTGCTTTGCCAGTGTTTTTTTACTGTTAGAATAACTGCCAATAAGCCTAAATGAAGAAGGAAAAGACATACTCAGAATAGTGAGTTTTAAGAATAGAAGTCTGTTTGCAACTGTGTCAACTGGATTTGAATTCTAAAGGAAGTTGGTTTTTGCTTTGATTGTATCTACTCTTTTCAAGCTTCTGAAATACTAAAGGTGAAAAAGGTAAGACCTCTTTAATGGTGCTGGCGGCGTTAGACTTGTTAATCTTTATACATTGTTATTAAATCTCTTCTATATAAAAAATAATATTAGTTAAAAATGGTTTAAGTGATTCAGAAGTGTTTGTCTTTTTTGAAGGTGCATTTTATTTAAAGACTTTTTAAAAACGGAGTCTGTAATTATGAAATTGAATGCAATTTCATTCTTTCTACTGCAGCAGAAAATTTTACGAAAAGTAATTTGACATTTTTCCCCCAGAGAGTTTAACACAGAGCAATGCATTTGGTTTTGTTAATATTTTTTCTTCTACACACCAATCATAAGTATTGTTCCCTCTTCAAAATGAAATTCAATGTCCAAAAAACAAAAAAATATTGTAGTGGTTATCCATGTAGACCTTGGCACCAACAAGCTTGACTTCAAATGCCAGCTCCCCAACTTACTAGTGACATGTTTTCTTTAGTCCCCCGCTATCAATCTGTACAATGGGATATATGAGAAGTGCATACTTTTTCATATGATATGAGAACAAACTTGAATAAAGTATTCATTAATTGGTTACCTACCTCATACTGAACACTCTAGAAATGTTTGTTAAATCAAATACCTATTTTTCAAACAAACATAAAATTCTTAAGGTTGGTTATGTCCAAAGCAGTTCAGGGGATCCAGTCTAAAGATGTCAAATTGACCTCAGGGTAGATCCTTGAATGCCTAGAGAATCCCCTTTAGCTCACAGGCTTATTCATCCAATAAACACTTATTGGACCTCTGCTATGTGCCAAGCACGGTATTCGACCCTGGAGATTCAAAAGTGAAGGATACACTCCTTGCCCAGGAAATTACTGTTTAGTCAGTCTCCCACTGGGAGAGAGAAAGGTTCATGCTGCATATTTATTTGCTGAAACTATATTCAGGACATGGAGGGAGCTCAGTAGAGGGAGCCCCAACAGTTTGTAGTTGGGTCGATTCTGCTGGGAAGGAGAGTAAGGAATGGAGCCAAGTGGAATTAAGCATTAAATTTATGCTAGGCACTCTGCCAACTGCTTCACACACATTAACTCACAGCAAGCCTATCAGTTTGGCAATGATGTCATCATTTTCCCTAAAAGGAAATGGAGGCTCAGAGAAGGTAAATTATTTGCCCAAGGTGACCCAGCTGCTAGGGGCAAAGCACAGGCTATCTGAAGGGCTTCAGCCCCAGGGTATCTGTCCTTCACCTTCCACATTTCCAAACTTTCCAAGGTGAAAAGAATCCTGTTTGGATATCTTCACAGTTATGCTTATGTTTTGTCAGGGAAATAGAGTTAAAAACAAAACCTTCTTCCAGCCAGAATATCCACAAAGGTGGAAGAGAAAGAACAACTATTTTATTACTGATCAGGCCTTAAACAAGAATGTGAGGCATCACAGGAAATCTGCTAACTAAAGAGGTTGCAAAGAAAGAAAGCTCAACCCTTTATGTAGCTAAACAGTTACAACCCATTACATACATATTCTCAAGAGAGTTTTTGCATCTTTAGGACCAGAGGTAGGTTTTTTGGCGGTAAGCAATTTGGAATCAGGTGATGCTGATGCAAAGTTCCAGAAATCTGTTGCTTTTATAAAGGGTATTTATTTGGAGAAAAAGGCCCTAAAAAATTCAACTCAAGTTTGCTTTCTCACCAGTCAGTAGCCACGTGTTAAAGCAAGATGGCCCGTCTCTCCTTCCTGGGCTTCCTCTTCCTCTTGAGGCTCTGAGGGCCCACTCCTTCTCCATCTCAGCTGCAGGCTGGCATAGGGCTTGTCTCTCAGGGCTTCCTATATGACTCTCTTCCCAAGGTCAGCTGCAAACCATCAGGCAAATTGCTCATCGCTCTTCCTTGGGCTTTAACTGTTTGAGCCTTCTCCTTTCTGTCACACAGCAGGATCAAAATGTCAAAGTTCTCTCCTCAGTGTGTGTGTTCTTGAGTGAGTGCCCATTTATATCAGCCCACTAAGGGAGCAGGGACTCAACCTGAGTTATGCCTGATGTAGCCCAATCAGAAGCCCTAAACTGATTTTATCAAGTAAATTAATCAGAGGCCCCTCACTGAATTTAATGCAATCAAAGGGTATTACACCCAGAGGAACAGATTAGTTTACAAACATAATCTTTCTCTTTTTGGGATTCATAAATAATCTCAAACTGCCACAGGTGACTACTGAAGTTAGGTTCATCTCCCCTGGGAAATTAGGAGATAGAGCTTCACCTTTCTTGGTGATTGCATTTCCTTGAGGAATCAAGCCTGAGATGTGAGATGAGCATTTGACTTTACTATTTGTATCTTGAAAGCACCTTGCTGATTGCCCTGAAAACAATGAACCATTTTGTCTATTTGCAGTGTCATTAAGTTTTCTGACCTGTTTGGATAATGTTCTGGCTGGCTAAAGTTGCCAGATAAATGACCTCCAGTACTGACTTCTAAAACTTTAATGTACATATGAATCACCTGGATTCTTTGTTAAATGCAGATTCTGACTCATTACATTTGGGATGGGCTCCAAGATTGTGGTTTCTAAGGAGCTCACCCGGTGATGCTGAAGCTGAACTAAGTGAGAAATTTGAATACCTAACACCTTATATTTATATCTCAGATTTAATATATTGTGGGAAATTAACCTTGTGTTTGACATGTGAGTTGGGGACCAGTGACCTCCATAAGGCTGTGTTCGAGTGGGTAACTAGGGAGCAACAGTACATGATTCTTGCAGATGTTAGATGCGATTATATACATGCCAAGCACTTGCATTGAGACTGTCAGGTAGGAAGGGTTCGGTCATCGTAATAATTATAATATGCGGGACTACTGTTTCATTTGAAACCCATCCTATTCCTTCTATCCAGTTCTGCCCTGTGGCTACACCGCCAACGCAAGTACCTTAATGTATTTTCAGTGATTCCTAATGTACCATCTGAACGTACTCTTGAACTCAAAAAGGAATTTCTCTTCGGCCTTTGAAAATAAAATTGATGAAATATGATCGATTAAGCAGTTCGGATCGGTCTCCTATTTCTCTAATACCACTCTTAGCAAATAAACACCAGCTTCCCCTCCCTACCTCTTGACCTCAGAAAGACATTTCCCATTGTATTTGTCACGTAGCAGGAGATGGAGCCTCGGTGTTAAAGCGGGTTTTTATTTGTTTTTTATGGCGCGTCCAGGTAGGGTGATTAAACAAAGACCTTCTCTCGGTTTAAAACAAAGGGTTCTGAACAAAGATTGCCAAATCGAGCGCAGGCTGCGCGGTGGATGTGTTTTCCGATTGGTTGAACGGTCTCTAGGACCACGGTCCAATCGGAAAGAGGCGTCGGCATCTCATATTTACATAAATGTTTCCTGTTTACGTCATCGCTGGGCAAGCTATCCAATCAGATTTGAGGAACCTGGACGCCTTCATTTGAATATAAAAATGACAAAGAGCCCCTTTCCTTCCACCTTCCCGTTTGTTTCGTGTCTTGCTGCTGTTCCGACATGCCAGATCCTTCCCGTTCTGCTCCGGCCCCCAAGAAGGGCTCCAAAAAGGCCATCACCAAGGTGCAGAAGAAGGACGGGAAGAAGCGCAAGCGCGGCCGCAAGGAGAGCTACTCCATCTACGTGTACAAGGTGCTGAAGCAGGTGCACCCCGACACCGGCATCTCGTCAAAGGCCATGGGCATCATGAACTCCTTCGTCAACGACATCTTCGAGCGCATAGCGGGTGAGGCTTCTCGCCTTGCGCATTACAACAAGCGCTCGACGATCACTTCCCGGGAGATCCAGACCGCCGTGCGCCTGCTGCTGCCCGGGGAGCTGGCCAAGCACGCTGTGTCCGAGGGCACCAAGGCCGTCACCAAGTACACCAGCTCCAAATAGCGCGCTCCCGCTGGCGATTGAGCATCAGCACCCAAAGGCTCTTTTCAGAGCCACCTCCATGCTCAAAAAGGAGCCAACAGCCTAGTTTGCTTGTGACGTTGTCACTCGGTCTGGATGATGCGGGACCTGGACTCGAGGCATGAGGGTGCAGATCCTGCGAAATGAAGCTAGGGCTCCTTGTTCCTGATGCCGTAATTATTATAGAATCCAAAAGCAAAGAAATATTCCTCAGGCTAACATTGCGTAAACCGTTAAGCTTGCTAGTTTAACCTTAGAGGCTCTGGCGCCTGCGTGCATAATAACCCGGTCCATCTCCAGGGCCGGGACCGTCTTGGCGCTCAGTGTGCTTTGTGCAGGTGACTGGTTTCGGGTTGCCTCCTCCAGGAAGACCTCGAGCTCCCATACCCCCCGTGTCTCCAGGTAGTTGAGGCCAGAGACGAGCCAGGCGCCTGGCGACTGGCTCGGTGATGATCTCTGGGTGTTGTCGCCCAGTCCTGGCGGTGGCGTTTAGCGCCGTCCTCTCCCAGCCCTTTACCGACCTTGCCACCGCTTCTGGCTCAGAAGTAAACAGGTCAGCAACGTTGAGCTTAAACAGCATTTTATGACGACTAAGCGTTCCTGTTAGAACATAAAAATAGCAGGCATACAACCTCCTCATCACCTTCAAAATTTCCCCAAATGAGGGGATTCTGGTATCTTTCACCCCCCAAAATATATAAAAAAAATTTTTTTTAACTCTCTACTAATCGGTGAAAAAGCTCTTTTAATAAAACGTAGCGTCTTTTTTCCCCCATTTAGTAAAAAACATATGCAAAATAGGCACACTATTTCCTGAATGAAAGATTTAATAATAACAAAAGGCATGTAAGCTTTTGGGGGGAAAAGAGTTAAAAAAAAAAATCAATTCCAAGGAGTTGGGTTACGGGAGGGGAAGCAGAGCTTGGCTGCCTGACAGAGGCCACGCTCTCCTCACACCACAAAACTATCCTACAATACTGGGTACTCCCACAAAGAATATGCTATGCCCCCTAGAGCAACTCACCCCCTAAGAGCTGTAAGGTTACCCTGGGATTTGGCTTGGTCTATGCTCAGTTACCACTGAAGGACAGTTAGCTCTAATTTCTGCTCAGCGCCCCCTGCCTCTCGCACTCCCCACTCACCCGCTCCCCGTCCTCAAGCTATCGCCAATGACAACCATGCATTTTCTCAACATTTCATTGTTTCCAGTCCCATACAGGAAATTCATTTTCTTGCTTTTGTAGTTTCTTCCTCCAAATCCTTTGGTTTAGTCCGTAATAACCAGCAAATAAGTTAATTTGAAATTTTCTAGCTGAGATTGGGCTGAGGGAGATGTCTTGTAAATACATTTTCAGATTGTTTGCAGGCAAAATCCCTCTAGTTCCTTCCATCACCTTAATTTAAGCATTAGCTTACTAATTTCAGACCCAGGGGATGCATCCATTGTTTTGAGTCCTGGTTTTTTTCTATTCCTTCCTCCTAGTCTTTATGTATTCCCAAAATATTTGATGTGAACTGCCTTTATTTGAACTTAAAGTAATCTTTGTCTTTTTCTGTTATAACAACATAAAGACATTGGTTCTATTGAAATTGTCCTTAATTTTCTTGATTATAAAATCTCAATAGCAAGGACCCTGTTTTTCCTTCTTTTCTTCTCCCAAAAACAGGGAGCCCAGCACTCTACTCCCTGAACCCAGGATCTCCTCTACTGGACTGTTCAGCAATTAGAGGCAGCCTTTTCTTACTTGAGGCTACATCAGAGTTTCAGAGGATTCAAAAGGACTGAAAAATTAATCAAAGTTGCATTACCCACAACACTATTTTTTAATAAAATTATGTTTAAAAATTATGTGCATTTTGCTCATTGATTTTACTTTAGGTACTGAAATTACTACTGTCTTTTCAAGATTTTGTTGCCAGCTATAACCTACCACCTATTTTTCTCCTCTCTACTGGAGATAAATCTCACTTTATTAGACTTATTTTTTAAGCTCACTGGGGTAGAGAACCCCATGGATCTGTAAGTCTAGTTTCAGGTGACTGCAAATGCTCATAAGATATTTATCCTTAATCAACTTTGGTAAGGTCTTGGAAGTTCCAGTGAGCAAGCCCTTGTTTCATAGTAGATGCTGTCGTTTTGAGCACAAACATTGCATTTCTTGAGAGGATGAAGTATGCTGACAGGTCCCACTTATTTTGAATGATAGATCACTATTTAATTGTCAAATTCTAACTAGGAAGGCAAAGAATTGAGTAAAATGGCTATGACGAAATTTTTGTAACTATTTTTCTAAGTGCATATCTATTAAAGAAAACAACAGAATGCAAATAATGCTGGACACTGCTATCATTGTAACTATAATAACATATACTCCCATTCATACAAGTACTAACTGAGGTAAAAAGAAGGGATGGGAAGGGGATGGGAGGGTAAAGGAGGGGAAGGGAGGGAAGAAGGAAAGAAGAAAAAAACTAAAACCACCATCATCTCATTAAAAGAGGCAGGGTTCATTAATATTTTTGTTGTTGTGACAATTACCTATCAAAACTAATTTAAAACAATCATGTACTAGCCACATGATTTTTCTCTGTACTTTTATTTATTTATTTTTTTTTACCGGGAGGTCCCGGGGATCGAACCCGGGCCCCTCCATATGGGAGAGGGACACCCAACCAGTTGAGCCACCTCCGACCCCCTGATTTTTCAAACACTGAGAGTTTTGGTCACCTAGAAGTATTTTTAAATTTCAATTGACATACTTTTTGGAAGAGAAAGGTGATAGAGAAAACACTGTTAAACATTTGTGCGTGTGTGTGCGTATATATATATATATATATATATATATATATATATATATATATACAATTAGGATAAAATTCTGAGGCAGAAGTGGATTGGAAATATGAGTTCAGGAGCAGAAGAATGATATAAAATTTCTTACCATAAAAAAGAATTTGATCAACTTTTATGCATTGATAATGGTATCAATTTGATATTCCTATAGATACCACCTTTAAGAGACTGATGGGACCACTTAATTTTTAAAAAAAGTTAGCTTTAACAATATGTTGGAATTTGCATTCTTGCAACTACTTATGACAAAAGTATTTTAGATGCCAACTTTAAAGCGTGCGAGTTTTCAAGAATTATTTTAGAGTAAACCCAGGCAAAAAAAAAATGGGGGGTTGGGAGTGGCGGTGGGCATCCTGGCTTCTATTTTGCCTTGTTGCCAAGGATGCTGGGTTGTAACGTTTCCGCCGCGCCAGGCCTCCCTGAGCTCCGCTTCCGCCGCCCCAGGGTAGCCATGCGACCGCGTTTCTTTTGTGAGATGATTTGCTAAAAATGATTATCTTTTATCGAATGTCTATTCTTAGCCTCAGATGATGACGCGAACTTTAAATAATTCTCACAAGACCTCAACGAATTACTAGGAATACCCTTTTTACAAGAAAGCAAAGCAAAAGGTAAGCCTTTTCCTTTTCTGAGTGGCTTCATGCCAAAGCGCTCTCCATGAACCAAAATCACTCTCAAAACAAATGCTTTGAATTCATTAAAGAAAGGGGGAGCCAAACATTACTTTTCTGTTACATAAAATAACATAAAACAATGGAGAGGAGGGTGACCTGGGGGGCTCCATTTGTTCAAATAACTGAAATTATTTTCCTCCCAAATTCATTTTAAAATTGCTTGATACTCCTTTCCCCTCTCCTACATAAGGTTCGATCTACTTGCAGCAGCGGTCAGCTTATGGCATTTGACTGCCGCTGCACTGGGGCGGAGGAACAACGCTCCGTTTTCCTTGCATTTTGATTTTCTTCCCGGTTGGCGACAGATCCTACTACTGCTCCCCCAGTTAATGTTAATTACTCGAGAATAAAGATGTTCCAGGCACTGACTGAAAAGCCGTAAGGAAACGTACCGCCCGGCGCCACCGTTAGGGCAGAGAGACAAGACCCCGGGGAGCATCGAGACCTGCGCTTGGCGCGCACGTCCGGCCTCACCCACCAAGTCCCGGCCCTGGATGCAGCCCTCTCCCGCGTGCTGCAGCATCGCACCGTCGCCGATACCAGTCAATTTGAAGCCAGCAGTATACTTTGATGCACAGATAGTAATAAATAGCAATGTTTGATTGCCTCCTGCGACCCATTTTGACCTCCTAACCACTTTTTGCCACTGAACAGTTATTCTCATGCTGTCCCTAACTTCCCGATTACGTCATTTCACACATAATCTAAGACCCCACCCCCACCCCCACCCCCAAGGAACCAAACGCCATCACTACACAGCGCACAAGTAACAAGAGTTCTTGAACATGTTTAAAGCCCTTTCTCTGATAATGTGGGTGGCTCTGAAAAGAGCCTTTGGGTGCCGAATGCTCGGCCGCCGGCGGGAGCGCGCTATTTGGAACTGGTGTACTTGGTGACGGCCTTGGTTCCTTCGGACACAGCGTGCTTGGCCAGCTCCCCGGGCAGCAGCAGGCGCACGGCCGTCTGGACCTCCCGGGAGGTGATGGTCGAGCGCTTGTTGTAATGCGCCAAACGGGAGGCCTCGCTGGCGATGCGCTCGAAGATGTCGTTGACGAAGGAGTTCATGATGCCCATGGCCTTTGAAGAGATGCCCGTGTCGGGGTGCACCTGCTTCAGCACCTTGTACACGTAGATGGAGTAGCTCTCTTTACGGCTGCGCTTACGTTTTTTACCATCTTTTTTCTGAGCTTTGGTGACAGCCTTCTTGGAACCCTTCTTGGGCGCAGGAGCCGATTTAGACGGGTCAGGCATGATGGCCGATCTCTCGAACAGAGAAGGAGATAAGAGTCAGGAGCAAGTCTATTTGTACGCCTTGTATTCAAATGAAGACTTGAGAGTTCCTCGTTTCTGATAGGGTGGGACGTGATGCAACGTCATCACTGGGAAGGGAATATGTAAATTAGAGATGCCAGGTTCCTTTTTTGATTGGCTGCTTGTGCCAGCCAATCAACAGCTGAATTTCACCTACCTTCGGACCATATATAAGTGCATAGTGGGTTTGACCGCATCGTTATTTCGACTCTCAGTCTTCTGTTTTGTCTTTTCTTCGCGGCTGAATCGAAGATGTCCGGGCGTGGGAAACAAGGCGGCAAAGCGCGTTCGAAAGCTAAGTCGCGCTCCTCACGGGCGGGCCTGCAGTTCCCCGTGGGCCGCGTGCACCGCCTGCTCCGCAAGGGCAACTACTCCGAGCGCGTGGGCGCCGGCGCGCCGGTGTACCTGGCCGCGGTGCTCGAGTACTTGACCGCGGAGATCCTGGAGCTGGCGGGCAACGCGGCCCGCGACAACAAGAAGACGCGCATCATCCCGCGCCACCTGCAGCTGGCCATCCGCAACGACGAGGAGCTCAACAAGCTGCTGGGCCGCGTGACCATCGCGCAGGGCGGCGTCCTGCCCAACATCCAGGCGGTGCTGCTGCCCAAGAAGACCGAGAGCCACCACAAGGCCAAGGGCAAGTGAGGCGCCTGTGTGCCAGGGAGGCTCCTTTTGAAACCAAAGGCTCTTTTCAGAGCCACCCACTGTCTCTGGAAAAGAGCTGTAACGTTCGTAAGAAGCCTAAGGTCTTCTTTGGGGGGGGTGCCCGGGAGGAGGGCAAAGGCTGGAGTGGTCCTTTATATTAATTGATGGACGCATCATCGGCACATAAGAGGTTACAAGTGAATTGGGGGCCTGGACGACTCTTAGAGATGCACAGTCACAGTGACTACTCATTCCCTGGGCCCTGTGTTCCGTTTGTGGCAGGGAGATATACAAGACGTTCTTGGATCCTCGCCCCAAAACTCAGGGCACAGTAATCTCGTTTTCCTGAAAGGCACCTATTAAGTTAGAAGTGGCAAACTGCGTTTGATTCTAGACCTGGTACTAAAATTATTTGTAATCTTTAAAGGGATTTTGGGGGTTGAGTTTCTGATGGATCAGCCTTAAAAAGATTTTGGCTTTAAATGTGGGCTTGAATAGGTTGAACTTGACAAGTTATAAGAACAATAGCTTAATCCCTGTAATTTTTGTGCAACATTTATGTAATCTAAGCATCTTTTTTTAAAAAAAGAACAATAGCTTTACAGGAGTTATGGTTTATTGTATTTGCTTTATAAGGTTTTGGTTTAAATTTGGGCTTGAATAGATTGAAATTGAGTAATAAAAATAGCTTCACAGGAGTCATGATTTAATTCTATATGAAAGACTTACAAGGTCTCGGGAAGGTTTTGTTAGAGGCATTTTCTGTATTTAAAAAAATCAAATTATTCAATTTTGAAATGAGAAATTTTACTGGAACTTATTAGTAATTAATTACTTAAAGGAATTTAATTTGTTCAATGTAGGCTGGTCAAACAAAGATCTCCTTAAATGTGGTTGCTAAAATGTACTAGGCTTACAGAGAATATAATTGGCCAATTAAATTTGATAAGGAAAATTGAGATTCTAGATTTGTTAAACTGAAATTGAGTATTGTTAGAGCCAGATTAAGTAATGTATATATGGGTTTTTAGGAGGATGACTGTGAACTTAACATTCTGTTATAAAGAAGGGCTGGAGAGGCTCAGAGATACCCCTGGCAAAAATCAGTGGTGAAATGATAGCACCTACCTCACCTAAAAGGAGGGATTGCATAGTTAATCCGTGAAAATCCCTTAAAATAATACCTGGCACAAAATAAAGAGTTTAAGCTCAATAAGTGTTATTCTTGTTATCATTATCTTTACTATTTTAAATGTTTTTTTAAATTATAACAATAAATAGGTAAAATGATTCTGGGCATATTATATATTTATTTCACTAAAATGAGGTCTGTCTAAACCTGGAGCTAATCACAAATCTGTTTGTCTTTAGAAAATACCCCCAGTCAACAAAACTATTCACAGCAAAAATAAGTAATTGCACTGCCAGTCTGGATTTAAACAACACAAAATTCATGGACAATGTATGTAGAGTAGGCAACATTTCAGTAAAACAAACTGCCAGGGACTGTTCAAAAGAACATTCTGGAGATCTGGCATTTATTTTTTTCAGTAATAGACCTTCAATTCTACCTTAAATTTGTCTTTATTTATATTCATGTATACCTCTGTTATCTCTTCAAATCTTTTCAGTAGTATTTAAGGAAAAAGTTTTTCTAGGGGAAAGAGTATAAGGTGTTCTAAGTGTTACCGTAGATTTCTCGAACGTTTTATTTTTTAATCCCTTAGATGGCATGTTCATAGGGTGGAAGAGTGGTGAGAGCTTCTCTCAGGGGTAACAATTTGTGTCGCAAGGCTGAGTGGTCCAATACAGACAGAGGTACAAGCTACATGAAGCTATTTTGACTTCAAATTGATAAAAATTAAGCACAATAAAAAATTTAATTTCCCAACCACTCATGGTTACCATATTAGACTGCGCAGATACAGAACCTTTCCGTCATTGCAGAGAATTCAATAGGACAGCTTTGCTCTAAGATCTTATCATCTATCTGGGTATCAGGTTCAGCAAACATACAATACCCAGTGGTGCCTGCCTCTTCGAGAGACTGCCTAGCAGACTGTCTCCACATGTGAAGGAAAAAGCCAGGATTCATGTGAAAACCTGGACTGGGCAGGGGCTGGTGATCTGAGCGAGCCAGACCCCAGAAGAGGTGCATTTCCAGTGCTTTCAGGAGTCCATTTACCCACATCTTGCAATAATGATAACAGGGTTGCTGATCAAAATGTTGCACGCTGAGATTTTTTTTTTAAGACCAATCCGCTCATTTATTCATCTTTCTGAACACTGGAGAAACAATTGAGTTTGTTTTTTAGGATTAAATAAGATAAATGTGCCTGAACAGTTTTTTAAAAAAAGTAATGCTCCATAATTTGCTAAGCTGCCTTTTATTTGTTATTTTAATTCTTGAAGTTGAAATGAAGTTTACTAATTAAAAAAAGAATATCAGAAAGAGATGGGACAACATCCCCCTCCCTGCCATGACAGAGAGCAAGATGTCACTCTGTCAGAAATAAGTTCCAAGGATCTGAGATGATAAAATGTTAAGCTGAGAACTTTCACAAAGCACCCTGAGATTTATATTAATGGAAGAGAATAATGGCTAACCTTACTTAATCATTTCCTATTATCAAAGCCTCCTGATGAGAGGTTACAAGTAGCACACCCATAAGAGAAGGGAGAGAGAAGTATATGGTACCCCAAGAGAACCTCAAGAGCATCTCAGGAAGGAACAACTGGGGTGGTGGTGGTGGAGATTCCGAGCAGGGATCAGGGCGTGGGCGGAAGTCGGGGCAATTTGGTGACTGAAAGATAGAGAGGAGCTGGAGTTGTTCTTGGTAAAGCAGCCACAATCACTCAGAGAAATGCCATGTTGGAAGAGGGTAGGGATGTTGAGTCACTCTCTGGTTGCCAGATCTGCCCTGAATGTGGCCTTTGTTTTCCTTTGGGAGCATCCCGGCCAGTGATCAGTAGGCTGCCTTTCTCTTGGTCACTGACAGGCTTACTCAGACCTCTCCTGGATAATTTCGTTCACTACAATTCCCTGGGGGCTGGGCATTTTCGGGAGGAAAATGAGCAAAAAGAGGTACGAGGCACCAGAGGAAGTGTGTAGCCAAGAAAGCAGCTCAAGCGTGCTGTTATTCAATGTGCTCAGCACCTTATTGGAGTGGAAATATATCAGGCCTTAGAAATATCCATGTGCCACACCCCACAAAGTGCTTCCATCAAAGGAATTCTCTTCCGTCTGTTCACTTAGGTTCTACGTCCCACTCCTCTCTTTGGCCTGGCCTTGTCTCTTACTACCCAGCCCTCTCTGTCATTATCCCCCTCCCCTCTTTACTAGGTCTATATCCATATGCTCACCAATACATTCAAGAATCTCTGAACTAAAAAAAAATATTTGATGCCTCCCCCAATTTGTGTTCCCTCAAACTCTAAATTAAAGCATGGTGTGATTGCACTTAGTTGAGGATTGATATTGATACTTCAGAAAACCAGACCTTTGTACTGTGTTATGACTGCTGGGTAGGCCTGGGTTGTGCTGAACCTGTCATTCCCCCTGTCACATAGTCGTGTTTTACAGTGTTTCCCAATGCTAGTAATCAGAATTTCCCTCTTACCTCTCATGAAGAATATATTTTTTCCTGTAACGTTGTTTAATAAACTATGTCTGGAGCCTGTCAAACAGAATGAATACTTGTGTGTATCTGCCAATACTTGCACACGATCATTCTTAAAATCGCCATACACCCCCACTGCCCACTTCCTTACCTACCAGACAGGCTTGGGTTCCCAACACTTCACTGACACATCTTCTGTCAAGGTCTCTGTAGATGTCCATGCCACCAGATCTAAGGAGCCATGCTTGCTCATTTTCTGAGCTCTCTCAGCAATATTAAAATAGGCACCCTCCTTTCTAGAAACACTCGTTTTTAGCCTCAAGGCCACCAGCACTACCTAGCCTGCTTCTTACTTCAGTAACATACTCTCAGCCTCCAGTGCAAGCCCCTCTGTTCCACTGGCTATTACTGCTATTTCAGTTACCTATTGCTGAATACAAATCAACCCAAACATAATGGCTTAAGTCAATAGTCATTTATTTGCTGGTGGTCCTATAAGTCAGCCATTGGGAGCTGGGCTTAGCTGGGACAGCTCATCTTTGCTCCACATGGTAAAGGCTGGACTTGCCCCTGCATTTGTGCTCAGCTGGTAGGTCAGCTGGGAGCAAGCTGGTTCCAAATGGCCTCGCTCACCTGTCTGGGGTGCCTATAATCTCTCTTCTTCCCATGATCTTGCCGTGTGTCTGGTTTGGGTTTCCTCACTTAAGTTCCAAAAAGGTGAAGGGTCCCAAGAGTGCTGAAGGTCTCAGCCTGGAAGTTGTACATTCTGTGGGTCAGAACAAGTGAAGGCCAGCTCAGATTCAAGAGTGTAAGGAGTGGCAAAGGGATACACATCCAGGGGTGGAAGGTAGATGGCATCCAGGGCCATCTACCTCACCTTTCTTGTGCCTCTTTCCTAAGGCTTCCTCTTTTTTCTAGGTGTCTCCCTCCCTCAGTGAATTCATCCTAGCCCTGGACTTAATGAGTCCCAATGTATATCGATGGAAGACATTTTCCTAGAGTTCCAGGTGCATATCCAACCACCTGCTTGATTTTTCCATCCAGATGTGTGGTTGTCAGACTTCACTAGGTAGGCCTCAGAATGACATGGGGAGCTTTTTGTTTTTTTTTAGGTACCAGGGGCGTGGGGGATTGAACCTGGGATATCTCATGTGGGAAGCCGGTGCCACATCACCTTCCCTGAGTTTGTTTTTTCATTTGTTTTGCTTGTTGTTTTTTGTTTTTGTTTTTTTTCAGGAGGCACCAGGAACCAAAGCAGGGACCTCCTATATGGGAGGCAGGCCCTCAACAACTTGAGCCACATCGGCTCACACTTGATTTTCTATTCCTCCACTGCCCACCCAAATTGGTACTTGCTATATTCTTCCCCAGCTGAGTAAATGGTTCCACCATCCACCAGTTATTCAGTTAAGTACAGATAAGTAAATAAATAAATAAAAGCTGTCTTTCCTTTCCTTCATTGCCCACATTGAGAACAGCAGCAAGTACCATCAGCCTAAACTTTAAAACATATGAATGTACATACTTCTTTCCACTTCAGCTGCTACCATCCTATTCCTGGATATTAGAATTTTACTTCAGTAGCTGCCCTACTAATCTCCCAGCTTTTAACCCTTTCCCTACATTCCACTGCCCACTTTACAATGTAAGTGGTATTCTCAAAAACGTAATTCCCCTCTTGAGAGTAAAATCAACCTAAAATCCATCCATGTTATCCACCATATCAACAAGCCAAAGAGGAAAAACTCATATAATCAGATCAATTGATGCAGACAAGCCATTTGACAAGATCCAACACTAGTCACAATAAAAACTCTGAGCAAACTAGGAATAGAGGGGGACTCCCTAAACTGGATAAAGGGCATCTACAAAAATCGTACAGCTAATATCGTGTTTAACCATGAAAGACTGAATGCTTTCCCTCTGAGATCAGGAACAAGACAAGGATGTCTGCTTTAATCATTTATATTCAACCTAATGGTGGAATTTCTAGATGGTGCAATAAGGCAAGCTAAAATAAAAGGTATACAGATTGGAAAGGAAAAAAAATCAATGTGCATTTGTTCTATTGTTTTAGAATATTCAGTTCTACTATAGAAGACCAAAAAAAAAAAAAAAAAAAAAAAAGAAAAAAGAAAAAGTGGGGTGGATGAACTTTCTAAGATGTGTTAAGTATAGATAAGTAGTAAGTAGAACATGTGTGTCTTAAAGATAAAAAGTGATGGAAAGTCTAAGATATCTACTATTCAGATGGCAGGGAATATATTAGAGGAGCTAAATATTGTGATCATTCACTAATTATTCAGGAACACTAAATATGCATGACACACCAGGCACTCAATATTCATAAGGTCTTTTTTTTTTTTTTTTTTTTAAGATTTATTTATTTATTTCTTGACCCCTCCTCGTCGTTATTAGTGCACTTGGAGTTCATCCTTATTAGTGCACTTAGAGTGATTTTTTGGTCGCTTGCTCTGTTTGGCTTTTTAGGAGGAACTGGCACCAGGAACTGAACTTGGGGCCTCCTATGTGGGAGGGAGCCACCTCTGCTCCCTGTTGCTGTGTCTCTCATTGTGTTTCCTCTCTGGGTCTCTTTGGTTGTGTCATCTCACGGCGTCATCTTCTTGCATCAGCTCACTGAGCCAGCGCATCGTGTCAGCTCACCGTCTTGCTGGTCTTCTTTAGGAGAAGCCAGAACTGAACCCGGGACCTCCCATGTAGTAGGCGGCTACCCAACTGCTTGAGCCACATCTGCTTCCCTCATAAGGTCTTAATTCAGTCACCAATGGTGAAACCAATTCTAGCCCACTTGTCCTCTGGCCAGAGTTACATGTCCCTGCACTCCTCTTCCACGGATGTATCATCATCTGAGGTCTCCCCTTGCTCACATCTAAACACTGGGTCGATCTTTGTAAATATCAGCAAAGAAGACTGATGGGGCAGAGAGCAAGACAGGACAGGATTCAGGCAGTGTGGCTTTCCCACCTCACTTACACCCTATCCTAGGTCCCATGACCTTCTCCAGCTAAGGATTCCACAAGCAACTAAGTGTGGAAAACGTCAGTCCTTTTGAAGTGACCTCTTACATAAAACTCCAGAAAACAGTTTGAGTGAAGTGCTCAGGAGTTATCTTTGAAGACTGACTCCTAGAACGACTATTGAGCATTGTTCATCCTTATTAGTGCACTTTTTGTTTTTTTCCCTCTGATATGTGTGTATTTGACCTTTCATTTATGCTATGCTGTAGAACACTTACCTACAACACTTACCAAGCTCAGTTGTTAATAAATTTAAAATAATTTTTTTTAAAGTGACTTGACTTCTTGTGGTTTAAATTGACTTCATAAACCACATGATGTGAGTATTTTAATTTGGTCTGTGAATCCTTCTGTGCTATGACCCAGTGTACTGCCAGGGTGCCACAGCCTCAGTGGAATTTTCCATGTGTTTTTTCCACTAAGCAGTAATTGGAGGCTACCCTAAGGCAAGTGGAACTCCCCCCAACCCCCATCCCTGCACATCTAATTATCCATCTAATTGCTCTGTTTACTTCCTTCACATCACTGGGTATTGTGGGTAACTCTCATTTTTCCCGTAAGTTTTAGGAGGGCAGGAAAAATTCCATCTTGCTTGTTTTCCAACGAAATCTCAGCACTTAGAGTGTGGGACACCCAGAGAACACTCAATACACATGTGTGTTGAAAACCAGATCCTCTGCTATCATCAATTGTAACAAATGTTCCACACACCAATGCAAGGTGTTGGTAGTGGGGTGATATATGGAACTCCTCTCTATTTTATGCATGGCTATTCTGTAAACCCACAACTTCTCTAATAAAGAAAAAAAGCAGATCCTCATGTTGGTTGGGTAGCATGCTTCCAGGTGATAGTTACATTTTAAAAACTCCCATCATTAGAGGCCACGCTTCTGGACTGAGAAGCTTTAGCAGCTTGAAAGGCAGAATCTCAAAGCATTTAAAGGAGATCACATCAGGTCAAGGCACATATGTTCCAGGGGACGCCATTTCGCTCCGAATAAAAGCCTAAGTCTTTACCACAACCTACCTATTATGTCCTTCCCTTTATCTGTCTGACCACAGCTCCTTCACCTTTCCAGCTCCTTCTCCCCTTCTTCTAGTGTGGCCCCTGCCCCTCCAAACCCAGTCTTCTCACTGCCCTTGGAACAGACCCGGGATTTTTCACAACCGAGGGCCCCTACTGGCTCTTCCCTCACATCTGACTGCTTCATCTCCTCCCAAGCCTCTGTCTACATCTCACAGTCTCCATCTCACAGTCTCCAGTCAGTCCTGCCCTGACCGTGCTATTTACCGATGTACCTTGGCCTGAGCAATCTCCGTTTCCTTTCTGCTTAGCAGCTAAGCCTTTGAAATACCGCACGGGTTCCTGTTTACTATTCATCGAACTTTTCTCCATTTCTCCCACACAAGTAGGTAAGTTCCAGGAAGACAAATGTGTGTCTGATGTGTTCAGGGAAAATACTTAGAGGTACACAGGGCACATAGTAGATATTAAATGAATATTTGATAAATATGGAGAGAAAGAGAAAAAAAGGAAAGGATTCCTTCTCTTCTGGTCAATGGAGGCACAGAAAACAATGTCAACTTGAGCTTCAGTGGTAAAACAGCCAAAGAGAGGGGTAACTAGTAAGCTATTCCACCACTTTGCACCTTCCCTCTGCCGCTGGGATCCTTTGTCATGATGCTCAAATGAACTGTCTCCGTTTTTGGATGGGAGAACGTTTCCAAGGAAAAACAAACTCAGGGACCCAAGGAAGAGGGCTGCCCACCGCGCAGGCTCTGCGATGCGACAGAGCAATTGACAGGGACTTTGAAGTCCTGGCCGCAGCAGAGGCCCTCAGCGTGGGCTGAGCACAACTGTTCGCTGGGAAGGTGAAAGGAGCCTTGGGCTTCACATTCTTTGGAGCTGGGGTCTCTAGCCCGCTCCCCGCGGAGTTGGATCCCTGGCTGAGTGTTCCTGGGTATGACAGTGATTCGCCTGGAGAGGAGGGCGCACAGGCTGGTACCCTTGTGGCAAGCTCGGTCTTGAAGTCCTGAGTGGTGATGTCGGGATAGGGTGGTAGGGTCTGGGGTGCAAAGGTGGCCGGGTGCTGGAGTATAGGCGTGGAGAGGTTTCGCGCTGGAGTGGAGGGGTCTGCACTCGCGGGGCTAGGGTACAGGGGTTGAAAGGTGCCAGTTGAGGTTGTTAGGGTGCAGAGGATAGCGGTGTCGGTTGCTGGAGTACAGAGATGGAGGGGTACAGAAGGGCTGTGGAGGGATTACTCGCGGGGTGGCTCTGGCAAACTTTCCTTGCGTCTTATGGTGGAGACTTCCTGTCTTAAACCTGGAAGCCTCTGCTTCCTTTATTTACACTCAGGAAAGGTTCCTGATTGGTAAATTCAAGAACTCTCAGCTTGCCTGCATTGATTGCGAATTTCACCCTATTTGTCTTGAGTACCTGGCCGCTGTAATTGGATGCGTCCATTCCCCAATCCACCGGGTGGTCTTACCGGACAGGCTCCCTCCTACTCCCCCTCTGCAAGTTCAGAATATCCGATGCTTTATTGATAAGCGCACATTTATGCAACTGATTTCTAGCATGGCTGTTTACTAGATGTGATAGCTATGGTTTATTCTTCCTAAAAGCCTCGCATGTTGGTTGGTTGGTTGTTCAAAAGTCCAGCACTGGGAAGTGACTGGTTCCTGAACAAATTTGTTTCTCGTTGGCTTATTCATTCAGTAAGTCCAAGGACTTTGCTACTCATGAGGTGCACTGTAGAAGCCTTATTTTTTCCTCTCTCCTTCCCAAATACATTTTTCTTAGCCTCCTCCTCTGTTTATTGCCCATTGGAATTTCCAGATGAGTTGTTGAGTTGCCTCACACATTTTTGCTAAGACTTTCTTGCTTATACAGATGCACACATATCCGTATTTGACCCATAAATGGGGATATGCTTAACAAAATATCCATATTTACCAGTTACAGCTGTTATTTTTTACCAGTTATCTGTTATTTTTCATCCTTAAGATTTTGTGTACCTTTTGTTTTTTTCCTTTTATAAACTAAACATTTTCTATTTAACCATTATTATTATTATCTTGTGTGTAATCGTCCCACTGTCAATTCAATAGAAGTCCCTTTAATGGCTGTGTTATCATTTTAGCAAAGTCCCTGAAATATTTGAAAACATTCTTGCTTTCCCACAGCAACAAAATATTTCAGATTCATCATGGATTTTTTTTTTTTTAACTCAAGACATGGATTCAAGTTCACTGTATGGAGTTTGGGTTGCTTTTAATAAAAATTAATATTATAGACAAAATTGAAGAGAAGGATGTACATGTGATAGAGTATGTAGGGTATGAGGGGAAGGGAGCGAGATGCTACTTCTATTTGTCTGTGACGAGCTGAAAAAAATGATTTCTTTTTTAAAGACACGAGTTCATGTTGAATTTTTAAAAAATTGACATATTATTATTGGGAAGCATTTTTCACGAGTATCTCCCATTTCTGCATGTCTTGTGAGCAGAGGCACTGGACAATAGCTTTTGTTTGGTATTATCTTTTCAAGAATGTATAGCAAGAGGCCTTGGAAGATAGAGATAGCCTCTCCCACCAGAGCAGAGAGCAGGTTTATTTTCCAATATAGTAAAGATAATGTGTCCCTTCAGGATAAAGTTTGGTAGGTTTATTTGCAACTCGTGATCAAAGATTCAATTTCCCTAAGCCTAAGTTTCCTTGGTTATGACACAAACCCACTGTGTGCAGCAGCCCTATTGATCCTCTGCATGAGCCCACTCACAATTCCCGGGGCAAAAGGAACCAATGCAAACCAATGCAAGCATGAAACTCAGGCTGCCTACTTTGCCATGAGTAATAAAGTCCTTTATCACAGACCCAGGGGTCTCGTGTCTTCTGCCAGCATCCATGTGGCAGGCTAACACATTACACCCTTCATCGTTCCTGGCAATCATATGTTTATACCCTGTTTTTCTTATAACATGAGGTTTTACCAACCATCAAGACTCATTTCCTTCCATTACCATTGTGATCAAGGAACTACAGTGGAAATACATTGGTGCACTTAAAACTGAAGGAATAATTAATTTATATATGTTTCATATCAAACACCAGTCAAAATAATAACAGAACTTCAAATATACTATAATTCTTTAAAAGGAATGGCAAGTTTTCATGTAATATCTGTGGGGTCTTGGAAAAACTACATCAACTTCCTCATCTGTAAAATGGGCACAAGAATAGTACATCCCATGAGGGCTGTGGTTAGAATTATGTGAGTTAACTCATGAAAAGCAACTTAAAAGAGTATATCATATAGAGGAAAGTTTCAGTAAATGTTTCCTATTTTTTATTTGAGAGGTCTTTTAAAAATTATATCACATCAAGGGAGGATAATAAAATCAATTATTCTTGTTTCTTTTGTTCACTGTTGTTTTTTAAATAGTCTCTCTCTAGTAGACCATATATGTATTGTCTATTATATGCATAATATATATCTATAATATGGGGATATATTGATCTTCAAAGTAATTGTAATAACTTTCAGTGCTTTCATAACAATTTTCATGCCTCTAGTTGTCTCTTAAAGTGAAGACATTGTAAAAACAAAGTAGAAATATTTCTAAAAACAAATATTTGGCCCCATCTAGTGGGTAAGATGAATATTTCACACTTGGAATAGCAAACAAAATCAAAGTCTGTTAAATTTAGTTTATGGATATTACTGCCGTTGTTTGGGTCCAAGGTACTGAAAATTGTAGTCCCACTCTTATTTCATCTCCTAAACATTGTACAAATAGGATAAATTGGATGATATTAAGCATATCTACAAATAGGTCAAGTTGGTACACAGTTGTGTTGTCCATGGGCAAAGTTATCCCTTCTGTGCATAAACTATTTCACCCTCCATTTAGTTTTTTCCAAGCAAGAATAGTGGCCAGAAGCCACACGGGTCACATGAAATCAACACCTCCGTGGTATGCTCTATCTGGGAATATATGAAAACTTATTTCCCCAATATAACATAGTTATACTCATTTATGATTCCCCTAATTATGATTCTTCCACTCCTTTTATTTAAACTTATAATTTTTACCTGTTAAGTTTATTCCTCAGAGACTTAAAGCTTCATATTATTCCTATGCCAGTTGAGCCCTGAAACCTGGCACGTGTGCAGTCAACTCCTACCCTGGTCAACTAACAAAACAATGACGATGTACCAGGCCCATCCCGAAAGCAAGGAGTATCTTCAAATGCAAGCAAAACAATTCCTTTCTTCTGCCCCATAATATCTACGTCCCTTCTTAGCCTGAAGTAGTCAGAGTGAACATTGTCCCAAATCCCTCAAGACTGAGGAAAGAACAAAAATAAGGGGGGATTGTAATGCTGACTAAAGCATATTTGTTGTTATTGTAGTTATTATCTTGGGTCAACTGAGTGATTTGTAACATTGATATAAAAAGTAATCTAAAAATAAATAGATGATAGATAGATAGATAGATAGATAGATAGATAGATAGATAGATAAAAGAATTGTGGCCAAGAACTGTACAGTGGGTAGAACCATTGATTATATTAATATTCATTTTCTTGGCATAATTCTTTTATGGCCTTTTGTTTGGCAAAGCCAGATGGGTTGTGTGTATATATTTTTCACCTGAATCAATTTAGCCATACAAATTTAAGGAAGGTCTCCAATTTGCGGCATGTCTCCTTCTTTTAGTTTCCAATCATGACCGGAGGTCGGTCTTGCATCAAACTAAATCTCTCAAATCACATTTTGGGACCGGGGTAGTTTGAGTTCAGCAAATACTTCCTACTCTTTCCTCTCCACCTGTGTGCCCCCATCCTCACATTCCAGAAGTAAATTTCCCTGTCCCCATTGACCACGGATGTGGCCTCATGTGGTCGGCTGAAAAAATGCCCACCACCATCAAGGATAGAGTCAAGTCCTAATCTTTAGAACCTGTGAATATTATGTTATATGGCAAAAAGATAAATACTACTGTATTTATTCCAAAAAGAAATACTGATTTATGTTTGTAAACTGGTCTTTTCTTCTGGGCGTATTAGAGTGTATTGGATTCAGAGGTTTTACTTTTACTTGATTAAATAATGATTAAGGCTTTGATTGGGCCACATCAGTAGGATATTGCATTCCCGCCCCCTTGGTGGGTGGGGACTCACAGAGAAACCGCATCTCAGAGAAGGGAGTTAGAAGTTTTAATGCTGGAGTCCAAGGAAGTAAGCCCACAGAGGACCTTAGTCGTGAGGAAGGAGAGAAGGCCCCAGGAAAAGAGATGAGCTGTTCACCTGTAGTCTACAGTTGGCCTTGTGGAGAGAAGCAAGCCTGAGCCCAGAGAGAAACAAACCTCAGGAAAAGAGGAAACCAGGAAGTCTGAACTCTTGGCAGATGTTGGCAGCCATCTTGCTCCAACACGTGGCAACAAACTTTGGTGAGGGAAGTAACTTATGCTTTATGGCTTGGTAACTGTAAGCTTCTACCCCAAATAAATACCCTTTTATAAATGCCAACAGATTTCTGGTAATTTGCATTGGCACCCCTTTGGCTGACTAATACAATAGCAAAAGAAGTGATTAAGTTAAAGATCTTGAGAGGAAGTTAGTTTGTCCTGCTTTATCTGGGTGGACCCTAAATGCAAATCATATGTATCCTTTTAAGAACAAGGCAGGGAAACGGCTGTGGCTCAATCAGTAGGGCTCCCGTTTACCATATGGGAGGCCCCGGGTTCGGTTCCCGGGGCCTCCTGGTGAAGGCAAGCCCGCCCGCACGGCGTGGTTAGCTGACCCAGCGAGCACAAGCAGCACAGGGGGGATAAATGAATAAATAAATAAAATCTTTAAAAAAAAAGAACAAGGCAAAGGGGCTTTGGTGACACAGAGTAAACCAGGTGAAGACAGGCAGCAATGAGAGCCTTGTTCTGCAGCCACAAACCAAGGAACTCCTGGAGCCACCAGATGTTGGAAGAGCCAAGGAAGGCATCTCCCCCAGAGTCTTTGGAGGAAATGTGGCACTGCTGACACCTCAATATCAGACTTCTGGCCTTCAGAAGTGAAAGAACAAATTTCTGTTGTTTTAAGCCACTCAGTTTGTGGTATTTTTTAATGGCAGTCACACGAAACTACACATCCATTGACTTGCACTGGACAGTGGCATGTGGGTGGAAGTGACACAGTCCGGTTTCCAGAGCAAAGGCCAGTGAAGGCTTGGCAGATGACCACCAGCCAGCCCTCTTGCTCTCTGGTCCTGCACACATCCCAAAGGGAGGCTGCTCATTTAGTCCAGTAAAAGAAGACCTGAGGAACAAATCTGAAGCTGAACTGAAATCTGTAACAGAGCAGTTGCTGCCCTGACAGGCTTGCTGCTGCAGGGTCACTGAGATTATTAACTGTTTTTATGCAACCTTATCATAGAAAAAAAAATGACTAATGGGAAAATTGGTCCCTACAACATAGGCATTGGTTTTGTCACGAGGGAATGGACAGCAAAAAAAAAAAAAAAAAACATGAATGGAGGCTGGGAACACAATGATTCACGAATGGAGGCTGGGAAAACGATTCTTGTCATGTAGTGAAATCACTGGTACAGTGACTTGGTAGGCAGAAACTATGTTCAGTGCCCTGTCGTGTTGGAAACAAAAAGATAGTAGCATAAGTGGATGTTATTAGCTGCATTTAAAAAGAAATGACACCTGTATAACAACTGCTTTTCCCTTCCCTGTCCCAAAAGCATCCAGTGGCCACTGGCTCCATCTCACTATTGTAATTTCTTCCATTGCTTTTTCAGGACTTGGGAATTATCCTGAGTGACATTACAATGACAGATACAGGTAATTTTACATCAGCATATAACATGCAGAACTGTGTGGGAAAGAGTATGGTCTACAACATGAACTGTGGTCCATGCTTAGTGGCAAGGCCCCAGGATGTGTATATCCATTGCAGGTGATGTGCCACACTAATGAAAGATGTTTATGTGGGAGGTTATGGGAGGTGTGGGAGGTGGGGAACATGGAAATCCTTGTAATTTTTGTGTAACACTTATGTAATCTAATCATCTTTTAAATATTAAAAAAATAAAATAAAATAGATTATACACTTTAGATACATTATTCAATATGTGGATATATCTCAATAAAACTGCTTAATAAGTAAATAAATAAGTAAATAAAGTAAACAAACAATTGTGCAAGAATAGCTAGAAACAGCAGCTATGTACAGCAAGGGAAGCAGAAATTAAGAGGTGAAGAATTTTCTTGTTTGCATGTTTGTTTTTTGTTTGTGATTATTATTGAAATAATGAAAATGATCTAATAACAATTGAAGTTATGAATGCACAACTATGTGATTATACCAAATACTATTGATTGTATACTTTGGATATATTGTATGCCTTATTAATATGTAGGAATAAAATTGATTTGTTTAAAAAAAAAAAAGAAATGACAAAAAAATGATAAGCTTAGAAGAGAACTTGGTCTGTTTATAACTAGGGCAAATTAAGACATAGCCTCAGAGCAAATGGCAAATCCAAGGATGTGACTATTAACATAAAACCTAAGTCCATAGACCAAAGATAGGTTACGACTATAACATCCTTTTTGAGTCTTCTACTTGGATGAATGTGACTCCCAATAAATACCTTCACTTGAATAAAATGGCCCGGATAATGAAAGTCTTATCCAAAAAAGACCTGATAAACTTGTGGCCTCCAGAACTGTGCACAGTAATTAAAGCTAAAGAGCAAGAGAGAAGCAGAGCAGTAAAACAATTATGGGTATGGTTATTAGCTGACGTCCAATACGTTAAAAAAAATTTTTTTTATGATCAAAAATGCTGGTAGCCTGAACTAAAGAGACAATGACTGTTCAGGAGATAAAAAGACCTTTAGGAGAGCTCAGGAAATATAAAGTCAAAAATATACAAATCTTTTGTTGTTATTATAATAAGATTTTTTTCCATGAACATCATACATAAATCATTTAGAAACAGCCTTCATGAAATCAACCTGTTTACTATTGGAGATAACCACACTTAATAAAGAAGAGACTGAGAAAGTTTCATCAAAAGAACTCTAACCTAAAAAAAAAACAAAACCAAAAGACCTTTAGGAGGAGCAGGTGTAGCTCAGTGGCTGAGTGCCTGCTTCCCATATATGAGGTCCCGGGTTCACTCCCTGGTACTTCATAGATGACCACATACACAGAGAAAGTAGAGAAGCTCAGCCTCAAAAGGAGGGTATATTAAAGCCATTTTTAGATGAGGTCAATGAGCATGATGGATAAATGTATTTCAGACTCACGGACAGTGGATAAGGAGAACAATGGACTGGGAACATTCCAGAGCCGTCACCTACTCAAAGAATAATCCTACCCCTACAATAGGGGGACGCAGGAACATTTGTCCAGAGGACTTTCACAATTCCCTTCCATGCTTCTCCTTTTTAAATGGAAATAGTTCCATGATTATATGATCCATTGTACACTGGGGAATGTAGGGAAGGGCAAATAATTTATCTTTTCAGTTTAAAGGTTTTCAGGTTCTGGACTTCAAGCCTTATACTATTATTAGCTGGAACTTCTAGAGTACCTTTCTTGGGAGAAGAATAATGTATTTGGAGTATAGAATGAAGAATAGTGAATATTTGCAACAAAGAGTTTAGGCTGTGTTAATTTACTATTGCTCAACAAACATTAAAAATTATAGAAGGGCAGGGCAGACAATCTCATGAAATCGCCACCCTGTAAGTGGGCCTTACCTTGGAATATATGATAACCTATCTCCCCAGTGTAACAGAGTTAGACTCATTTATAATTCTCCTACATATGGCTCTTCTGCCCCTTTTATTTGAACCTATAATTAGCACTATACTTGTTAAATATATGTCCCAGTGACTTAAATCTTTAGTTTGTTCATATGCCGGTTGAGCCCTGAATATCGGCAGAGTTTCAATACCTACTCTCCAGTTCACTGGATTTGCCCAGGACAGCTAACAAAAGGATGATGATGGATAACATCCATCCCAAAAAAACAGAGAGTATCTACAACTGCAAGCAAGACAGTTCTATCCATATGCCCCATGGGATCTAAGCCCTATTTCAATCAGAAACAGAGTAGGCATAACCATCCCCAAATCCTCAAGACTGAAGAATGAACAAACGTGGGGGAATGCAACTATGGACTAAAGTAGATTCATCATTTTTCTAGCAATGGAAGAACCTGTATTGTTGATATAAAAGCAGTGGCCACCAGGGGTTCTGAGGGGAGGGAAAGGGAAGAATAGGTGTAACATAGAGCATTTTGGGGACATTGGATTTGTCCTGCATGATATTGCAATGACAGATATAGGCCATTATACATTTTGTTAAAACCTGTAAAATTGTGTGGTGCAAAGTGTAAACTACAATGTAAACTATAGACCATGATTAGTAGTAATGTTTCAATATGTGTTCATCAATTGTAACAAATATACCACACTAATGAAAGATGATGTTAATGTAGCAAAGTTTGGAAGGGGGAGGGGGTGGGGTATAGGGAATCCCCTATATTTTTTATGTAACATTTACGTAATCTAAAGCTTCTTTCAAAATAAAATTTAAGAATAATAACAAAAAACTATAGGAGGAATATAATTTTCTGACTCTGATTTGGGGGCTTGATAATGTACTTTATATGGCCAATGGAATGTGGGAAATGGCAGTATGCCAGTTCCATGTCAGTAGCTTTACGAGGCATTGAAAATTTCTTCTCTCTCTCTTGCACCCCTGACCTCTGCCATAAGAAAAGCATGCCTAGGTAGCCACAACTCCTTCAACTTAGGCCCCGAAATGAGAGGGCATATGAAGCATACCTGAACCTGAGTACCCTGAGGCAGGAACTCTGTAGCCAACTTATGGACCCATGAGCAAGAAATAAATCTGTTTTTGTTAACCACTGAGATTTGGGGATTGTTTATTTTTCAGCAGTATAGCAACAAGAGCTGACTAATTCAAGGACCCAAGTTGGGAACAATAAGTTTGATAAACTGGAGATATTTAGAAGTCTATAATAAAACTGACATTATTTTACAATACCAACCTTTAGAACAAGTACTTTCCACTAACCATTGAGTGTAACGGCTTTAAGGTTTGGATTTTCATTGCTTACCCATTTGATTTAGAGTGGAAAGATGAAATTTAATACTGTACAAAGTGACCCAAGGTATTAGCTACATAGAGGTCCACCATATGGTTGATCTTGGAGAGCTGGGTAATATTCATCTGTTGGTGTGTTAAAAATTACTCTAAATTTAGCAGCTGAACACAACAACCGTGTTGTGTCATAGTTTCTGTGTGCCAGGAATCAAAGTGTGCTCAGCTAGGTGTTTCTGGCTCAGGCTCTTCCAGGAAGCAGCCATCAAGCTGTCTACCAAGGCTGCAGTCGCCTCAAGGCCTAACTGGGATAGGGTCTGCTCTGAAGCTCATTCACGTGATGGTTGGCAGGCCTCAGAGGCTTCATTTCCAAGCTCACTTATATTGGGCCACACCAAATAGCTAGCTGCCTACAGTGTGGCAGCTGGTTTCTCCCAGAGCAAGTGTTATAACACCTGTTAAAATTGGTGTGATCGTTTCAAGCTGTTTGGACCCCAGAAAAGTATGTTCTTAAAGTTAATCCATCCCTGTGGATTCGGATGCATTGTAAGTAGTACTTTTGGGTGAGTAGGATCTTATGTTGTGATGTGACCCACCTCATTCAGGGTGGGTCTTAATCCTCTTACTGGAGTCCTTTATAAGAAAATGAAATTCAGACAAAGAAAATTAGGTTGTAAGGAAGCAAGAAGCTAGAAGCTAGGAAACCCAGAAGAGAAGGGAGAGACCAGTAGAGGCTGCCATGTGCCTTGTCATGTGACAGAGGTATCCAGGATTCCCAGCAGGTAGTCTTCAGGAAGAAAGCATCACCTTGATGATACCCTGATTTGGACACTTTTTCTCAGTCTCAAAACTGTAAGCTTGTAAACTAATAAATTGTCAAAAACCAACTCATTTTATGTTACGTGCTTGAGCAGCTTTAGCAAACCAGAACAGTTGGGTTTATTTTACTATTTTGTCTACCTTTGTATATGTTTGAAATTTTCTAGATTTTTTAAGAAAAGCACTCGGACAGCTATTGAACATTTTATTCTTGTTCATATTTAGTCTGAATGTCTAAGACCTTGAGGTCACCTTCTTACTTAGCATGACCAAGATCATATAATGGTAACTGACTTCATGGCTGTGTATATGTTTATCATACTGTGGCAGTTTGGCATTGTTTATGAATTCCAAAAATAGTTGGATTATGTTTGTAAACTGGTCTGTCAGAGGTATCGCTTTTAATTGATTAAACTATGATTTGGACTTTGGGCCACATCAGTAAGGTGTTGAGTCCTGCCCCTTGGTGGGTGGGGACTCACAGATAAAAGACATGGTGAAGGACAGAGTTGGAGTTTTGATGCTGGAGTTTTGAGCTGGAGCCCTGAAAGTGAACACACTGGAGAAGAACACAGAGGAATAGAGACTGCTCCTTAGACACAGCAGAAGCCTGGGAGAGTGAGACAGAGCTGTTTGCCTGATCGTTTACAGCTGGCCTTGTGGAGCAAGCTTACAGTAGCTGAGCCTGGAGAGAAATGGAGCCCTGGGAAAAGAGGAACCCAAGAAGCCTGAACTCTTGGCAGATGTCAGCAGCCATCTTGCCCCAAAACGTGGCAAAAGACTTTGGTGAGGGTAGTAACTTATGCTTTATGGCCTGGTAACAGTAAGCTTCTACCCCAAATAAATACTCTTTTATAAAAGCCAACAGATTTCTGGTATTTTGTATCAGCACTCCTTTGCCTGACTAATACACATACATTCTAGGAGGGTGTAATTTTATTATTATCCTAATTTCTCTCCATTGAGATTATGCTTGTTCTGCCATGGCTGCATTTTGTATGCATGTATAATAATAAATTCTGTTCACTTCAACTTTCCACAGTTTGCCATTTTCATTCATTCAAGTATGATCTTGTAGAACAAACATCCCTACCCTCAGAAAACTTGGAGATGTCATGTAGTCCTGCATTTGCATCAGGGTTCTTTGGCATACATCAATTTTATGGTGTCATTTTTCTTGAAAAAAATGTACAGCCTTGTTCTATCCCTTTATGTGCAACCATCTGTGAATGTCTATGGTGAGAATGTAAATCCTACCAACATTTCTGACCCCACCTGTGAGTTATTTATTTATTTATTTTGAGGTGCTGGGGCCGGGGGATTGAACCCAGGAACTCCCACATGAAAGGCGGGAGCTCAACCACTTGAGCTACATCTGCTTCCCTCATTTTCATTACATATCGTCAGTGATTCAAATAATGGACAACTAAATAGGTCCGAAGGGAAAATGTGTCCACAGAAGTCCAGTGATAAAATGGGTTTGAGGATTGGCCTTCCAAAGAGGTCCATAGCCTAATTCTGGGAACCTGGAAATGTTATGTGACATGGCAAAAGAGACTTGCAGATTTAATTAAAGTTCTCAAGATACAATTTTCCTGGGTTATCCCAATCTAATTCCATTAGCCCATTAAAGCAAAGAACTTTCTCTGGATATAGAAGTCCAAGGGATTCAAAGTGTGAGAGGGACTTGACCTGGCATTGCTGGAGGGAGCCTGACATAACTGAAGCTACCGCTTCACTAACCCCTGACTGAAAGAACCTTTCCTTCTGATTTATTAAAGTTTCTATTTCCTTAGTTTAAGACCCATCACCTTTATATATATTAATAGGAAATTAATTTCACTTTATGCATGATAATGAGACTATTAGATGATTTAATCTCAAAATCTGGGTTAGATCCTGTTTTGTCTTTTGCTTTAGAACTGGAATAAACTGGTTCTGGTCACTAAGACATGCACAGTTAAGAGAAACTTGAGCTAAAAGTTACCTTTGCTTCATTACTATAGTAAAAATCACACCTACAGCTGCCATTGCACTGCCATTTTCTTACATCTGATGCATGACCAAGCATGTTTTGATGCTCAGCTAAGACCCACCTTCTTCCCCATGTAATCTCACTCCATCTGTCTCATTATACTAAACCAGCCCTCACAAAATCACATAAAAGTCAGCACAATTTTCAGCTCAGAAAGATGGATTTGAAGAAATTACTATCCTCCAGTCCCTACTGGGCTGGCCCTTACTAATAAACTTTCTTTTCTCGAAATCCTGGTGTCACTGTATTGGCATTGTGTGCATTAGGCAAAAGGACTCACGTGAGCAATTTCATAAGTATAAAATTTTTGTGTGTGCTGCCTTGTCATCCATCTTACTTTGGCTAAGCCACTGGTCTTATCCTAGTTATTAAGCAGCTTTCCAGTCCTGGGGCATAAACTCCCCCAGAGCCCAAACCTGTACCTGTGACCACCATACATCTCATCCAGAACCCACAGCTGTTGGCACATGATAATCTGGCCATCCCCACTGCTCTCAGACTCCCAGTCCCTTCACCTTCTTGAGTGCATTTGCTTTAAACTGACCAATCCTTGACAAACGCAGGAAACCTACTAACCCCCATCCCTGAGCCAAAATCAAGGCACCAGCCCAGGGTTCCCTCTGACTCTGCCTGTGTGCTCCCACCGGCCAGTTGAGCTATCCACACCCTTCACACATTGCGTAAATCCCTTGGGACCACACCTCTTTCTCTGTGACCTGTGAGTAACAAGATATCTTTTCTTATGTAAATATATGTGGCATCTGACCTCAGTCTAGATCCAAATTTAAAATCAGTCTTAAATAATTCAAAACAGGACCACATGAAAAACCTGAGAAGGAATGGGGTAATTTGTTATGGCAGCAATAGAAAATTAATACAAAGTTTCTTTAAAAGGTAGCTGGGAAGTATAGAAATACCATATGACCCAGCAATCCCACTACTAAGTATATACTCAAAATAATTGAAAGCAGGGATTCGAACAGATATTTGCACACTGATGTTCACAGTGGCATTATTCACAATTGCCAAAAGATGGAAGCAACCCAAGTTTCCATCAACCGAAGAATGGATAAGTAAAATATGGTATATACATACAATGAAATACTATTCAACCATAAAAAGGAATGAAGTCCTGACACATGTGACAACATGGATGATCATTGAAGAATGAATTAAGTCAGACACAAAAGGACAAATATTGTTCAAGCTCACTGATTTGAAACAATTAGAATAAGCAAACTCATAGGGTCAGAATCTAGAATATAGGCTACGAGGGGATGGGGTGGGGATAGGGAATGGGAAGTTAAGGCTTAATATTTATAGGGTTCCTATTTGGAATGATGGAAATGTTTTGGTAATGGATGGAGGTGATAGGAGCACAACATTGCAAACACATTGTAAGCACTGAACTATATATCTGAATATGATTAAAAGGGGAAATGTTAGATTGTATATATGGTAACAGAATAAATTAAAAAAAAATCCGTGGAACTACACCACACAAGTTAAACTGTAGACTTTAAATAATAGCACAATTATAAAAATGTACTATTATCAATTGTCAGAAATGTTCCACACCAATGCAAGTTGTTGGTGCTGGGGTGGTGAATGGGAATCCTGTATTTTATGCATGATTGTTCTGTAAACCCACTTCTCCAATAAAGGAAAAAGAAAAAATGTAGCTGGGATAGTTTCGGTTAATACAGTGGCTCTCAGAAGTTCTTAAACATACTAAAGCCCCATCTATACAGTATATTTGTTGGTATAGTGGAATTATAATGGAGAATAAATTTCTAAATACACATAATTTGTGAAAAAGAAAGAAAATTACTATGAGAACTGTCTCCTCCTAAAAATTCTTTATCCTTTTGTTATTGTCCCTATCCAGTCTGTGTCCATTTAATATATTTCTAATTGAGGATACTGGCTCTCATTGTGTACCCAGTCAGGGATTTTTAAGAATCATAAGAGGAAATAAGATTATGTTTTTTTTTTCTTCTCCCCAAAAGTTCATGAGTTTTAGAAAGAAAGAAATCCCAGCTCCCATCTGCATCCCCTGTGTATTAGTCAGGGTTCTCTCGGGAAACAGAATCAGCAGGAGATATCTGTGAATAATATGGAACTCTAAAAGAGTCTCTCACACGACCGTGGGGACTCACAAGTCCAGGTTCCTCAGGCAAGCTGCAAACCAGGGGCTCCGATGAAAGCCCGATGAAAGGTCGTTGATGAGTCTCTGGGAGAAGTTGCCTGTCCAACGACGAGCTGGGAAATTCTCCCTGAATGTTGAAATCCCTTCCACTTTTAAGTCATTCAACTGATTGGGTAAAAGCACCACCCATTGATAATGTAATCTCCCTGATTGATGCAGATGTAATCAGCCATCCATTTAGTAAACTCACTGGTGATTGAAGTCCATAAATGCTCTTGTATTACAACTAGCCCAGTGCTTGCTGGAACAAACACCTGGACACAACTACTTGGCCGAGTTGACACATTAGCCTAACCATCACACCCTGGTTGAATAAAGAAATTTATGGGGGAGAGAGGGGAGGGGAGGGAATAGATTGGCCAAACAGCACAAAATTTGCAGACTCATTACTATCTAGTATTATTTAATATTCTTCTTGTTTGTTCCTACTAATCTATATTCTCCCCCTGTTTTTGTCTGTAGATTCAGAAACCACAAAATCAACTAGAATCCATTGAAATTTACCCTGTCTAGTGTCAAAACATAACCTCTGTAACATGCAAAGCAGAGAACTAAAGTAAAGGCTTCCCATGATAGACATTGGTTATGGAGTTCACTCTCTCACAAAAGTTGGTTGGCAAAAAGAACTGACATAAGTTTAGAAATAAGAACGGTGGATGAGAGCCTTTGGGTTCTATATTCCTTGTAGCTTGTGTCTTCGAAGATGATGTCTGCGCTTGCGACAGAGGTCAGAGGTGTGTGACCCTTGTGGCCGCGCCTTGCGCCGTCATGCTTCGTAAGCCAGCCACAACCAACTTCTAAGCCTTGTTAGGTGCAGAAAAGTACCTCAAAGGGAGAAAACTTATATCCTTCAAGAGGTGATTGGACACAGATGGATCCTGTTTATGTAGTATATTCAAATGAGGCTTTGGAAAAACTCTAACATGGAATTGGATTAAAGAACATATTTAAATAAGAGCTGCCAATGCAGCTCTCTAATTGGATAAAACAGCTGGGTTGTCAGCCAATTGGAACGCAAATATCGACCTTCCTCCAGAGGGCTTCGAAGAGCGCCCCCTACAATGAAGTCCTTGTCAAAAGAATAATGTAGAGGGAGGCGGCTGGGGCTCAATCAGTGGGGCTCCCGTTTGCCATGTGGGGGGCCCTGGGTTCGGTTCCCGGGGCCTCCTGGTGAAGGCAGGCTGCCCGCTCGGCGTGGTTAGCTGACCCGGCAAGCGCCAGCAGCAAGGCGGGGATAAATGAATAAATAAATAAAATCTTAAAAAATAAATAAATAAATAAAGTTAATGGTGGTGATGAAAGCACAGCTCTGTGATTATACTGAAAGCCATTGATTGTTCACTTAAAAAAAAAAAAGAGTAAAGTAGGGTTACTCACAAGAATGCAAGAACTTTTCAACATTGGGAAATCCATAAATATGACTCATAACTTTGATAAGTAAAAGAGAAAATCATTAGTCAAAAGTGTTTTTGCTAATATTGAATAGTTATCTTTTTTGTAAATAGGAAATTTTTGGTAAAATAATACATTGATAAGTCTTTTTTTTTTTTTTTTTAAAGATTTTATTTATTTATTCATTTATCCCCCCCTTGCTTCTTGTGCTCGCTGGGTCAGCTAACCACGCCGTGCGGGCGGGCTTGCCCTCACCAGGAGGCCCCAGGAACTGGGCCGGGGCCTCCCATATGGTAAACCGGAGCCCTACTGATTGAGCCACAGCCGCTTCCCCATTGATTATTCTTTATCTTGATAAAACAAGTAACTCTCAAACAAAAGCCCAGAATTATGTGTGACAGCGAAAGGCTCACATCATTCTGAACTCAGGAATGGGACTGGACCTCTTTCACCTCTAGTATTACTTTTATTCTGGAATATTCAAGAATGTAGTAAATGAGTTTTCACTACTGAAAAAGGGAACAGACTGCAAATTATTTGATAGTATTCAATACCTGGAAACCCTAGAGCAAGGCTTCCAAAGCATGGTGCCTGGCCCAGGGGCATTAGAATTATTTGGAAACTTGCAAGAAATGCAAATTCTTGGGCACACCTCAGATCCACTGAATCAAAACTAGGAGGTGGGCCCCAGCAATCTGTGTACATTGACTTCAGATGATTCTGGTGCATGCTAAAGTCTGAGAATACCCCCAGAGAAACAACCAAAACACAAATGAAAAGTTTCATTCCAGAAAGTCAGCCAGTATGGTGTGTGAAAAAATGTCTTAAAAAAAAAAAAAAAAAAAAAAAAGCCAGGCAAATATGAAATTAGCATACAAATTCAATAGCTTTCCCATTTCCAAATAAGAGTCAGTAGAAGTTAGTATGACAAATAGCATAAAGCTCATTTAAAGGTCTATAGAGAAGGTTTAAAGAAGGGCTTGCTTCCTTGTCTAATAAAATAAGTTTGAGGAGAAAAAAAAGCCATTTTCTCTTAAATTGATGTATAAATTCAACATAATCCCATTTGGATTTTCCTTGTTATTAAATAAATAAATAAATAAAGATCTGCTAGAAGGAAATAGAGAAGAGGCAGAAAAATTCTTTAGAAGTATAAGGGAGCATCCAGATTGGAAAGCAAGTAGAATTAAGCATCCAGTACTAATTTTGAAATATAGATTTAAATGAATTAATATTAAAGGAAATTACAGATTCAGTTCCTAAGCCACACTAATCACATTTCAGGTGCTCAATAGCCACGTTGACAGGGCAAGTAAAGGGCCCACAGTAAATCCTTCAGGCTTTTTGGGCCCTATGGGTTTCTGTGGCACCTGCTCAATTGTGCCATTCAAAGCAGCCATGGACAATACATAATGAGCATGCTGAGTTCCAATAAAACTTTATTTACAAAAGCAGGCAGGTGTCAACTTATCAACCCTGAAGTTATAGTTATGGTTATATGATTATAGATTGCAGTATATTAATAGGAGATTGTGTGTTTTAGGTTGTTGTTGTTTTATTCTGATCCCATCAGCTGTCTTACTGTGAGTCCCCAGAGATTCAGGTACATAGAAGAAACTTATCTTATTTTTTAACATGCTTGTGGATTTGTTTTTTTAAATATCTATCTTTGATCTACTGCCAAACTCCTGATTAGTTTTCTTTTTTTTTTTTTTTTTTCTTTTCCTTTTTTTAATTTTACCGGGAGGTCCTGGGGATCGAACCCAGGTCCCTCCATATGGCAGACAGAGGCCCAACCATTTGAGCCACATCCGCCCCCCCACCCCCCGATTTGTTTTCTACCTTATCTTTTAGCATCATCTCTTAATTTCTTTCCATTAGAAAGAAACAAAAAAGACCTTGGAAGTCAGGAGAGAGGATTGTGCATATTGCTGGCAGTAGAGGAAGAAAATGAATAGACCTCAAAACACCACATCAGTGCTGCAGCCCTACAGATTTCTAGTTCAACTTGGGAAGTCTTTTGATATGCTAGATTTAAGTAAGATGCTGTCTTTCATAGTTTTAGTGCCTTAATTTAGATGAGAGTGTACCCTGCCATTGGATCACCATTTACTCATCCAGGTAAGGGGGCCTCTTGGGGCCTTTTTACTCTTTTCCCCATTAATCATTCAGGAACTCAGTGGTGAGTCCAATTCCTGATCCTCTGCTTTGGAGTTTTGTTCATCATAAGTACAATAAGAATTTGATTTTGATTATTTTTGAGTATGCGCTTGATTTTGGATGCTGGCTTCTTGTGATTTCTGGGCAGAACAAGTTATTCGTCGTTGGGATTCTGGTTTTATGGTCTGACCACTTGGTGATCTCTGTAAATAGATTAATGGTTTATAGAAAATATTGTCTTTGCTGGATGAAAGCTAAGAGAAAATTGGTTTTGGTTTCTGTTTGTTTGTCTATTTGTCTATTTTGAGCCCAAATAAATTGAGAAATTTTACACACTGGGAAGAGAACAGTGTATATGCACCAGTGAGTTTTGTAATTCTGTGTTTACTGAAGTTTTGGCATTGAAGCTATAGCTCACCATGTCTGTGTCTACATGTGTATGTGTTTGTAATTCAGAAAGGCCTTTAGCTCTCATTCTGTGAGCATGTAATAATTTCCTACCTCCAGATCCTATTACCCAACTAGATTATAAAATCTCTCAATTTAAATAGAGATTTAAAATCTCTATTCTGATTGACTTATAGAGTTAAATAAGCACTTATGACAAGATTATCCCTAAAGATCCAACAGTATAAAAAGATTGAACTTCAAATATGTATTAATAGAATATGTGGGATTTTTAAAGTAACCTTACAGAAACCATCCACTAAATGATTTTAAAATTCAAGTTCACATAAAACACATAATGTCTAAAAATTTTTTTATTTAAAAATTAAAAAAAATTTTTTTTGTATTTTATGTTATTTTTTAAATTATCATTATTTCATTTTCTTATTTTTTTGGTTATTTACTTGGCTTCATCTTTGGAGAGGTTTTGGATCACAAATGGATCACAACTGTGGCAGGAGAGGATCACTGGTGCAGTGTGTTGATGGGGGGATGCAAGGGAGGGGGTTCACCTGGGGCATGCCTCTAAGGCATATGAACATGCTCAAGTGTTCATAGGGCGTTGTCACAGTGGGTGGAGATCCACACAATAACCAAATGAATATGGAATTCCCATCCTGGGGAGTTCTGCTACATTCTCTAATGGGACAGCAAGAATCTCCCGAGGACAGGGGGGTGCCCAGTGAAGGAGGACAGACCATTGCGCCAGGTCCTTGATATTGATTATTGTACTTATGAAACTTTTCTTTTGAAATTGAAACTTAGCCTAGTATTATATGTTGCCTAAGAGTTACCTCTTGAGGGCCTCCTTGTTGCTCAAATGTGGCCTCTCTCTAGGCCAAACTCAGCATATAAATGCACTACCTTCCCCCTGGTGTGGGACATGACTCCCGGTGCCTTCCTGGCACCGAGGGATTAATACCAAGTGCCAACTAGCAATGCACCTGGAAAAAGACCTTGACCATAAGGGGGATATAGTATATAAATGAGTTTTTTGTTTTTTTTTTTAAAGATTTTATTTATTTATTCATTTATCCCCCCCTTGCTGCTTGTGCTCGCTGGGTCAGCTAACCACGCCGTGCGGGTGGGCTTGCCTTCACCAGGAGGCCCCGGGAACCGAAGCCGGGGCCTCCCATATGGTAAACGGGAGCCCTACTGATTGAGCCACAGCCGCTTCCCATAAATGAGTTTTAATGGCTAAGAGATTTCAAAGTGAGTAGGGAGGTCATTCCAGAGGTTACACTTATGCAAGTCTCAGCAGGCTCTCATTGACTGCACAGTAAACAGTGCCTCAAATAGCAAGGCTCCTGAGGGCTTTGGAGACATCCAGACACTATAGACAGGGCAGACAGCTAAGGAGTTTGGCACCCTGCCAGTGGGCCTTACCTTGAAATTTATGTTCCCCAGTGTGACAGAGTTAGACTCATTCGTGGTTTTCCTACATATGATTCTTCTGCCCCCCTCCTCTTTTTCATTCTTTTTGCCCCTTCTATTTGAGCCTATAGTTAGTACTATACCTGATAGGTGTATGTCCAAGAGACTTAAACCTTTGGTCCATCCACTTGCCAGTTGGGCCCTGAATCTCAGCAGAGTTGCAACACCTACTCTCCAGTTCATTGGACTCACCCAGGACAACTAACAAGGTGATGATGATGGACAACCTCCATCCCAAGGAACAGAGAGAGTCTGCAACTGCAAGCAAGACAGTTCCATCCATCTGCCCCATGGATCTAAGCTCCCTCTCAAGTAGAGGCAGAGTGGGCATCACCATCCCAAAATCGTCAGGATTGGGGAATGAACAATGGACTAAAGTAGACTTATTATTATTCTACTATAGACTGATTGTTATTCTAGCAATGGAAGAATTTATATCATTGGTATAAAGGCACTGGCCACCAGAAGCTCTGGTGGGAGGGAGAGCAAAAAATAAGTATAATATGGGGGCATTTTGGGGACACTGGAATTGTCCCGCATGACAGTGCAATGACGGATTCAGTCCATTATGTATTTTGTCATAACTTACAAAATTGCACAGGACAGAGTGTAAACTGTAATGTAAACCATAATCCATGGTTAGTAGCAATGCTTCAATATGTGTTCATCAATTGTAACAAATATACCACACTAATGAAGGATGTTGTTAATGTGGGAAAATGTAGGAGGAAGAAGGCTTATGGGAATCCCCTATATTTTTTTATGTAACATTTATGTTATCTAAAGTTTCTTTAAAATTAATTAATTAATTAATTAATTAATTCATGTTTACATAATTTAGGTAAATTTTTGGCAAACAAGACTAGTTTAGTATTTTTGGTTAATACAAATCATTATGTCTTCTCTCGTTTATCAGTGTTAAGTGAAATACAAGCATAGACTTTTGTTCTACTTAGGTATGCTCTTCCTAAATTTATACAGGTTCACTGATCAAATAAGCTAGCATTACTTCTACTCAATATTTAGGATTATAAAAGAATGTAAATTATGTTTAGCCAGATTGAAGCATTACTCTGATAAACTTTATTTTAAACAGTGATTATGTTTTATAGTACATCATCTTGAAGATAATTTCCATGATCTTTAGGTATCTCAAAATCTTGGGCTGATGCTGAATTAGGTTACTTAATATGCATTCTTTGGACAGCTAGATCATTTCCAAGTAAGAGAATACTGAAACACTGATTCCTAAGCATAAGTGTACATTTATATGCTTTTGCTTCTTATTTTCATTTGCTTCAGAGAGGCTATTATCTTTGGGTCTGTGATGAATATGAATGTGTTCATCTCTGCCACTTTGAGAAGTGTTTAACATACGCAGCTGTTACGTGTTTTTATGAACTCTGCTATCCTGCTGGATGGTGCACAATTATTCTCTGTGAAATAGAAGTTAATGAGTTAATTTGATTAAAAGTCATAAATACTATGTGGCTTAGACTACACTTAGGAGCAATCATTTCAGAGAAACCATTTGAGGACTTCTAAGTACTCATTTGATTTTTGGTACCAGCTTCTTCTGCTTTGGGTAGGATAAGTTATTCTCCTTTGGAAGTCTGGATTTGTTGTGAAAGTGCGAGGGCTTTGTGATTTTTTTCCAGGGGCCCTCTAGGAAATGTCTAAGAAAGTTTTAGCTGCAAAAGATATCCTGAACATTTTATTTCATTTTATTTAACATTTAGAATTCAATTTTGGGAATGCAATGTCAGGAGATTTAAACACTTAGATCATTGGTGCCTGAGAAACATGACTTTTCCTCTCAGTTGCGAGTGACAATAAAACATTAAAAAATAAACATAGAAGGTAACTTGATTGTAAAGAAACTTAGGTCTCTCATAAGTGTGGAATCTTTGTTTTGTTATTTAATTAAGGACTTAATTAAATCAACATACAGTGCACAGAGCATTATTCTGGCAAAACCTGCTGATGGGAATAATCCTAGAGAAAGAGAAAAATTAAGGACAAAAGGGTCATTAATGACTCTAAAATTTCAAAGAACCTTAAAAAAATACTACACTCTACCCCTTTTCCCCCCTTAGTGGTGTATACAAATGCTTTGAGCAGTGGAATCAATGAAAATGTTGATCTGAATCAGAGTGGCATAGCATGGGGACACAGAACAAACACAATTTATCTATTAAATACCTGTGTCCTAGACAAGTCAATTTCCTTGGCAGAATGCATGTGTCTGAAGCTCTCCCTGGTTTCCCAATAAAACGTCTCTTCTTGGGATATAGAGACATATTTCCCTGGATCTTGGGCCCTCTGAGGATAGCAAACAAATGGCACTCAATTAGGGAGCATCAAAATGAAAGAAATAGAACAAAGGGTGGCCTCTTCTCAAACTGAATTCTCTGTTTCCACTTATCTAACCCTCCCACATTCTAGGTGGCCTCTTTTCAGAACTTTTCCCTGTTCCCGCTTATCTAATCCTCCCACATTCTTGTTCAAGTCACTTCCCCAAAAACCCATGTCAGTAAAGGAGATGAACTTGGACACTGAGAACTTATCCTTATACTTTTTGCCTTAGGATTGGGTTAGTTTTTGTGCCTAAGATTGTAAGCCCACAACTCCCAGTCAGTGGAGATGGTTAAGGTTAGGAAGGGAGGGAAATGGGACATTGCATCAGGGGAACCATATAATCTTTGTTCTTACCCTGATCCCTGTGCACTTGCCCACTTTCATTAGCCTGGGTGTGTGCCCTTTCTCATGAGAAAGAAGTAAATTACTGCTACCTCTAGTCCAACTCTCTGTCTTCAGAACTTTTAAGTAAGAGGTTGCCATCCCACTCAAAAACAAACTGAACTAATTAAAAAGAGCTTTTTACATGTAATATAGATCAAGTGGGGTTAGGTAGGTAGGTTGCAAGTCTAGTGAACATTTAGCCAGACCTTAATTCTGTTTTCTATTTAGTTTAGTTTTGCTTGTTTTTCCGGATTCACAGTACCAGGAGGCATTCTGTCCTATTTTTCCATAGGGCTCAAAGCCATTAACAAACACCACCAAACAAAAGCTCCCGTTACTGGAAAAAACAAGGCCTCAGCCATCTGCACAAAGCCAAAGGTTGCTTTCAGAGACCCTTGTGCGGTTCACCGGGCTGAGTCAAGTTTGTGTCACATTATGGATAAATAAAACTCCCCTGTAGAACTGACTCTTTCCTGCACACTTGCATAGGAAACCATGCCCAGTGCTATAAAAATGCCATCCAAGGAAACCTCCTGATGCTGAGATTTACCCTATCGACCCTCATGGAGGACTGAACATATAGTGAGGAGGGCCCTGAACCCAGACTGGCAGGGTCAGACCCCTCACTCCACACTTGCCTTAATTGGTTGTCCCTCAGGTTCTTCTATCTGAGGGGCCCTGACATTGGGAGGAAGGGCAGGATTCTGTGTTAAAACTCCAGTAAAGAAGGAACACGGCATTCCTGGGTTCTGAGCTTCTAGAAAGTTCTTTCCGCTATGGCCGTGGGGGAGGGGCCGGCTTCTATGAAAGAAAATGGGGACAACTGTGAGGGGAAAAAGACCTCTGTGCGGGCAAAATAAAACCACCCAACTACTTCAGTTTTGGTAGATACTTCCGGACACGCATGAGGACTGATGACAAGCAGAACACCGAGCAAAGAGGTCAACACACACGGTTGTAAGGTGTAAATCAGAACCGTTAGAAGGCCAGCGAGCCTACCGTTCTAGCCAATCAGAACTCAGCAAGAGGTGGTGCGAGGTGGCGCAAGCTCCCTCGCCCAATCAGAGCAGAGCAGCCCATATAAAGGAGGGCCCCTCGGAGGTTCCCGGCAGTCTGCAAAGGAGCAGGCAAAGTTGGGGGAACACTCTACGGGAAGTGAAGGAGGCTCGCCATGGCTCGCACCAAGCAAACCGCGCGCAAGTCGACGGGCGGCAAGGCACCGCGCAAGCAGCTGGCCACCAAGGTCGCCCGCAAGAGCGCGCCGGCCACCGGGGGCGTCAAGAAGCCGCACCGCTACCGGCCGGGCACTGTGGCGCTGCGCGAGATCCGCCGCTACCAGAAGTCTACCGAGCTGCTCATCCGCAAACTGCCCTTCCAGCGCCTCGTGCGCGAGATCGCGCAAGACTTCAAGACCGACCTGCGCTTCCAGAGCTCGGCGGTGATGGCTCTGCAGGAGGCGTGCGAGGCCTACTTGGTGGGGCTCTTCGAGGACACCAACCTGTGCGCCATCCACGCCAAGCGGGTCACCATCATGCCCAAGGACATCCAGCTGGCGCGCCGCATCCGTGGGGAGCGGGCGTGAACCCCTGCGATAGGCTTTGGCAAGTTGCGCCCTGAAAACCAAAGGCTCTTTTCAGAGCCACCCACGTTTTCAAAAGAGTAGCTGTAATACTAAGAACGTCTTCATTTTAACAGGTTGCTCACTTTGAGGGGAGCCGCCTCGGCCATCACAATCCCTGCCCACCCTGTAGTGTGCAAATAATAGGGCACTGAACGAGTGTCTCCAGCAAAACCAGTTACAGGAATAGTAGATGACTTCGTTCTCTATTGCTGTGTAACAAGTTCCCCCTGAACAGAGGCTGCAACAACGCCCTAGTTTTTCAGGAGCAAGGATGTGGGAACAACTTTCACAGGGTTCTCTGGTTCCAGCTCTCCTGAGATTGCAGGGTTGCTGACTGCTTTGGGAGGATCTGCTTGCCAGCTCACTCCCATGGTTGTGAGTTAGCTGGCTTCAGCTCCTAGTAAGGTGGGCTGTTGGACTGAGGATCTCAGTTCCTTGCCACGCCAGAGAGGGTTGCTTATAACTTTTTTTTTTTTTTTTTTAAAGATTTTATTTATTTATTCATTTATCCCCCCCTTGCTGCTTGTGCTCGCTGGGTCAGCTAACCACGCCGTGTGGGCGGGCTTGCCTTCACCAGGAGGCCCCGGGAACCGAACCCGGGGCCTCCCATATGGTAAACAGGAGCCCTACTGATTGAGCCACAGCCGCTTCCCTGCTTATAACTTTTATAAACACTGCAGCTTGCTCCTCCCAGGGCGAATGAACCAAGAGAGAAAAAAGCCCAAGACAGAAGCCACAGGTTTTCTGTAACTGAATACTGGAAGTGATGACCCAGCTTTTTGCTGTATTATATTTCTTAGATGTGAGTCATTAGGCTCAGCTAGTGACTTCTCAAGGGGAAGGAATTATACAGGGTATGAATTGCAGGTGAGGTCATAGCAGATATCATCTAAGAGGCTGCTTACCACACTGGGGATCAATGCACCTGAAAAGTGGAAAGCCACCTAAAACTCCTAAAATTGGAAATTAGCTTCTGGTAGATTGCAATAATAATAAAAGACACATTTTCACCCTTCCTGGATCCATTCCCTTTGCAGTGAAAATTTGCAGCTTTGCCTGTTGAGAGGTGGACTCTTATTTCCCACCCCTTGTGTCTGGGCTGATGTCAAGATTTGTAATGTGGCAAAAGTAATGTTGGACTAGTTGAGAACTGAGGCCCCACAAGGCTTTGCAGCTTCCACACTCTTGGGGAACCCTGCCACTGCCATGTGAGCAGCTTGGTCTAGCCTTAGTAATGAGAGACAGGTAGTCAAGTCATTCTTGGCGCCCCAACTGACAGCAAAACCAGAACTGATGCCATGAGGCTCAAAGCCCCCCTCATAAAATCACATTAGATTGTTTCGTGGCCAAAGCCCTTCCTATGAGGGAGGACACTACAGAGGCCCAGAGGTCACCTCCAAACAGCCAAGGGAAAAGGGCAGACCTCTCTTTCATTGGCAGCCTTTAGCAATCAAACATTTTATAATCTTTCACCTGCACTTAATATTTAATAAAATAGATAAAAGAAATCATATGCACCTTTTTTCATGAGACTTTATGCTCCTTATGGGCTGAAACATATCATATCCCCTCTTCTCCCAAAGAAAGGGAACAGGAAGTGGGACCTGGAGAATTGAGAGAATAAAAAGATTACTGGTTTGGGAGTCCCACTGACAGAAGCAGGGGCCACAGGATGGAGGGATTGTTCTTGGAAAGCATTGGGGCAGTGGGTGAGGCTGGGATATAGGCTTGAGTTGACCACTGAAGGGGGCCTTGGCTTCTAGAATGTGGCGTAATATGCAGAGGCATCCTGGGAACTTTCTCTTGGCCTCACTCTCTGATGTTTCTTCAGGGGTCGCTACTGATTATCTGCCAGCCATCATCCTCCCCAGCCCCCAACTACACCCTTCCCACACAGCATGGAGCCACTCCTCTCCCAGGTTCAGGAGATGCTCGGATCTTACCTGAGGCTGTGGCCCAGAGGTTAACACCTGTACTAAGTTGGGCCACAAGTCCCTGGGCATCATATAGCTCAGAGAATTGTTATGGAAAATTGGTGAGACCATACTGATCAAGCTCTGGCAAGGTGCCTGCAGTGGGAGAGCAACATGCTCACTAGTATTAAAACTATCATGGGCATTGGTATATTCCTCTCCCTCCCACCCAGATTTCTGGACAAGAGAGAATGTCTTTAATCTTGCTCTAGTGAATAAAGGCAAAAATTATGAGCCTCTGGAGTTGTGGGCCCCGGCATTTTCTGTGACATGCAGCAAGACAGAAGAATGCAGCAGGGTGCTGTAAAAATGAGAGGCAGGAGAGGAAGATTCTATGATTCTGTTGTTCCCGAGACCCTTGCGTTTTGCAAGATGCCTCAATACCCTTTAAATAAATTTACCAAAATTTGACTGTAGGTCAAATTGGGGTTTTGGGCACTTGCAACCAAGAGTCATAAAAAACACAAGGCATTCCTTGGTTCACAATGGTTCACAACTGCAGGAGATAAAGGCCTTGAAACAAAAGCTGGTAAATTGAGCACCGTGAGCCCAGCAGGAGCCAGTGACTGGGGAAGAACAGTGGGGGCGGGGCCTAAGGGTGCTCACTGACCCCACAGGTCCTGCAGTGCATCTTCTCCTGATACCCATTCAGGGGACATGGGGGAGTTGATGAATATTTGTAAAAGTGATGCATCAGTCCAGCAAGTTCTGTTAAAGAACACACACATCATCAATGCCCCATTTAGGGGCCTCTGCTTATTGGACTGAGAAAGGTATTAGCTTTAAACGATTTAAAAAATGATTGTAAACACCCCTGAAACACTCAAAAGGGAGCTGGTAAAACAAACAAAATGGAAAACTATGATGTCATTAAGCACAATAGGTAGCTCTCTTAGAGGCCCTGATAAATTGTTAGGTTTAATAAAATACAGTTTGTAGAACAACATGTATAATATTCTACCATTAGGTAAAAAGAATAATTAGATGATTGAGCATGCTTCACTTGAACATATGAGAAACTACATCTTGAGAGAAACTGAAGGTTGATGAAGAGAGGCAGGAAAGACTCGTTTTTCACTGTACACCCTTTTGGAATTCTTTAAATTTTAGACTGTTCACATGGATTGTCTTTTTAAAAGTAAAGTATTTAAGTAAAAATGTAATGCAATGTAAGTTCTGAAACAGAAGTCTTATTTGTTCTGTTACAAGGTCTTTTAGTTTCCTGGTCTGTTCAAGCAAATACCATTCAATGGGATGGCTTATACAATAGGAATTTATTAGGACGCTAAAAGAAAGTCCGAATCCAGGATGTCATCAAGGCAATGCTTTCTCCCTAAAGACTGGCATTCTGGGGCTGACTTGGCAATCCTTGGTCCTAGGCTCCTCTGTCACATGACAGGCACATGGCCACCTCTCCTGGCCTCTCCCTTCTCTTCCAGGTTCTGCTGAATTTCAGCTGCTCCCTGTGGTTTTCTCTCTCTGCCTGAATTTCATTCTGCTTGTAAAGGATTCCAGCATTAGGATTAAGATCCATCCTGATTGGGGTGAGCCACACCTGAAGTGAAGCAACCTCGTCCAAAGGTCCTACTTACAATGAGATGATACCCACAGGAATGGATTAGGTTTAAAGAACATGTTTTTCCGTGGTGCATAGCTCCAAACCACCACCCAAGGTAAATACCACTTTGGTACCAATGACACTCTTTGTCTGATGTTCTTCCCTCCAATTCCCAAGTTAACAACACTGGAGAGCATATTAAAGAGAAAGGACAAAGGTGCTTGTACAAAAGAACATGTGCTGAACTGAATGGAAAGAATTTGTACATAGAATGTCAAGTGTGTCAAAATGCAAAAACCAAATGCATTTTGGTGATGAGCTTTATCTAAAGGGAAGGAACTGTGAAGTGTTTACAATATTGTCAGTTCTTTGCACTATGCTATTTGTGCATTTGCAAAAAATAAAGACAAATTTTCAAAATACTGGAAAGTGTATCACACAATGAGCAAGCTATTCACCAAAAGCTCACTGCACTGTATGCTAATTTATCAGTTGCTGTTGAAAAGCTTCCAGAGATTATCAAACCATTTACATCTATATCAGAAAAATTTCCAAATGCATGAGTAGATGGCAAACTAAGAGCTTTGCTCATATTGGTTTTTAATTTGAAATTTTTTTGGGGTTTACAATTTCATTATCATCTGCTAAAGGTATAAGGAATTCTTTCTCAAGTGCTATGAGCCTACGGCCATACCACCCTGAACTCGCCCGATCTTGTCTAAAGTGCTATGAAGCAAAGGTAGGGATTTTATCTTACAAAGCAGAAGGAATAAATAATTGTTGATTATCAAAGAGAAACAATTAGATCCCATTCACACATACTCATGCCTCACGGTTTCAAAATTTAAAAGCCTTTCTTTCAAAGAAGGAAATTGCAAGTGGATAAAAAAAAAATCATGACATGGGTAACGTATTTTCCCCTGAATTAAAAGAAGAGTCTAAAATTATTATCTATTAGTAAAGAATAGATCATCAATTAATGATTTTAATTTTGTAGATAGTGATAACAAAATAAGCCATATTTTACTTCCTTTGACCCTGTATGAATACCACCTGTTCTAGTTATTGTAACACTCAAGAAGGAACTCCTGTCAGGCTCCAGGGCAGGAAAAGCTGTGTTTCTCCTCAGTACTGGTATATTTTTTATCTTACAAATGATATCAGTCTTTTGACTGGCCTGGCATACTTAATAACTACATAGGGTTTATATCCAAATGTGCAGGCTGATATTCATGATTTTGAAAAGAAGGAGGATGGAAAGAAAGAGGGGGAGGGAGGGAGGGAGGGAGGAAGGGAGGAAGGAAGGAAGGGAGGGAGGGAAGGAAGGAGGGAAGGGTGGAAGGGAGGAAGGGGAGGAGGGAAAGAGGGAGGGAAAAAAGAAAAATGGAAAAGAAAAGCAAGAGAAACTGTACTAAGTCAAAAGAATGTATGACCTCGTTTGGATCATGATTCAAACAACCTATTTAAATAATGCATTTTTGAGAATTGGTGACTTTGAATAGGGTCAGGACATCAGATAAAACAAGAAATTATTGTCAATTGTGTTGTTTGCAAGGCATTGTGGTTATGTAAGAAAATATTCTTATTTTTAGAGATGATAGGAAGCATATAGAGGTAGACCTACTGATGTCTGGGGTTTGCTTTAAAATACTTCAGCCTGGAAAAAGAAAATAGGATAGATGAAGCAAATACAGAAAAATATTGATCCAGTTGATTTACATATATGGGGTTCATTGTACTGGTCTTTTTACTGGTATGTTTCAAAGTTTGTATTAAAGTGGTTTTTTATTTGTTTTGCTTTTAAAAACTGTGATTCTGTCTTCTAAATTGAAATAAATCCTCAGCCCTGAGTCCCTTCGCTGATGTGAACGAAATGCTGAGGGGGTCAGGGACTGGAGGCCAAGAGCCAAATTAAGATTAACAACCGTTATTCCCTCCTTGTGTGTATTTCTGAGGGTACCCCGGCTCTGAACGCCCATAGATGCACACAGGGCTGAAACACCAAGACCTGTCCTTGCCTTGTAGTGGGGAGAGGCGTCCACGAAACAAACGCACTCCAGCCAAGCACAGGGAGAGCGAGTCAGGCGGCTGCCCACCAGCGTCAAGGACCTGCAGTCAAGCCGCTTACAACCGCGCCGGCCTGGATTCAGTTCCTCTGCTTCCCTGCCCCGCCCGTCCGACGGAGCTAGGAACCCGGCCTCAGCCAGCCACCACGGGCCCGGATGATGGCAGAATGCACTTTTGTCAGGTGGTCCGAGCCTCAGTTTCCAAAATGCGTGCGACCCTCAGCGAGGGCCTGGCCTGAAGTCTTCCCCTTGGATTGCAACGTTCCCAGGCCAGCCAGGGCTGGGGGGAGCAGCTTTCCGTCAACGACCTTTTGGCAGAACCCTCCCCCACCCCATTCCCCATCCAGGGTGGCTTCATAACCAGACCCTCCCCACCAACCCCTCATAACAGGGGCGAACACGCCCCCTCCCTCTCTGATCTGGGGGAGCTGACCACACGCAGGACCCCACTGCGGGAGAGCTGGGGCCTCAATGCCACCCACCCCACCCTGTCAAAGAGGTGCTGACATCACAAAGCCTTACCAGCCTGTCTGCCCCCTGCCATGGCCCCCGACGGTCTCAGTGGACCAAACCCCGCCTTTCCGCCACCAGAGGGCCTCGGGGCCTCTGGTTTGCTTGCTTGGCCGGGTAGCCCTCCCTTGGTGCGGCTGTCTCTGCCCCTCTCACCCGCTTACGTGCCCACCCCTGTGAGTAAAGGCCCCTAGAAAGGAGTGAGTGGATATGCGTAGCTCACAGCTTCCGCTGCATCCGCGGTTTTTTCTGCAGGCACTAGTTTTTCTGCAGCTGGGTACTGGGTTGTTTGTTCTAAATCTTAGGTCAAGATCCCTGGGTTCGCCCCACACGCTACTGAGCGTTTCCTGTCTGCCTTTGAAGATGTTGATAAATTTGAGCTATAGAAGATTATGACTAGACAGATGAACTAGTTTGGTCCCAGGATTTATCAGAAGAAACCTTCTGGGGGCATATAACAGTTTTGTCCGAGGCCATTAATACAGAGCCTTTAGGATGCTTTCTCCCCAGCCCAGGCCAGACCACTAGATACTTCCCAGACACTGCCCTCTCTGCACTAGGCTTCTGCACAGATTTCTTGGAGCAATAATGTCCCTGCCTTGTAGCTATTGAGAATTGAGTGGCATAATGCAGGTTAAATGCTTTGCACATAGCAAGTTCTTGAGTGAATTAACTGATAGACTCTAGGATGTCTCTAAAATGGATAGATGCCATAATCTTAGGTAAATGCAGAAAAGGAGAGAATTTGCAATTTAGGAATTATTCTCAAACCTATTTATCTAAAACAACCCGAATAAAAAACCCTGAGTAGTGGGTAAGGAAAAGATTTCTATTTCCATTGAATAAGGAAGGTTTTCAGACTCCAAATCCCCTGTGTGTGTGTGTGTGTGTGTGTGTGTGTGTGAGAGAGAGAGAGAGAGAGAGCGAGAGAGAGAGAGAGAGCATATGGTGTGTTTCCCACTGCATTTCCTCACTCCCTAAGGGAAGAGATTTTTTTTCACTTATAGTCCTTTTTTCTTTTGTTGCATGGGGGTTTCTTGGGAGGCATTTGTGCCTCTGTTATTGAAGTGCCAAACTTGTACCCCTAAATAGAGGTATTTTTACTCCACATCTGTAAAATGGGGCAAAGGTAAAACATGCGACACCAGGATCAATAAGAGGGAGCTCTTCTGGGTAGGGTTTGCATGGCAGTTTGAGGGGAAACTGCTCACCTTAGACTCTCTCTGGGGTTACTTAAAGCAAAGCCCCCACTTTGTTTCTTCTTCCTCCAAGAGCCATGGATGTTGTGGAACTTGCCAGAAAGCTGCAGGAGGAGGCCACCTGCTCCATCTGCCTGGACTACTTCACAGACCCAGTGATGACCGCCTGCGGCCACAACTTCTGCCGCGAGTGCATCCAAATGAGCTGGGAGAAGGGGAAAGGGAAGAAGGGGAGAAGGAAGCGGAGAGGGTCTTTCCCCTGCCCAGAGTGCAGGGAGATGTCCCCCCAGAGGAACCTGCGGCCCAACCGCCTGCTGACCAAAGTGGCGGAGATGGCGCGGCAGCACCCTGGCCTCCAGAAGAGGGACCTGTGTAAGATACACCAGGAGCTGCTGAAGCTGTTCTGCCAGGAGGACCAGAGCCCCATCTGTGTGGTCTGCAGAGAATCCCGAGACCACCGGCTGCACACAGTGTTCCCCATAGACGAGGCCATCCAGGATTACAAGGTGGGCCTCTTAGTCTCTGCTTCGGTTTGCTAAAAGTAGCCAAGGCATGATACCAGAAAAGGGTTGGCTTCTACAACCTGATTTATTAGGTCACAAGCTTGCAGTTCTGAGGCTGCGAAAATGTCCAATCAAGGTATCAGGCTCTACCGGGTCTCATTGCTTTCAGGTTCCTGGTGTCCGTGACTTCCTCTCTCAGCTTTTGGGGGCCTCTCTCTGTGCCTCTGTGCCCTGCTGATTACGGGCTCCGGCACTTTCTCTCTCAGCCTCTGGGTGTTTGTCTCTGTGGCCTTTTCTTTCCAAGGTTCATCCCATTTATAAAGGACTCCAGTAAAAGGATTAAGACCTATCCTGGTTCATGCCTTACTGAAGTGATCTAATCAAATGGCCTTTAACTGAATCTAAAGGTCCCACCTACAATAGGTTTATACCCACAGGAATGGATTAGCACTAAGACATAACTTTCTGGGGTCCACAGAAGCTGAAACTACCACAGTTATAGGGCTTTCATAACCAAAGATGATCACCAACTGGAAAGCTTGAAACAATAGACATGTATTCTCTCACAGTCTGGAGGCCAGAGGTCCCAAATCAAAGTGTTGGCACTTCCTCTGAACTCTGAAGGGTTCTGGTAGTGGCTTGTCGGCTATTTGTGATGTTCCTTGGTGAATTAGTCAGCCAAAGGGGTGCCATTGCAAAGTACAAGAAATCTGTTGGCTTTTATAAAGGGTATTTGGGGTAAAAGCTTATAGTCCCAAGGCTGTGGAAAGTCCAACCAAAGGCACCATAAGACACCATAAGACCAAATTCAGCTTCCACGTGTTGAAGCAAGATGGTGGGTGATCTCTGCCTGGTCTCTCCTTCCCCTCTAGGCTTCTTCTTCTTCTTGAGGCTGTGTGGACCCAGCCTCTTGAGGCTTCGTGCTTAAGTGATCCTGTCGTCCTCTCTCTCGGCATAGGGCTTGTTTCTTTCCAGGCCTCCTATATCAGAGTCTTCTCCTTTCTGTCACATGGAAGGATCAAAAATGACAGAGCTCTCTCTTCTGGAATGTCCATGTGAGTGTCTGTTTATATCAGACATAGTAGAGAAGTGGGGACTCAATCTGCGTCATGCCTTATTGACACAGTCGAATCAAAAAGCCCTGAAAGCAATCGTAACAGGTAATCTAATCAAAGCCCTCTCAACTGAATTTAATACAATCAAAGGGTATCACACCCAGAGGAACAGATTAGTCTACAAACATAATCTTTCTCTTTTTGGGATTCACAAAATAATCTCAAACTGCCACACTTGGCTTGTGGCATAACTCAATCTCTGCCTTTATCACATGGTCCTCTTCTCTACCTATGTTCAAATTTCCTCTTCTTCTAGGAGTCCAGTCATATTGGATTAGGGCACACCCTACTCCAGTTTGGCCTCATCTTAACTAATATCTTTCAAAGATCCTGTATCCAAATAGGACCACATTCACAAGACCAGAGGTTAGGACTTGAACATGTTTTTTTTTGAGAGGGGCAGGGGGTATCCCAATTCAATGCATAACAGAATAACAGCCTTACATCCAAGGACTAGAGTGTCAGAGTGAGGAGTAGGGGCAGGGGACATGTGCTAATTAGGGCAATAGGGTAACAGCTGCTGTAACAAATAGGCCCTCCCATGGACAGTATCAGGGAATTTTACTCCTGCCCCTACTCACATGACAAACCCACATGGGTGGCCAGGTCAGCAAGCTAACTGCCTCCACCATTCTTCAGGAATCCAAACTGACAAAGTCCACACAGGGTCTCCACAATTAGCCGTAGGTCCCTCTCCACTTAAGCCGGCTCAGAGGGGAAAGAGCATGAAGAACCTTGGGAGACCATTTGCCCTAGCCAATTCTAGAAGTGGCTCATGTGGTGCCTACCCCCATTCCATTGGCCAGAACCCAGTCAGGTGGGCATGCAAGCAGGGCTAGGAAATGTAGTTCAGCTGTGTGCCTGAGAGGAAGATAAGAGCATAGGTTTTAGTGAGACAGTTTAGGAAACCACACCAGCCTCATGAATGTGGGGTCAGCAGAGCTTCACAGTAACAGTATGAGGAAACTCAAGAAAACCTTGTGCCATTTCCTTGAGTTCTCCCACCTGCTGCTTCTCGTCTTATCCTCCCTTTGCTCTTAAACTAACCACTCCTCTAACAAGTACTTACGGAGGGTCTGCAGTTTGCACTGTGCTGAAGCAATGGAACTGCCCTTTTAATTTATTTATCAAACATTGGAAAAGAGCTTCATGTGGGCCAGGTAGCTGATGGATATTAGCTCATGTAATCCTCTAACAACTCTAGCAGATAGGAACTATTTTTATTCTCATTTTACATCAGAGGAGAATGAGGCACAGAAATGTTGACTAACTGGACCAAGGTCAAAGAGCTGGAAAGTGGACAATCCAGGATTTGAATCTGAGAAGTCTTGGTCCAGAAACTGGGTGAATATAGACTCCCTCTTCTAGGTTGAAGTAAAGCAGAATGCCACCTGTGGAGTGGCTGGGTAGAAATCACTGGAACCTCAATCCTGGGGAAATGCAAAGTGAAGTGATATCACCTTATGGCCAGAAAGCCTTTGTGCCCAGCCTGTCTCCCAAACACAGTGCCCTCTGGTTTTCTGTTCTCCTACTCTGGGTCTTAACTTTCCTTGCCTGTGTTCTTCCCCCTTTTTGAACCACGGGCATCTTAAATCGGCTCTCTCCTGGGGAAAGGTCATTTCTTTTAATTCATGGTAGGTTGTATCATGTACTCCAACAAGCCCATGTTCATAATCTTATTCCATGTCCCTGTGAGTGTGAGCCCATTGGTGATAGGACCTCTTGAAGATATTTTTTTAGGCAGGTATGGCTCTCCTGAATGAGGGTGTATCCTAATCCAGATTACTGGAGTCCTTTATAGCAGAGGAAATTCAGAAATAGAGAGAGCCACATGGAGGAATGAGAAGTAGGAAGTCAGAGGAACCAGAAAGTGAAAGGAGAGGATGTCACCCTGTGACTGGAAAGCCATGGAACTCCAAGGATTGCTGGCCAGCCAGAATGCTGCCAGCCCCAGGAGGAAGCAAGCTTTCCAGCCTCTGAGACTGGGAGACAATAAATTCCTAAACATTGTAACTAAAACAATGCTACAACCCGCATGTCATCTGGGTGTTTAATAAACAACCGTAGGAAGGGCCATGCAAAAGAACAGATTCAAAGCAAACAGCATGGGCTCTCACGCTTCAGAACACACCAGTATCACTGGATGGGCATGGGAAAGCACAGATGGCAGGGGCCCCACCCTCAGAGCTCCCGGGTCTGTAGGTCTGGGGAGGTCTGGAGGGCCCAAGAATATGATGTTGTTGCCACCACTGGTCTGTTGAACCACCTCTGAAAAAGCCTGAAATCAGAGAGGAGGATCCCAGGCCCCAGATGTTTTTATCAGAGGCAGATTTTGAGGTTGCCATGGCTCTTGTGATCCAGATGAGGGTGAGGTTCCCTTTAGGAGGTCGACAAGCCCTAAAGGGGCCAAGAAAAAGGCAGAGGAAAGAGAGGTAGGGGTGCCCTAAAGATTCAGACTGCTGTCACCACTTTGCAGCACTTGAATTAAAAGCACTAAAACAATTCCATTTATCTCACCTTTGATTTGAGGGAGATGTTTAAGTTACATTCCTTTGATGGCAGCATTCATGCCCAAATGTGGTTGAGAACTTCTGAAAATTATCTAGAAATACCCTCCCTGAACTCGCTCTTCTGGGTCACTGTGTCCTGCTAGGGGACACCCCTGTCGTAGTTTGACGGGCTGTTATGACAAGTACCAGATAAGGGGTTGGCTCCAACAACAAGCATTTATGGGCTCAAGGTTTTGAGGTTAGAAGAATCCAAAATTGGCATATGATTCTTGCTTTCTTCCAGAGTCCCAGCATTCTGGTGCTGACTGCCGGCAATCCTTGGGGTTCCTTGACTTGTATCTCTGCTTCCTGTCACATGTGGGATTCCTTCTCCTTGTGTGGGTTCAGTTTCCTGCTCATTTCTTGCTTCTTCCCACATGGCCTTCTCCAGCTGCGGGCTTTGAGTTTCTTCTCTTTATAAGGACTCCAGTAATATGGATTAAGACCCACCCTGATTCTTTTGGGCCACACCTTAACTAAAAATAGCATCTTGCAGAGATCCTATTTATAAGGGGTTCACACCCCACAGAAATGCATATGAAGAACATGTATTTTGGGGCTATATAATGTAATCCACCCTACTCCCCCAGGATTCTTTTTCAGGAGGATGCAGCCTGAGATATTACAACAAATACTGGGGGAGAAAATTATGTTCTTAAGCTAAGCCATTCCTGTGCATAGAAGCCTATTGTGTGTGAGCCTTTTGGTTAGATTCAGTTAAAGGGGCCTTTGATTGCAGTAGGTTCAATTAAGGGACCCTTTAATTAGATCACTTTCAATTTGATTGCTTTAAGTCTTTTGATTGGAATATGGCAGTGAGGCACGACCCAAGTTGCGTCTCTGCCCTCTTGCTGAAGTCTTATATAAACTGAATACTGAAAGCAGAAACACACACACAGAGAAAGAAGACATGCAGAGAAAGAGAGCTCTGCTATTTTGACCTGGCCATGTGAGAGAGAGGACTCCAGGTTCACCTATAGACAGAGAAGCTCCGAGAGGCTCAAGGATACAAGGCCCAGGGAGAGATGCCTGATTGCCACAGCTGAGCTCCAGGAGAAAGTAGGACATGTTGCAGGACTCCAGGATTTGCCAGCAGCTGACCTTTGGTGAGAAAGCATCTCTGATGATGCCTTCATTTGGACATTTTTGCAGGCTCAGAACTATAAGCATTTACCCTAATAAAATTCCCATTATAAAAGCCAACCCATTTCTGGTACTTTGCATTGGCAGCCCTGTGGCAAACTAAGACAACCACTGTTCTCAAATCCTGTGCTTTTCTGTGTCCTATAGTTGAAGTTGGAGGAGAACATGAAGCATCTGAGAGATGAAATAATGAAGAATGAGAAGCTGCAGACCAAAGAAGACCAGACCTTAAAAGAATGGCAGGCAGGCGCTTGGGTTGGTCGAGGGTGGCCCCAACAGGGCACCCAGGAGCTGAGAGGGACAGGAGGGCCAGTTCAAAGAAGGGGAAGGGCAGATGGGCCCCTCCTCCACGTGGGCAGGGTCTTACCAACTCTAGACCCCCTCCAAGGCCTAGGGCTCCCACAGCCTTTAGAGTTTGCAGAACACTTTCATTTACATCATTTACAATTCACACATGGTCACCTTTGAGGTGGGATTTATTATAGTTCATGGATTAAAAAAAAAAAAAAAAAAGGAACCTCAGAAGGTAAGTGTCCTACCCAAAGCCACAGAATTCCAGATAGAATCAGGAATCAAAGCACACATTCAACCCTGACAGGCCATTTTTAAAATGAGCCAATAGGCTCTGACTTTTCAGTGTTTTTCCACTTGATGCAGGCCCATTCCCAGTATCATTGGGGTGAGTGCCTTCCTTGCCACTGTGCCCCGCCATCACCTCTCATCTGCCCGCCCCCACAACCTTACCTCTTCCCCATCCACCCCGCACACCCTAGCCTCACTTCTCCTGTGGCCCCTTCCCTACCCAATTCTTCTGGGGGATTTTCCTGGGAGGCAGAGCATATGGAGACTCCCAAAGCTGGTTTGTCCTATGAGTTGTTGTTCTTTGGTGAATCCCAAAGAAGACATGAGAAGACATCCCAGGAAGGAAGGGGGAAGGGGCAGGAGGAACTCAGGGAGTTTCCATATGGCTATCTCTGGGCCTCAGGTTTGTGGTTTTGGGGCCACTGGTGTTTGTGTTGTATTTACAACGTCTGAATTTCTCATTTCTGCATCATAGTTCCCCTTCTGCAGGCTTCCTCTTCCCTCCAACACAAGGGTGGAAGAGGTAGGATGGTTTGCTCCAGGTGGCAAAGCCTCTGGACCATTGTTATTTGGGGCTCAGCCATTATACCACATTGACGAGGTTGGGGCAGGTAGACATATAGACCTCTGTCTTATCCCCTGGTTCCAATCTAAAATGTCCAACCCCAACCAATTTTGCTGCTTTCTGTGGGTCACCAGGGAAACAGGTGAAAGTGTATGAGTATCTCCTGGGATGCCCCCAAGAAGAAGTCCTGCCAAGCACCTGCAGGCAGCCTACAGAAAAAGGATATTGGGGGAGAGGAAGTTTCCAGAAGCCTCAAGTACAGGCCCCCTGCCCCTTGCTCTTCCAGGAGAAGGCGAAGAACCAGAGAGAGCGCATCATGGTGGAGTTTGAGAAGATGGGCCTCTTCTTGGCCGAGGAGGAGCAGCGCCTTCTTCAGGCCCTAAAGGAGGAGGAGGACGAGACTGCGGAGAAGCTGGAGAAGAACAAGGCTGTTCTGGACCGGCAGAGTCACTCCCTGGAGATGCTACTCCTAGAACTGGAGGACAAGAATGAGCACTCGGCCCTGCAGATGCTCCAGGTGAGATTGGGTGTCGCCTGTGGTGCAGGGTGGCTGGTCACAGGACACTTCTGAGCTTAGTCTCATGGGTGGGAACAGGAAGACAGAGGACCTACTGGTGGTCCTTTGGGAATCAGGCACCAAATGGTTTACCTGCTGTTACTCAAACCCATTGTGCCCACGGCACAGCTCTGTTTAAATGGTGTGGGGTCAGGGGCATAGACACAAACGTGGCCCTGCTCACTGAACTGCACGGACAGATAAAGCCAAACATGGAATGGCTTGAACCCAATAGAAATGTGTTCTTCATTCCCTTAGCAGCCCAGGTAGGTGATCTGTGGGCAGCTGTTGGCCAAGTGGTGATTCTGGGACAGGCTTTCTCCATCTTGGCTCCACTGGAGACTCCTGATCACAGTGTAAAGGAGGCACCCTGGCCCAGACAGACACAGAGGACTGTGTGGACAGCAGCCAGTTACATGGTCCAACCTAAGCAAGATGGCTCTGAAAGATGAGACGGCACAGGAAGATGTGTAGGCTGGCCTATGGGGGAGAGGCCTGCACTTCCTTTACCCTGAAAGAGGGGAAGAGGTGATTTTGGCTGACAAGTGGATAACTGACACACCCAAGTGTCTGTTTTGACTGGAATTTATAGTAAAAATCATTTTTACACTGTGACCCAAGTACACACACACATATGTGCACATATAACTAAAATACAAGTTTCATGAAACAACTATTATGTGTAGGGCAACTATATGTCCCACTTTGCCTGGGACAATCCTTGTTTTATGCCTATTGTTCTGGGTTCCTGTGTGGTTTGTCCTCAATTAGTGTCCTAGTTTAAGTGATGAATTATATAATCAACATAACTTTGGGTAATATTTTGTCTTCTATTCTACTTTATTTAAAAGTGATCCATTCACAATCCACAAAATTGGTTTTGTGACCCACTAGAGGGTCAAGGCCTGCATTTATTTCTTTATTTTTAAAGAAGCTTTAGATTTCATAAATGTTACATTGAAAATTTGGGGATTCCCATATACTCCACCCCCTCTCCCTCCCCCAATTTCCACCATTAACATCTTTCATTAGTGTGGTACATTTGTTACAATTGATGAACACATTGAAGTATTGCTACTAACCATGGTCTATAGTTTACCTTAGGGTTTATACTTTGCACCACACAATTTTATAGGTTTGACAAAATGTGTAGTGGCCTGTATCCATTGTTGCAATGTCATGCAGGACAATTCCAATGTCCCCAAAATGCCCCATGTTATAACTATTCTTCCCTCTCCCTCCCCTCAGAACCTCTGGTGACCACTGTCTTTTTTTTTTTTCAGGAGGTACCAGGGATTGAACCTGGGACCTCATACATGGGAGGCAGACACTCAACCACTGAGCTACATTTGATCCCCTAGTAACCAATGTCTTTATGTCAATGTTACAAGATCTTCCACTGCTAGAATAATAAGTTTACTTTGGTCAATGGTTGCATTTCCCCTTTATGCTTGTTCATTCCTCAATCTGGAGGATTTGGGGATGGTGATACCCACTTTGCTTCCAATTGAGAGGGGGCTCAGATCCCATGGGGCAGATGGATGGAACTGTCTTGCTTTCACTGGTAGATACTCTGTTTTTTTTTGGGGGGGGGATGGGAATTGTCCACCATCATCCCTTTGTTAGTTGTCCTGGGCAAGTCTGATAAACTTGAGAGTGGGTTTGGCTGTAACTCTGCTGAGATTCAGGGCTCAACTAGCATATGAACAGCCAGAAGATTTAAGTCTCTGGGACATATATTTAGTGGGTAGAGTGCTTATTATAGGTTTAAATAAAAAGGGCTGAAGAACCATGTGTAGGGAAATTATAAATGACTCTAAACTCTGATACATTGGGGAGACAGGTTACCATATATTTCAAGGTAAGGCCCACCAATGGTGTGCTGATTTCTTGGGGTTGTATGCCCTGCCTATAGTGTCTAGATGGCTCTAGAGCCCCCAGGAGTACCACTACTTGAGGCACTATTTACTGTGGCAGTCAGTGAGAACCTCCTGAGACATGCATAAGCATAACCTTTGGAATGACCTCCCGACTCACTTTGAAATCTCTTAGCCATAAAAACTCATTTGTATTTAGTATTTCCTTGTTTTGGTCAAGGTCTTTTTCCAAATGCATCACTAGTTGGTGCTTGATAATAATCTCTTGGTGCCAGGAAGGCTCATCCCTGGGAGTCATGTCCCAAGCGGAGGAGAAGATAGTGAGTTTGGCTTAGAGAGAGAAGGCCTGCATTTTGAAAAAAACACTTTAATTTCCCATGTCTCATCGGCATATGGACACACTCTTGTTAATAGGGAAGCATGTTAGGTTTTCCTCACTGCTCATGTAAGTTAAAAGAGAAATCCCTGGTGGGTCATGCAATATAAGATTCCTAGGCCAAGAGTTAGGATTATGTTCTGGAATCTAGAAATAGGGATATTGGAAAACATTATAAAATTTGTTATATTGCCCTTTTAGGAGGCATGATAAGCCAGAATTGTGAAGATGTAATGCTGAGAAACAACACTGATCTCTAAAGAAGTTCTAGAAAGCCCCTGTGTTGCTTTGGCTCTGTTACCCAACTCCCCTCTTCCTGTATGAGTTATCTACTTGATAGGTAACAGACCCACACCTAGTGCAATCCCCATTTGGCCCCAATTTCTTCCTGTTGTGGTTTCATCTGCCTTGGGTGGGTTAGCTCCCACTGAGATGGGAGAGCAAGCCCAGGAACTGCTCAGAGTCACAGGCCAACAAGGGGCAGAATGGGGACGGCCACCAGGTATGATTCCTTGTGATATGCGGTGCTGTCTCCTCAACTCTTCTCCATCCCCTTTCTGCTGGCCAGCTGGATCTCACAGGTCTGATCGCAGGCTGAGGATGGTTCTAGGCTTAGATTAAGCACCCACATCTGGGCAGGGACCCTAAATCCCTTGTGCTGCAGAAGGCAGTCCACAAAAGGACAGACAGCTCAGGGATTCAGGGCGGGGGGGGGGGGGCGCTTCAAGGACAAGTGAGAAACAGACGTTGCCAAGAGGATGGATCTTGGGGACATTTCTGGGAAGGACCTGTCTGCTCTGAGAAGTGGGTGGTTTGAAGCATCAGATAATGAGGGACAGGAGATGCTAAGAGATTTGATAATACCTGTGCCAATTTCCTTCCTTTCCAGGATATGAATGACCCACTTGTCAGGTATGTGAACATTTGCATGTCCCCGGAGGCGGTGATGGGGAGATGGGAGGGCAACTTGGGGAGCCAGAGGGGGGCAATGAGACCTGTGTCCACTGGAGGAAAACAGCCTGAAGATGCAGTACCCAGAGGCCATCTCTACTGTGTTGAAGACAGTGTGCAGGGTTCCTGGGCAGATAGAGATGCTCAAGAGTTTCCTAGGTAAGCTGGAGCCCAGGGCTGGGGAGCTGAACATAACTCTCTGTAAAACACCACCACCCATTGTCCCACAGCCCCAGAAGCCAAGCAATCATACAGGGCCATAGCCCCCAAGAGCAGAACTTGTCCCTGGGACTTGAACTTCACTGTCTTATGTTTGATCTTTATTGAATATTCATAATCATAATCATTTGAGATAATTGCTGCTGAAGGATTAGCTGCTGCCTTCACATACAAAATATGGTTTTACTTGACGGCCCACCCCAAGAGAGATGCTCTTTTGTTCCATTAGACAGATGAAGCTTGGTGAACAGCCCAAATGGTTCTCCTACACCCACAGGCTAAAACACTACTGCCCACAGTTGACATAAGGGATCATCATGTAACCACAAGTTCAGTTATGCTGGAGCAAAGTAATGCAACCCATGGGGCAAACAGGCCCATGGCCTAGGCTGAGCATAAAGCTCCAACCCAGGGGAGCAGATGTAGCTCAAGTGGTTGAGTGCCTGCTTCCCATGTGTGAGGTTCTGGGTTCAATACAGAGTACTTCCTTAAAAAAAAAAAAAATAAAGTGAAAAAATAAAGCTCCAACCCAACATGCTGGAATGGTTGCCTCAATGGCACTCTTCCAGGGAGGAGAAAAAACAGAATTCCCATGCCTGACTGCTGGAGTTGGCAGAAGGGAGCCTTGGGGAGTCAGGGAGTCATAGGCTAGACGTCCCAGCCCATATCTTCCTGCCACTGGAGGAAAATCCGGCCACCTGCTAGGGCTCTCCCCAAGGCCCCCAGGAAAACAGACTCTCCCCGCCCTGGGGGTGCACACTCCCACCTTCAACCACACTGTCCCTACCTCTCCCGGCCCATGCCTGACTGCAGAGGACGTGGTGCCCGACGTGGAAACGGCGTACCCCCACCTCCTCCTCTACGAGAGCCGGCAGCGGTGCTACCTCAGCTCTCCGGTGGAGGGCGTGCTCCACAACCGGGACAGGTTCCTTGCCTACCCCTGCGTGGTGGGCCAGAAGACCTTCTCCTCGGGGAGACACTACTGGGAGGTGGGCATGAACCTCACGGGCGACGCGCTATGGGCTTTGGGCGTGTGCCGAGACAACGTAAGTCGGAGGGACAGGGTCCCCAAGTCTCCTGAGAACGGATTCTGGGTCGTGCAGCTGTCAAAGGGAAAGAAATATCTGTCGGCCATCTCTGCCTCCACCCCTTTCACGCTGATGGAGCCTCCCAGCCACATGGGGATCTTCTTGGACTATGAGGCCGGGGATATTTCCTTCTACAGCGTGAACGATGGAACTCACCTGCACACATACTCCCAGGCGGACTTCTCAGGGCCCCTCCAGCCCTTCTTCTGCCTTGGGGCTCCGAAATCAGGCCAGATGGTCATTTCTACAGTGACCGTGTGGGTTAAGGGATAAAGATGCAGTCGGGAGAAAAGCTAAAACGGCTATCGTTTCTATGTAAGGCAAGGTCCTGCTCACTCACTGGGCCCACCCTCCAAGGTTTTTCAGGGATCCAGATTAGAAACACTAGCTATTCAGGGTGTTGTTTTTTTTTTTTTTTTACGAAGCCAGGGTATAGTTACGATTAAAGCAGATAAATGTTAACCGACGCCACTTACAGATGCTCAAATGAGAAAACGTTGGAAAGGAAGCCCATCCATTTTATCTTCTTACCGACTATATATATCTCTATGTAATCACCTGATATTTAAACCTATCAAGCTAGTTTATTCAGCCATGCCTCCCCCCTTAAGAAAGAAAGTATCTAGTTCATTTAACTTGGCTCTTCACTCTGTTTAGGTATTATTTAGAGGAAAGCTCCCATGCTCTCAGTGTCTCCGTTTTCTATCAATCCGAAATTCTCTGACATCCCCTCCAACTACAGGGTCCTTCTTTAGAAGTAAATAGAAAAGTGAGCTCTTTCAAGCCCAACCGCTAAATGCCTGTTTCCCACACTCCTGAAGCTACGTATGCTCAGTAAAGTTAGGTGTCAGAGAGGGGGCGCTCACCCGCGCAAAATTCAAAGTAGGTAAGAATGTTTGGGGGATTTCCTTTTCCTTTACTAAACTTGCTCCCTCTCCGCAGCCCTCGCAGTTTCAGGTCCTCTAACAGTCAAGAGCACCCTGAAATCTGAGAGTCGACTTATTACCCCGTGAAGGCGAGGGTTTCTGCGGGAGTGGGGGTTCTGCACCTACAGAGTGGTCCTGACGGAGATTATGGGCCATTGGGGCCGGGTGGGTAACAGGCTGTGCAGGGAGACCCCAGTCTGAGGGTCCCTGACTGTGCCCCGCCCGGGGCGGACCCCCATGTAGACTCGCCGCCCGGGGAACTCGCGCGGCAGGCGAGGGAGATGCTGCCTGGAGTGGGGGCCGGGTAGGGGGGCGAGGGTTTTACCCGGGCCCTCGGTCCCTCAAGCGACCAGGGCATGGGGCCCAGCCTGTCCTCGAACGCCTTTCCCTCCGGGGAACGGGAAGGAGGCCCGAGCCGCGCTCTGCCCCGACCCGAGGGCGACCCTGGATCATCAGCGTGGGCGGGCGACAGCGGGTGACACCCAGGTCATCGGTAACTCCCTCTCCAATTCTGTCTGGCCCGCGAGCCGCGTGACAGGCCTCCACCAATCCGCGTCAAAAGCGGGTTGTTCCAAAAAAAAAAAAAAAAAAAAAAAGAGCCGCCGCTTCCTGCTTCCGCCGCGGGCTCCGCTTCCTGCCGGCGTCTCGGAGCGCAGCTCCCCGCGCCCCCGCCCCCCGCCCCCCGCCTCCTGGAGCCCCGCGGCCCTGGGTCCCGGGTCTCCGAACGCTCGCGCTACCCAAAGCTGCCCGCGGAGGCGTGCGGTGCAGGGTCCCGCGGAAAGGGCCAGCGCTCCGCAGCTCCACGGGTGCCATGGCCGCCCCCGACCTGTCGACTAACCTCCAGGAGGAGGCCACCTGCGCCATCTGCCTCGACTACTTCACGGACCCGGTGATGACCGACTGCGGCCACAATTTCTGCCGCGAGTGCATAAGCCGCTGCTGGGGCCAGCCCGAGGGGCCCTATGCGTGTCCCGAGTGCCGGGAGCTCTCCCCGCAAAGGAACCTGCGTCCCAACCGCCCGCTCGCCAAGATGGCTGAGATGGCGCGGCGCCTGCACCCGCCGTCCCCGGTCCCGCAGGGCGTGTGCGCCGCCCACCGCGAGCCCCTGGCCTCTTTCTGCGGCGACGAGCTGCGGCTGCTGTGCGCGACCTGCGAGCGCTCCCGGGAGCACTGGGCGCACCGCGTGCTCCCGCTGCAGGACGCGGCCGACGACCTCAAGGTGGGGCTCGGAGCCCCAACGGGGCCCGGGTGTCGGGGTGGGGTCGCAGGCTTGATCCGGGTGTTGGGGGGCACCGCGCGCGCCGGCTTCTGGAGGGCCACACCGAGACCGTGGAGGGCAGGCTGCCTGGGGCCGGCGGGTTTCAGGCAGGTGTGACAGCTGCTTGGAGAAGGTCCTGGAGCGTTTGGGACCGGAAGAGGGCCTGGTGCTGGGAATAAAGTAGGAAGAGCGCGTTCGAGGTGGCCGACACCTTTTTGAGTCGTAGGAGGTTGGCAAGCAGGGCTGGGACCTGGGCTGACTTACAGTTAAAAGCTCCACCCTGCTGTCGAAGCAAGTCTGTGCCGGGAGGGCGGTGGAGGGAGTGAAGGGCAGGAAGCCGCTGCCAAGTTCCAGGCGGTAAACGACGGTGGAAAAGAGCCATTTGCCCCCCGAGGGACACCTTCAGCTTTCCAGCCCGGGCTTCTGGGAGGGCTGCTTTTATGGGGAAACGTACCTGGGGGCTGCCTCTGCCATCAGACACTGCCAGGGCACATAACCCACATTTGAGCCGATGCTAAGTTGCACTTGTCTTCCTATTCCAGTAATATCTTTCCTTAAAATCCAAACAAAAGCATGTATTCAGAATATCAGAGCGAACTGGGTCACCTAGCCTGGGCTGGCTGTGTCCAGGTTTCTTCACTAAAACTTTTTAAATTGCTGTTTGCATTTTGCATCGTGGCCAGTTACGTGTGTATGTTAAACATTAAACCCAAAAGTTTAATGTTGAAATCAGTATTCAGCTGAGGTCTGATGCAAGTTAAAAGATAAATCTGTTTCCCTTCCCCCACCCCCGATTTTTTTGTTATTTAGCCATGGAGGTGGTTTATTAAGACCCATGGAAGTGGGGGGGCCAGACTGCCCATCCTGATTTTTTTTTTTTTTTTTTTCATTTTGTACTGTGGTATGACACACCTGCAGGAAATCCTACACATTCTAAGTGCCACTGCTGTCACCAAGCACCCAGAAAAGATGGAGAAAATTACCAGTCTCTAGAGGCCCCCTCAAGGGTAACCGCAGACCTGATAGAAACAAAAATCCTCTTGAAACGGTACCAAGTCCTTCTCTGTGATTGCCTTTTTTTAAATCTAAAAAATAATTTTATTGAAATAAGTCATTCATACATGAACATACATAAACAATCAAGTGTATGGTAAAAGTTTTGAACTTAAAAAACAAACATGCACAGCATCATACATGATTGCCTATTTTTTAAACGTTGGGGATGACCCACCAAATTCCTTTTATCTGCCACGAACGGGCTGTAGCTTGCAGTTTGGAAAACCCTGGGCTGGAGTTCAGCCTAAGCTGAATACGAACTCGGGAGGCTCGGGTTTCCAGAAGGTACAGCCCCACCTAGGGGACTTTGCATCTACTCAGCAGAGCCCTGGCTGAGGAATCATTCCTCTGTCCGTGTCTGACCCCTTTTGAGGGCTGCTTCACTCGGGGTCTGTGCCTGACTGACCTGGGAGCACAGATGAATCAGGCCTGGGTGTGGTACTCTCCACCCCACCCCCCACCCCCAGTGGGGGAAAGCAGCAGACTTCCAATCTGACCCCCCAGCGTGTGTTAGACAACGGGAGTGGTGGTGCTGTGAGAATTGGAGGTGAAAGCCGCTAGTTCTCTCTAGAGCCTTGCTGCAGGAGACTTGGAGAGAATATTCTGAAATCTGAAGATTAGGCAGGGTTTACATAGAGAGGAAGGGTGATGAGCCTTGGCTTTTAAACTTTCTGATCACATCAAGGTAAGTTTTCATTCTGACCCTGGCAGAGGGACATATAGGCAGGTAACTGAAACACCGGGCTTTGCTAAATTGGAAATGCTCTGATAGGGTCTGCTCTATTCTATTTCTTAAAAATGCCATTGTGTGACCTTCAGAGGCTCACCAAGAGGTCATGTCTGTGGTTTGGAAAATGCTGCAGGGAGATGGAGGCATGGCAAGAGAACTTGGGGGATGCTGGGCTGAGGGGGTGTGTGGTTAGGTGGGGGTACCGGGAGCAGATCTGGCTGCACTCAGAAGGGGGAGAGAGCCTGGAGGCAGAAAGGCCAGCCAGGGGCCTTTGGGGGAGCTGAGGCGAGCCTGAGCCAAGGCAGTGGCAAAAGACACTTAAAAAGTGGAATTAGAAAATTCCTCAGCAGCTGGGAAGTGCCTGACCACAGGCCTCCGTCACGAGATGGCTATGGTGTGTGCTGAAAGCTTACGTTGAAGAGCCAGGTGGCCTGGGTTCACATCCTGCCACCTGCCTGCTGTGTGACCAGGGCAGAGTTCCAGAACCTCCCTGCACCTGGGTCCTTCTAGAACATGGATGGGGTCAAGCGTTGGCTCACAGGGTGGCTGGAAGGAACACAAGCTGGCCAGTGTGGCCAGTTGGGATGTATGGAGTGAGCTTCCCTTCCACTCCCGTGAGCTTTGTGGCTGTTATTCTTGTCACAACGGCCCCGCAGACTTTCCTGAAACCTGGGCTTATCTGTAATTTCCAGAGCCGATAGGTGTATCATGTCACATTGAAGAAACAGTGAAAATTCAGACACTGCTTTTTATGGGACTCACTGTTTCCTTGTGCAAATGCTGTGACGCTCACGGGTAAGAAGAGATAGGAATAGAAACTCTGTTCTTTTATAACAAGTTAAGAATCTGTTGATACATGGGAAAAATATAACTAATATAATTTGTAGACTTTAGTTAACAATATTGTAATTTTTTTCTTTTTAGAAGGTACCAAGGATTGAACCCAGAACTTCAAAATGGGAAGCAGGTGCTCAACCACTGAGCTACATCTGCTCTCCAGTGAAAGTTGGTTTTTTGTTTGTTTTGTGTTTAGGAGGTGCCAGAGATCAAACCTGGGACCTCGTACATGGGAAACAGGTGCTCAACCACTTGAGCTACATCCTCTCCCCAATATTGTAATGTCTTTGTAGCAAAAGCAAAGAAGGTACTATATTATGCTAAAGGTAAAAAAACAACAACATGGGGCTTAGTTTTGTAAGATACGAATATGATTAAGCATTTTTTCTCTTCATTTTCTTCATTAATGAGGAGACCTTAACTATATCATTTAATCTGTGTTCATCTGTGTATCTTTCTGAACACTGGAAGAACAACTGAGTTTGTTGTTGGGATTAGATGAGATAAACGTGCCTGGGCAGAACTTTTTAGGAGTAAAGCTTCCATAACTTGTTGAGCTGCCTTCTGTTATTTCATTTTTTGAATTTGAAATAAAGTTTGAATAAATTAAAAAAAAAAACAAACTCGGGGACAAGGCAACAGACTGCAAATATGCACACCTCACAGCTTGTGATTACGCTGAACTGTTGCAGGTAGAGGGTAGGAATCCAGGTGCTGAGGAATTTGGAGAAAGGAAGCCATCCGCAGCCAGAGTGACCCCATAGGAAGTCGGGCTTAGGCTGGGCCTGGGTGAACCAGCCGGCAGGTGGGAAGAGGAGGGGGAGGTCTGCTGGGGGGTTTGTGTTTAGAGTGGGGGCAGAGGTGAACTCAGGGCTTTCTAACCAGCTTGGGGTATACGGAGTAGCTGTGGGGCTGTCCTGTGGTGGCAGAGCTGCAGGGAAGCAGGTATGGGTGGAGCCAGGGCTGCCAGTTGGGGGTGTGGCCCACTGCAGTGACCCATTTAGAGGTGGTCAGGGCATTGGGGTTGAGAGCTGTAAAAGCACTAGATGATGACTCATTTTTTAACCAAGTGAAGGGATGGGGTGAAAAGGTGATACTGGCAGGTGACAGGTGTTGGGATGGGACCCATGCTTGTTAGAAGGTGTCCTCACATCCTCCTCCTGGTGTATTTTAACTTCCCATAATCTCCATGAATGTCCCTACTTGCAGATTTTAGGATTTAGCTGTGATTGGGCAGGCTTGAGCAGTTTTCTCTTTGGCAACACCTATAGGAGCTTGAGTCACTCAGTATAGAAGTGACATGGTCAGCTCCACATGCATTGACTTTGTTGCCTATGGTTTGTCAAAATAGGGCAGCTGTCCAGCCTAGAGGGCAGTGATGGCCCCTACGTGACAGGGGCTTGTAAGGGACAGGTGTGGCCTGCGGTGTGCAGAGCAGCTCCAGGCTCTGGAAGCTGGGGTGGGTGTGGGGTCTCGATGCTAGTACCTTAATGTTGTGCCTCACCTCCCCACAGGGGAAACTGGAGATGTCCCTGGAGCATCTGCGGAAACAAATGGAAGATGCACTGCTGTTTCAGGCCCAGGCGGAGGAGACTTGTGCCTTGTGGCAGGTAAGTGGCGGGGCCTGCCCTGGGTCTCGGAGATGGTGAGGATGGTGGAGGGCAGCAGGCAGTGGCCCCCTCCCAGCACATGGGTGTCTCTGGCTCTCTGGACCCTCTCTGTTCAGATTCTCAACCTTGGGAATAACCAAGATAAGCATTTTTATATAAGATGGCTGAATTCTGTTTATAACCCAAGCTTGGAAACCAGTTGTGTTCAGGTAATGTAGTGTTCGGTGCTGTCCAAACTCAACTGTGAGGGAGAAATATTTCTATAAGGGGGGTCCCTTGATCTGTGACCTTTTTCTATGTGCTGTCCCAAACTCAGGAACCAAGTAGATTGGGGTAAAACACCACCCTTGGTCCTCTGAACTACCACAATCTGGGTTCAGGAGCTGGGTAGATTTGGATGTCGAGGGAGGTGTTGCATGTGTGTGGTGTCTAATTGTGTATGTAGTGGGTGTGTGGTGAGGGAGGTGTGTGTGTGGTGGGTGTGTGATGAGGGAGGTGTGTGTGTGGTACCTATGTGACTGTGACAAAGGGCTTGTGTATGTGTGGTGGATGTGTGTGTAGTATTGGTGTGATGAAGGAGGTGTGTGCATGGTGTGTGTGACTGTGTTTGTGGTGGGTGTCTGCCCCACACAGCTGCCTATGGGAAGAGTCCAGGGAGTAGGGGCTCAGGAGTCCTAGCTGTCCTGGTTTCTATCCCACAGAAGATGGTGGAGAGCCAAAGGCAGAACGTCCTGACAGAGTTCGAGCGGCTGCGCCGCTTCCTGGTGGAGGAGGAGCAGCAGCTGCTGCAGAAGCTGGAGGAGGAGGAGCTGGAGGTGCTCCCTCGGCTGCGGGAGAATGCTGCCCGCCTGGTGCAGCAGAGCGCTGCACTAGGGGAGCTCATTGCCGAGCTGGAGGGGCGCTGCCAGCTGCCTGCGCTGGGGCTGCTGCAGGTGAGTGGGTGAGGGGCTGCAGGGGGGGGCACTGTGGGGCTTCGCCCCCGGTCCTAGTTTGCTGGGCTGCTCTGACGGACCCTATGCACAGTCAACACTCATTGGCTCATGGGATCGGAGGCTCCAAGTCCAGAATCATGGCGTCGCTCAGGCCGTACTTGCTCTCAGGAGGCTGATGGCGTTCTCGTTGTGGCTTGCCCCAGTCCTTGGGCTAGCTTGGCTGGCACCTTTGCCCCCCTGCCCATGGCTCACTCTCTCTCCTGGTGTCCGCACTTCCGGTTTCCACTGACTTCCATCTTCTGGCTCTTCTCTCAGTGGCTTTCTCTAACTGTGTTCTGAATTTCTCGTCCTCACATGGACTCCAGTGATGCAGGTTCAAGCCCACCCCGATTTCGTTTGGCCACACCCAAGTAGGAGCTTAGAAGATCATTGCACCTGCCTCCCCCTGACAGTGAGGTCCCTTTTGGTATCACGTAGAGAGGGAAGGATGCCGAGGGTGGAGGGAAGGAAACTTCTGCAAGGGCTGCAACTACCCCTCCAGAAACCCCTCTTGCTGTCACTGCCCTCTCTTTCTGCTGCCTCTGTTCTCACCCCCTCTTGCTTGGACTGGTCTGCCTGTGCAACTCCTCGCCATCAGCATCTTCCCCATCCCATTTACACCTGCACCCCTCTCTCCTGGGGTCTAACTTGCCTGCCTCCAGTGTCAAATCTGAGCCCCCTGCAGCCTGGTTTCTGCCCACAATCTCCACTCTTGGCCTGCTGTATAGCCCTGGTGTCCCCATCTTTCAGTGCCTTTGGCCCGTTTTCCCCTTGCAGAGCCCTCCGAGGTACCAGCAGAGGATGCTTCCTTGCAGCCCTCTCCCCAGCCATTCCTGAGGTTTGGGCTTTCCTTGGCCATACCCCACCACCACCCTAAACCAGGACCCTTGGTTCTCCTTCTGTCTGGCCTCACGGGCAGATCAGGTGGATGGCGAAGGGCATGACCCTGCCAGCAAGTTCTGGAACCCCAGGGCCCCCATGTCACACCACACAGGGGCACGAGGAGGGGGAGACCAGTCAATTGGCCTAAAGATCCCAGCCCTGGCCCTGGCGTGTTGTATATGCCGTTGTCATCCCTTCGGGTGCTCGTCTGGTCGGATGTGGTTAAAATGCACTCTCTCTGGCACTGGGGAGATGTGAGGTCCCCCTGCGTGGCTCTGTCTCATGTAGGTGAGTGTGTGATCCAATGAACTTGAACTAGATTCGGAAGAACACGGGGTGACCCTCTGGAGGGTGGGCTGAGGGAGGTCCAGCATTGGCCAGGAGGGGATGAGGTCAGATCCAGATATCTTGGGATTTAAAGTACCAGGGAAAGTGGGGACTCGGCATAGGGTGCTGGGGGAGGGGGAGGAGCCATTAGGGTGTAGGAGGCAGAGGTTGGACAGTGGGAGGAGGTTGGGAGTTCGAAACTGAAGGAGTCAACTGGCAGAATTCAGGTAAGAACCCTCCCAGATCTGTGGTGAGGCTGTCAGGTGCATCTCAGGAACCCCCATCTACTGCAGTGCTGCTGCCCATTCCTCCATCTCCTTTCCACTGCTCTCCCACCTGTCCCCCCCCTGCTCCCCCCTGCTTCCCAACATGCCCCCCATCTGCTCCCCACTTGTTCCCCCACCTGGTCCCTACTGGTCCCCATTGCTCCCCCATCTACTCTCCACCAATCCTCCACTTGCTCCACATTGTCTTCCCATCTCCTCTCCACCGCTCCCTACCTACTGTCCACTGCTTCCCCCACCTGCCACCCATTTGTTCTCCATTGTTTCCTACCACTCCCCTGATATTTGCACACTGCTTCCACCTGCTCCCCACTGCTCCCCCACCTGTTCCCCACCTGCTATTCAGTGCTCTCCACCTGGATCCAGGTGGGGATATCGGGAGTATTCACCCACTGCTCCCACCTCCGCCCCTCCCACCTACTCTCCAATGTGCCCCACTCTGCTTCCCACCATTTCCCTACTGCATCCCCACTGCTCCCCCACTGGATCCTAGATGCTCTTTTCTCTTGGTCCTTAGTTTCATCCTTGGTCCCAGCCTTCTTTGTGCCCAGCCCCTCTGTGTTCCCCTCACCCCTGTGTTTGCCCTGGATGCAGCTGCAGGGAGGACTCTTACCTCCTTTCAGCCTCCCCCAGATCTCCTCTTCCCTCCGGGGAGGTGGGTGTGGGGAATCTAACCCAGCTGCGGAGGTGCAGCCACCTGTGTGCCTAGCTGCAGGGCTCCATGGCAGTAAAGATGGAACAGAATCGCATGTTCCCCTCAGGAATGAGTCTTCAGGCATGACAGGAAGCGGTGGCAAGGCTGTACAGGCTTCACGGGATGCACAGGGAGCCTGGGGAAAGGAAGGTGAGCGGAGCAGGAGAGAACCAAGAGCAGACTGAGGAAGATGGCGGCCAAGGCCGACAGCCAGTGCAGCACCTAGGGCTTGTGCCTGTCTTGTCGGGGGATCTTGCGGTTACCTGTTGTGTCCATGGGGCTCTTGGGGCGGTGTGGGGCCCCTCACTTGGTGCTGCTCCCAGAGTGGGAGAGGGCAATGCCTCCCTGGGGCCGAAAGGCCCAGCGCCTTAGAGTTAGCACCAGGCAGAATGGAAGGTAGTTACTCCAACCCCAGCTCACTCTTGGTGTCATTTCTTGTTTGAAAACTGCCCTGCTGAAGCTGTAGCATGTGACCTTCATTTCTAGGCATTGCCAGCTTGCAAGTTCAAGTGGGGTTGGCGACGGGGCAGGACTCAGAATTTGAATGGAAAGAAGTCACCACTAAATACAGTGGAAAAGCGATCACCCCAGACAGTTCACCAGAGTTTTGAATCATGATTTAATTTAGCCAGTTAATTCAGCTATGGATTATTATTTCCATTTCTATAAAAATGAATTGGTCACGATATCTCAAAAGCCTGTAGAGTGGGGAGCAGGTGTAGCTCAGTGATTGAGTGCCTACTTCCCATGTACGAGGTCCTGGGTTCAATCCCTGGTACCTCTTTAAAAAAAAAGCCTATAGAGTCCTAAATGTGACTGTCATGGGTTTTTTATTTGTTCATTTGTTCATTCATCACTGAGTATATAAGATGGCCCATTCATTTTTAGTTCCTGGGAATGAGTAAAATGAAGAGCAAAAATTGACACAATCGTTGCTCTCCTCAAATTTATAGACTACACTCGCTCTGTTACTTCATTTGTTCTGTTCTGGCTTATTGATTCATTTGACCTTGAGAAAGTTACCTCTGAGCTTTAGCCTTCAGATTCTTCCTCTGTAAAACTGGAAATGATAATAGTACCTACCTTAGGGAGTTACTGTGCGTATCTAGTGAAGTAAAGCATGTGCTATTGTAAGTACATTACTTTAAACTTTAAAAAATGTAGGGCGTCAAGTGCATGAGCGCTGCTGGCCTGCACGTGCCAGGTGAAGGCGGTCCTTAGCGAGCTGGTGTGCAGTGGCTGCGCGCTCTTCAGTGGGCCCCGGCGCAGGCTGTGTGCGCCCTGGTGGTCTTTGCCACCAAGCCGCAGTTCCTGGGTCGTGGGGTAGCCGTGAGCGCCGAGGGTAGGGCGGTGCCATGAGCGTGGTGTCGTCCTGCGTGCTCCCGACCCAGTGCCTTGGGGGATCTGGCACAGCACGGGGATGGGGGCTCCAAGATGTTGGACCACTGGGAGAGGCTGAGGAACTCGACCTGCGCAGTGTCTGAAGGCTGCACCCTGCTATCTGAGGCTTTAAGGGAGAGGTCTTCTCTCAGGACTTTACTGCCAGTGAATTCCAATTCTGTGAATTAGCATCGTCCCCCCCATACCCCTTCTTCCACCTCCAGACTAAAGGAAGATACTTACTCTCTGCCCCTCTCCATTTATACCAAAGATATCATAGGTGAAGCCCCTTTCCCCCATGTTAAATGCTCGCGAAGAACCTTTCAAGAAGCAGGGCCAAGCACGCAACTTACATAGGCATTGGGAGGGCTTGAGTGCCAACTGGCCAGTACGCCTAGGGACAGGGAGATGGGGGAGGTATAACTGTGCTGGGTTCCAGATTACACATCCCCACCCCCACCTCAGCCCATCTTCTGGAATTTCTCCACAAAAATTTATTATTCATTGGGCAGGAAGGAGGTCATGAGTTCATTTCTTTTTTTTTTTTTGCCTTTTGTTTTTTCTTAATTAAAAAGGTTACCTCAATTTTCACTCCTTAAACATGGACATACCTTTTTTGTATGTCTTTATTTTTTTAAGTAGTCATGTTGGATTAGGAGTATACTTGTGGAAAGAGGGTGACTTTGCCATGTGATTTCACAAATGGGGGTAAAGCTACTGTGAGTGTATGGTTTATTTTTAATTTACACTATAAAGAGTGATTTTTTTCCCCCGATGTCAAGCTTTTATCTTGTATGTACTGTAGTATTTATTTCATCAATTAAAATCTTACATTTCTCAAAAAAAAAAAAAAAGTATTGGCTCAAAAATAATACAGTGGAGTGGGTGTGGCTCTGGTTGAGCATCTGCTTCCCATGTACAAGGTCTCGGATTCAATCCCCCATACCGCTTAAAAAAATAATAATACAAGGCTCTTCTTAAACATATCTAGTGAACTCAATCCTGTATTTAAAATGACTGCCTACTCGTTATTTATTTATTTGGAAGTTCTTAATATCTGGTTTTCGTACCTAAACCTGACAACTTTTGCCATTGTTGCCATGTGATACTTTTGCAGTAATAGGTAGACATGTTTACTTCCGTGATTGGTGGATGCCCACTCTATAAAGCCATCATATAGGGGTGTTTCACTCTGTGCTTGACCTAGACTGCTCTGTGTAAGTGAGAGTGAAAGTTCAGGTGTGAACAAACCCACGTGGCCTGGCCCAGCATTTGCCAGGTGAGGCGTAGTAGCAAATTGGGAAGTGCTGGCAGTGACACACTGGCTGTCGCTTGGCCATTTCCATTTGCCCTTCCTAAGAGAGCCATCATTGAGTTGCTAGCGTCCTTTAGTCTGCTGGGCTGCCGAAATGCAGCAACCATATCAGAAATTGGGTGGCTTTTACAACGGGGATTTATTAACTTAAAGGCTTACAGTTCCAAGGCTGTGAAAATGTCCAAATCAAGGCATCATCAAGTGATGCTTATCTCCCCAAAGACTGGCTGCTGGCAATCCTGGACTCTTCTGTCACGTAACAAGGCACGTGGCGGCATCTGCTGGTCTCTTCCTTCTCTAGGCTTTCTTGCCTTCAGCTTCCTGCTTCCTTTGTTTTCTCTCAGCTCCTGTGGCTTTTTCCTCTGCTTCAATGGGTTTCTTTCTCTGTCTCTCTATATTCATCCCATTTATAAAGGACTCCAGTAAGAGGATTAAGACCCATCTGGCCCCACCTTAACTGAAGTAGCCTCATCAAAAGGTCCTATCCACAATAATTTCATACCTACAGTAATGGGTTAGCTCTAAGGACATGGTTTTGCTGGGGCTCATGAAAGCCTCAGACTACCACAGTGTGTTGCTGAAAGACTTTGCCCTGAGTCTCTGAGGTGGGAGTTGGGGCTGTCGAGTGTGAGGGTTGAGGGTGTGTGTGAGCGGGGGCGTCCGCAGGCTGGGGCCTCCAGGATGGGCAGTGGACGCTGCTTCAGCCCAGGGCAGAGGTGGCCAGGCTGGGGTTGGTGCCTGTGTTGGGAAGAAAGCCAGAAGGAGGGAGAAACCGAGCAGAAGTTATGGTCATAAGGGAGAAAGGACGAGGCCCTGCCGTGGTTTCTGGCTTCCATTCTGTCGGAAGAGCCCAGGCAAGGCCCCGGGTGACCTGTGTTTATGTAGGAGGGTTGGCAGAAGATGGAAAGCTGGGGCCAGTTTGTGCAAGGAGTTTATAAGGAGATGAGGTTCCGTGGGGTGTAATGGGTGGGCAGATGGTCAGCGGTAGAGGGATGATTGGCATGGAGATGGAGTGAGGGCCAAGGGGTCATGGGGCTGGGCAGAAGGCATACAGGCATGGGAGGCCACCTCTTTCAGCTCCACAACCTCAGGCAAAGCCACTCACCCTCTTCCCCGTGCCTCAGTTTCCCTGGCACCTGTCCCTGAGGCTGCTGCGTGGGATGAAGCACTGATGAGCAGAACAGAACAGTGTCTTGTTCTGTTCTGTGTCCATGCAAGCCACGCTTATTGGGGTGAGACAGGGTAGGTTCTTGTCTTACAGCCTTGGCCTGCCGCGTCAAGGGAAGGCCTGCTGCAGGGGGCACTCAGATACACAAAGATTGCCTACAGTTCCACAGAGGGTTCTGGTTGTGCCAGGGAGGCAAGGGTTCGGTGATTTTCTTGAGAGGGTCTGGGAGCTAAGGCCACCCACTTCCTCGCCTCCTCTCCCTTTGCCGTGCTGCAAAGTGATTTTCTTAAAAGGACCTGTGTTCAAGTGCTGCCCTTATTGTCATACCCCCTGGTCTCCATGGAGGCAGAACCCCTTCCTCTGAGGCTGGGGCTCTCTGGCCAGCAATGTGGGGAGGGCCAAGGACCTTGCCCCATCCATCCCCTGCCACCGTCTCATGTGTGTCTGGATGTCCAGAGGGCAGTGATTTCAGGACATAGTAATACTCCTGAGTCCTGTGACAACTGACAACCCCCCCGCCCCACTCTTCCAAGGACCCCCAGGGTAGCCCACCGAACTGCTGAATTCAGCACACATGGGATCCCCTTGCCTCTGTCCCTTTGCACATGCTGTCTTCTCGCCCTACACCACCCTTCCCTTTGTCGGCTTGCTGAACTCTCCTTAGGCTTCAGAGCCCTTTTTCTTTGTGGCCTAGCGTGTCCCATTCCTTCCCAGACAGAACAAATGACTTCTCTAGGTTAAAATCTTCCTTTTGCTGTGTCTCCTTCCTGGACCCTTTATCCTTTACCTCTGAGCCCTAATCTCCAACTTGGTGCACAGTGGTGCTAGAGAATGTCTGTGGGAGCCCTACGACAAAGGGGCGGTTGCATTCCTCCTTGGTGCCCGGCACATTTCTAAAAGGATAACGGGCGTCTGCTTTGCATATACGAGGTTCTGGGTTCAATTTCCGGTACCTCCTAAAAAAAAACAAAACACATACACACACATACAAAACCACAAAATGCTTTGCCACCGAGGAGCTGACTTTCTAAATAATTAAGTGAAAGGCCACTGCATGTCATGTGGTAAAGAGAGAAAGCCAGGAAAGGTGGACAGGAGGTGGCAAGTACATGGGGACGCAGGGAAGAGACTTCTGGGCCGTGAGCAGCAGCTACTGGTCCTGAGGTGAGGCGAGGTGTGCCCTGGGGGCCAGGGGAGTGGGTGAGCTGCTGGAAGGAGCCAGAACTTAGCACACGGTGGCACTATCCTCTCCTCTGTACGAGGACCCCAGAAACCAGAAACAAGTGCCCTGCTGTGTTCCCGTCATCCCCTCTCCGTGGCACCTGGGAGACTCTTGGGGGCCTGTGAATAAGTGAATCCTGAATGTTCTAGAGTCCCCTGAGCCTGTCAGGAGAAGTGAGGTGTCGGGTCTGCGCGGGCCAGGATGCGTCCCTAATCCCTGGCACCCCAGGGATGTACTTGTCGGGCTTGGTGGATGCACCAGAGGCTGCCTCTCAGCCTCCAGCATGCCAGGGACAGGCCACCCTTCACAGCGACTGCGTTTTTGCTGCCTGGGGCTGGGGGGGTAGAGGGAGCAGGAGAGAGGCCTGGAGAGGTTTCCAGGTGGGATTTGCGTGGTGGTCCCGGGGAGGGGTCCTGTGCCAGGGGTCAGGGATGTCAGCGGGCACTGATACACCATCCGTGTCTCTCTCCTCACAGGACGTAAGGGATGCGCTGCGCAGGTAGGAGCCCTTCTGCCTCTCCCTGGGGACAGTGGGCAGGGGGCAGGGTGGGGGCTCCGGCGTGGAGGGTGAAGCCTGTGCTGTGTCCCCTAGGATCCAGGACGTGAAGCTACAGCCGCCGGAGGTGGTGCCCATGGAGCTGAGGACCTTGTGTAGGGTCCCGGGACTGGTGGAGACGCTGCGGAGGTTCCGAGGTGGGTGCTGCAGGCACAGCGGCTCTCTGAGCAGCCTTCTTCCTGGAAGCCCAGACATTAAGGACAAGGGGAGGGGGCTGGGTGGGTTGTGGCTCACACTGGCCAGCTAGCAGTGTCCACTGTGCATGGCAGCTGCTCGGCCCTGGACTCATGGGAGGTGGAATGGGGGACCCAGTGGAAATTCTGGTCCTTCTCGTTGGCAGGTTCCCAGTCTGGGAGGTATGAAATACACTCAGGTTCTGGGGATTGGATTAGCTCACAGATTAGAAGCCTGGGAGAGGTCGGGGTCTCTAGCCTGGTAAAGATGAAGGCTAAGAGAGCAAAATGGGAGTCTCTGGTATGGATCAAAGAGGGGCTGAGAGTACAGAGTTGGAGGTCAAACCATGTACTCAGCCCTTCCAGACATTGGCACCTATTACAACCACAGCGCCTTGGCGTTCTTCACTCCTGAAGAAGGGAGAGTGATCTTTTGCTCTGGGAGTGGCTGGAGTCCAGGAGAGCCCAGGGTGAAAGTTGAGTTCACATACTTCCCTCTGGGCAGGTTCTCCCTGGGAAGGAGCCTACCAATCAGGAGAAAACACTGCTAAGGAAACGTGGGAGGATTTCTAGAACTTTTGTGGCTATTCTAAGTTGCAACTAAAAGTGGTTAGGTGATTTTTTTTTTGTAGTAGTACAGCAGAGGGGGCTGGGGAGGGGTAACTGGGAAAATAGCACTTGCCCCCCCACCCCCCTCCCCCTCCCACCTGAAGTCAGTTTGGAGAAAGCTACTCCAGGAGATTGTGAGGAAGGCAAACCAGGCAAAGAAATAAATGTGGGTTGTCTTGCTTGGGCTTGTCGAAAGAGGGGAAGGATTCTGTAGAGGGGGAATGGAGGTGATCCGCTGGGTGACTTCTGTTCTCTCTCTGCAGGGGATGTGACTCTGGATCCAGACACAGCTAACCCAGAACTAGTCCTGTCCGAGGACCGGAGGAGCGTGAGGCGGGGAGACCTGCGGCAGGCCCTGCCCGACACCCCGGAGAGATTCGACCCAGGCCCCTGCGTGCTGGGCCATGCGCGCCTGTCCTCAGGGCGCCACTACTGGGAGGTGGAGGTTGGGGAGCGGGCCAACTGGGCCCTCGGTGTGTGCCGGGAGAATGTCAACAGGAAGGAGACGGGCGAGCTGTCGGCTGGTAACGGTTTTTGGATCCTGGTGTTCCTGGGGAGCTATTACAACTCTCCCGAGCGAGCCTTTGTACCCCTGCGCGAGCCTCCCCGGCGCGTGGGCATCTTCCTGGACTATGAGGCTGGGCACCTCTCTTTCTACAGTGCGACCGACGGCTCCCTCTTGTTCATCTTCCCGGAGACCTCCTTCTCTGGGACCCTCCGGCCCCTTTTCTCACCTCTGTCCAGCAGCCCCACCCCCATGACCATCTGCCGGGTGAAAGGTGGGCCTGGGGACATGCAGGCTCCTTAGGGACGTGCTTTTGGCTAACTGCGGACCCTAGCGTGTGAGCAGTGCCTGTGCGGGGGCTTCCCTGGCCCCCACAGGCCCTTGGTCTTTCAGCCTCTTGGAAAACCTGGCAGGAGGGAGCCTGTGTCTTGAGCTGATGGGAAGAAACTCGCGGTACTTCTGGATGTACATAGTAGAACAGGAACTCTGATGCCACGGGAAAGTGTGTGCGAGTGTGTATGCGTGTGGTACACACCTTAGCCTCCCTGTCGGAACTCTCGGATTATTTGGAGCCGAGACCTCATTCTCACTGATGTTTTAGGACAAGACGGTTGCTGAGCACTGTCCTGAGTATGTTTTAGTATCCCTGCCCCCCCCAACCATTTAGTGCCAGTAGTCCTTTTCAGAAACCTAAATCCTCGTGGCCCTGCCACTTCTGACCTGTGGTCCCCAGGGAGCCTCACCAAACTCCCCCGGGACCCCCAGAAGCTGTGCTGTCCTGGCATCCTTACAGTTGCAGCCTCACCCCTGAGCTCCCTGTCCTCTAGAAAGATGTAGTAGGAGGCAGTTGGGAGGGACTGTCTGCTCCAAGCCCACTGGCCTATCTAGGGTTTTGCCTCCTGTAAATTGGGAGGATTAGTGGGAATCGATTCCAGATTCCTGACACTGGATGTGATTCCTTCAGAATAACCAGGTACAGCAGTTGGAATATTCTGGAAAGAAATCGTCTGTAAAGCCAAAGAGCAAGAGAAAAATATTCATAAAGGATGAAGGGGTCATGTGCCTAGGACAAATGAGAAGGTGCCCTTGAAAGCTGTGGCTCCCAAACTTTGAGTTTGGGATGCAAGAACCACTTGGATGTTTCTGGAAAACGCTACTTTTGTGGTGCCCCATGTGCAGAGATACCAATTCAGTAGGGCTGTGGTACCAGAAGTAGAAAAGGTGGGTTACAAATTGTAGTCTTGTTTTTAAGACTACCTAAGACTCACTGAACTTTGGGAACCAGCATTCTTCCTTCTGACCTCACAGATTCTGTCGTTTGGGTCCATCGGAAGCTCCCATGTTACAAATTCAGATGCTTGACCTCTGATAGGTTTCATCAAGAGGTGGGGGACACCCAGGCTTTGGAGTTAGACCCACCTTGATTAGATCTCTGCCTTCAGCTGAGTGTCCAGCTTCGAGAAAGTTATTGGGGAGCAGATGTAGCTCAGTGATTGAGTGCCTGCTTCCCATGGATGAGGTCCTGGGTTCAATCCCCAGTACCTCAAAAAAAAAAAAAAAAAAGGTATTTTAGCCTGACCATGTGTGCGTTTGCTCATGGATGAAATGGGATGCAATGATTCTTCCTTTGCAGGGTTATTAGGGTGAAATGAGAGAGGTTTTGATAAAGTTCAGTAATTCTCAACTATGAGTCCCTGGGACCTGGCTCAAGCTAGGCTGTCCCCAGAGTTTCAAAATGAACATGGGGCCTTATTAGAGACGGTTCCATTGGTAAGAACTGCAATTTATTGAATACTGCGCATGTACTGGACACCCTGCTAAGTGCTGGGCACACGTCCTCTCATCCCAGGACCATGGGCCTCTCCTCTGCCTTCACGCCCCTCCTCATGGAGGAGGAATCAACTGCAGAGAACCAAAGTGTGTTTTTGCTCTAAGGTTTGGGGGTTTCCTCGCCTTCCTCGAGAATATTATTTCTTAGCCTCTTTTACCACCCCTCCATTTTATTTATTGTAAGAACAGTGTTCTAACATTAAATAAATTTTAACCATTTGCCTGTAATCCCCCCATCCAGTGTTCTTTTCCATCATTAAGTAAGGCAAAGGACCAGGCCCTGGGGAGAACGAGCTACAAAAGGCAAGATGCTGGGCCAAGTCAAGGCCAGAAAGTGTGCAGCTGGTTCCAACACAGAAACACTGAAATCACAAGCTTGTTTCCGTTTTCTTTGCTCAACGTGTGTTTAACATAGTTAACAGGAATTTTTTTTCCCCAATGACCACTGTTTTAGTTTGCCAAAGGGCTGCTGATACAAAGTACCAGAAATGTGTTATATAAAGGGTATTTATTTGGGGTAAATGCTCACAGTTCCAAGGCCGTGAAAAGTCCAACTCCAGACACCATAAGAGGTGCTTTCTCACCAAAGTCAGCTACTGTTGATCCTGGTGGTGTTGCCACATGGTGAAGCAAGATGGCTGCCAATCTCTGCGGAGGCCTCTGCCGTCCCCTCCAGAATCTACCATCTCTTGGAGCTCAGCTTTCAGCAATGAGGCATAGGGCTTATCTCTTTCCAGGACTCCTATATCAGTCTCAACTGTTTGGCTCTCTTCCCAAGTTGAGCTGTAAGCTATGAGGCATATAGCAGGCCTGGTCTCCTCTTGAGCTGCTCTGTGGGCCCAGCCTTTTGGGGGCTTTGTGTTTAAGCAGTCCTCACACAAGGCAGGATCAAATATGCTGGCTCTCTCTTTCTGTGTCTGAGTGAGTCTCTCTCTGTGTCTCCAGTTATATCAGGCCCAGCAAGGGGGTGGGGACTCGACCAGATTTGATGTAATCCAATCAAAAGCCTCGAAGTGATCTTATCAAGTAATCTAATCAAAGCCCCCCCCCCCAACTGAATTTAATGATATCACACCCAGAGGAATAGATTAGTTTATAAACATAATCTTTCTCTTTGAGGTTCATAACAATAATCTCCAACTGCCACAACCAGTAAATATATTAATGTTCCCCTGTTGTTGCATACAGTTTGCCAGGGCTGCTGTGACTAGTACTGCTGTCACAGGTACAGTAAGTACAGGCTGGTGTGCTTAAACAACAGAAGTTCACTGTGTCACGGTTTTGTAGGCCAGAAGTGCAATATCAAAGCATTAGTGGGCTCATGCTTTCTCTGAAATTTGGCTGGCTGCTGATCTGTAATTCAGTCTCTGCCTCAGTCACATGGCTTTCTGTCTCCCACTGTGTCCAAATTTCCTCTGCTTAGAAGGATTTCAATCATAGTGGATTGAGGCCCACCCTGATTCAGTTTGGCCACATTAAAAAAAAAAATCTTTAACAGAAAAGTTGTGAATTTACAAGACAATCATGCACATGCGTGGAATTCCCATACACTACCCCGCCACCAACACACTACATTGTTGTGGAACGTTTGTTACAGATTATCAGAAAATATCATCAGACTATTACCACTAACTATGGCCTATAGTGTACATTTGGTATATTTTTTCCATGCCCCCCTATTAATGCAGTACATCTTTGGCATTGATGCAAGAATATTACAGTATTGCTGTTGACTATAGTCAATGGGTTACATTAATTGTATTTTTCCCATGCTTCTCCACATTATACCACTTTGCAATAGTGATGTACATTTGTTCTTATTTATAAAAGGACATTCTTTATTATTAATCACAATTCTCATCCACTTCTGGGTTTGCTATGTTATTCAGTCCCTAGATGACTCTCTAGCTTTCTTTCAACTGACATTTACATTCCTAGACTACCCTTTTCAGCCACAATCCCATTTATAAATGAGCTGTTAGTATAATGTGTTACCATCAACCCTATCCATTTCCACACTTTTACAGTCAAGTTAATTAAAACTGATACACACATCAAACATCAGTATCCCTTCTCAGCCCTCCTCTTATTTCCTAGTAACCTATACTCTAGGTTTTAACTCCATGTATTTATTCTTCATATTTAGTTCATATTAGTCCATGCAATATTTGTCCTTTTGTAGCTGGCTTATTTTACTTAGTATAATGTTTTCAAGATTCATCCATGTTATCATGCGTCCCAATTTCATTTCTTCTTACAGCAGCATAGTATTCCCTCATATGTATATACCACTTTTTGTTTATCCATTCATCAGCCGATGGATACTTGGGTTGTTTCCATCTATTGGCAATTGTGAATAACGCAGTTTGGTCCTATTTTAATTACACCTTCAAAGATCCCATATACAAATGAATTCACACCCACAGGACCAGAGGTTGGGCCTTGAGTGTATCTTTGTGGGGGACAGAGTCTCTCCGTAGCAGCCTTCAGCTCGTTTATAAGTCTATTCCCAATCAAGCCAAGGGGTCTGAACATTTTTAGGACTGTGGATAAATGTCACCATATTCTTTTCCCAAGAGATCATGCTCATTGCTTTAACGTCCTATTGAAGATTCTATGAGGCTGCAGCTTGCTTCATGCCCTGAGCAGTACAACCAGTTTGGGAATTGGAAGTTGGCCACAGGTGGCGCAGACGGTGGGACAGCCTTGTGAGCATACACATGGCTGCTCCATGCCCTGCTCCACATGACACCTGGGATGGCCCTAGCCTTGGCTTCAGAGCACAGCTGGACAACAGAAGAAACATCTTTCAGCAACTCCGTCCACCAAGCCCAGAGCACTGAATTCTTCCTTTTGTGTTGTTCGATTCAGTGAAACCACCAACTCCTGGGCGACAGGTAATGCTCTGGAGAGAAATGAAGCAAGGAAGAGAAGTGGGAAGTCCAGGGTCACAATTCTAGGGGCTTCCAAAAGTAAGTGCTTAAAGTCTACCAAGTTCTTAAAATGCATGGGAGCAGTCCAACCGGTAAATTCAAGTTATGTAAACAAGAACATTGTGGGCTATCAATCTCTATCAAGAAGATAAAGAGGGTGGCATGATAAAGAACGCATGGTGTGTGTGTGTAGGGTGCGGGGACTCGGGGGGATACTAGTAATGGTTAGGATCGCAGTAATAAAGTGAAAGGAAAGCCAGCCTTCCAAAGCACAAGGGGGCGAGTCACCCAACCCCTTAGGTTTTTCTTCCCACTTCTGCACTTCTCTGGCACATTCCACAGTCCACCATCAATGTATTTACAAGAGCAGGTTGAAAAACAAGTATTTGTTCAGTGGTTTGGGTCCTCCACGTTCGAATACATCTTACTGGATGTAATTTTGACAGCCACTCGGTGAGCTAAAGCCAGAAGTGATGACAGTACAGGTTAAATTGCCTGCGATGAAGCTGTTTTTTTTTTTAAACGACTTTACTGAGGTATAATTTACACATCATCAACTCCATCCGTTTCATGTGTGCAATTTAGTGGTTTACAGTCAACATACCTAGTTGTGAAAGGAGCACACCGTCACGCCAATAAGGTCCCTGGTCTCCAAGAGAAATCCCTCCCCGGCCCGGCCCCAAGCTACAATTCATCTCTTTTGCCCCTAGAGACGTGCCCTTTCTGGACATTTCCTACCAGTGGAGTCCTTCCCCACTGAGTTCGGGCCAGGATCCCGTGCGCTCCCACCCTCACTCCGCCCCGAGGGCGCCGACCAGGCGGGGCTGGCTCGTGGCGCCTCCCGCCTCTGCCTCCGGGAACCCGAAAGTGAAAGGCAAACCCGGAAGCGGCGGCGCCATGGCCGCGCGGAGCCTGGCCAGGGACCTGCAGGACGAGGCCACCTGCCCCATCTGCCTGGACCTCTTCTCCGAGCCCGTGTCCCTCTCCTGCGGCCACAACTTCTGCCGCACCTGCGTGGACCGCAGCCGGGGCGCCGGCGACGCGCCCTTCTCCTGCCCCGAGTGCCGCGAGCCCAGCGCGCCCGAGAGCCTGCGGCCCAATCGGCCGCTCGGGAGGGTGGCGGCCGCGCTCGCGCGCCTGCGGCCGGCCCAGGACCGCGGGGGGTCGTGCGACCCGTGCGACTTGTGCACCGAGCACCTGGAGCCGCTGAAGCTCTTCTGCGAGGACGACCGCCGCCCCATCTGCGTGGTGTGTCACTGCGCCTGGGCGCACCGCTTCCACGGGGTGGTCCCCCTGGACGAGGCGGCGCAGACCCTACGGGTGAGCACCTGGCCGTCCCGACTCTGCCTGGGACCCTCCGCCCCGGCCGCACCTGGCCACGCCCCACCAGCCTCTCCTGGGACCCTCGACTCCACCCGGATCCTGCTCTCGAATCCGCTCCTGATCTTGTCCCCCAGTCCGGGCTCTCTTCCCCAAACCCTCCCGGTACCCCTCGCTGGTGCCCGGCCTCCTGCCATCTCCCCTTTCTCGCCTCCCACAACTCTCCTTTCTTGACCCCCCTCCAACCCCCCCCCCACGCCCGGAACACTTCGCCCCCACCCCGAACGCCCCCATTCCTACCTAGACTCCGGTCGACCGCGCCCGGACCTCCCCCTGCCTTGCTCCTTCTTCCCAGCCCAAGCCCAGCTCTGTCCGCTCTTCCACCACCTCTGGACTTCTAGTGCGGACCCCACCTTGCGCCCTTCCCTCCTGGCTCCCTGCTTACAGCCTCACCACCCCTCAGCTCACCCTTCTCCTGCCTGTTCCTCTCCCGGACCCGGTCCAAATTCCCCTTCCCTCAGCTTAGCTCAGATTTCATCCTTCCTCCTCGCCACTCCCTTTCCCCCCAGCTCTGCCTCCCTTCTAACTGTGGGAGCTCAGCAGGCTCAGCTAGGTTACCTCCTAACCCGGACTGTAAGCTCAACTGGAGGGAAGGCACGGTACCAAACTGCATCAAAATAATGATACGGGTGTTCTCCTTATCCAGTCATTGATGACTGTAGCTCACTCACTCATATAGTGCTTGCTGCTTGCCAGGTACTAGTCTAACTTCTTGAGGCACACTGGCTCAGGTAATCTTTACAGCAACCCTGTGAAGACTTAATATTACCCCCATTTTATAGATGGGGAAACGGAAGCACAGAGGGGTTCTCTGCCTCCTGTGACTCAGCTGGTAAGGGGCAGAGGAGGAATTGAAACCCAGGAGACTGGCTCCAGAGTATTCACTTCAAGTCTTCTTTTAGATGAATATCACACCCACAGAAAAATTGAAAAAAAAAATTGTGCATTTAACACTAGTATACACATTTTGCCCCCTATCCTCTTTCTAAATATATATGTATGTGTGTATATATATATATATATGTAAATATACATATATATTATTATATACATATATCCGATTCCTTTCTTACGATTAGATTCAGGTTAAACATTGTGGAGAATCCTCCCTAGACAATTCTTTCTACTCAGTATAGCATCACATCAAAAGGCCCTTGATGTCGCTAAGTTCCATCACTCAGTTAAGGTGGTATTTTAGTTTAAGGGCTGCTAAAGCAAAACCCATACAATGGGTTGGCTTAAACAGCTGGATCATGGTTTTGAGACAAGAAGTTCAAAATTTGGCGTTCGGGGGCTGGCTGATGGCGATCCTGGATCCTTGGCTTTTCTGTAATGTGGCAAGGCACATGGTGGTGTCTTCTGCAGCTTCCATTGACTCCAGCTTCTTTCTCTTCTCACAGCTTTCCTTGCTTTAAAGGACTTTAGCCATACTAGATTAAGGCCTGCCCTCATTCAGTTTGGACACGCCTTAATCAAAAACATCTTTGAAGGTCCTATTTACAAATGGGTTCACATCCACAGTCCCAGGGGTTGCATCCTGCCATGCCTTTTGTGGGGGAGATGATTCAATCCCCAGCTGGTGTTGCCTTCTGATCTCTCCATTGTATGATACTTTTTCCCTTTGTGATTAGTAAATCATCTGGGGATGATGCTTCGAGACAGTGTATTTGTGTCCTCCTGTTCCCCAACAGCTTGTCACCCCATGCTGATCCCTGCCTGAATTGATTATTATTGGGGTGTTGCAAAGTCTTCTAGTTTAATTCCTCAACATTTACTGGCTAGCACTTTTTTTTTTTTTTTTTTTCCCTACATGGAAGCCTTTTCCATTCCCCGACTTTTCTTTTGACTACCAATGTGGAGTTCTGGTTTTTAAAATTAATTTAATGTATTGTAATCTGTTACCACCATTATTCCTTTTGATGCTCAAATTTGTCACAAGTCAGGCCAAGGAGAGCCCTGTTCAAGCCAGCTCCTGTGTCTCTGTGACATGATTTCAGAACTTTTTAATACCATACTTTCCTTCTGGCACAACAAAATGTCTTATACTTTCTCAGGTCCAGACCTTGACTGCCATTTCTCCACCCATTAGTAGGGAATGAAGGTGTTTTAGAAGCCAAGATTTGGGTGCTAGGTGTGCTCACTGCTACTAGGGTTTCATCGACTCTAGGCCTTTTCCATTGACAGGGGATATATACATGAAATTGTAAAATCATGAACTCATTCTGACACTCCAGTCTAGACCCAACTCTGCAGGGGTCTTGCTTACATTTCCACATAGTTTGGGGTCTTTTCAAAAGGAGACTCATTCCTGTCTCTCTGGGCCCAAGCACTCAGGAAAAAGCCTTGTTGAATGAAAGGATGAGAAGTGAATGTAGGTTTCTTCCTTCCCCTCTAATATAATTCCAAATGAAACACTTGCTGAAAGAAGCTTAACCTCCTTGCTCTGTCCTGCAGAAGAACTTTACGAAGATTCTGGAAGAATTGAGAAAAATGATGAAAAAGGCGGAGAGGCTACAGTCTGAAGTAATAGTGACCTCAGAAGCTTGGCAGGCAAGTGGTGGACCAGCCTGGGAAACAGCCCACTTAAGGGACTGATTTCCTCCTGGTTGCTAGAGTGTCAGGAGGATAAATTGGGGTAGCAGAGATGAAGGGTTAAGCCAGCCAGGAAGCTGACTCAGGGTCAGGCACCTGGGTGGGGTATGGGAAATCTGGCAGTTGGGTTTAAGACTCTGGCAGCAAAGCTATGGGTCTGGTTCACTTGTGTACTTTAAACTTTCCTAGGAAGCCACCATTTGGGGAGGACTTTTTTAAAAAACAGAAAGGTGGTAGCATTTGGGGTAAAAAAACACATTTGAAACATATCTTTCTTAGATTTTGGTAAGATTATGTATTCTAGGCCAGTGGTTTTAGAACTTTTTTGGCTACCGGTTGCAGTTACCAAACACTTCTAACACCTCAAACTAAAATACACATACATAGGAAAATATGTACATAATTGGAGAAAAAATATTTTATCAATCAATCTTATTTATATGTAATATACTTTGATATTTCCTATTTTGCTCTACTTTGGTCTAATCAATTTTGTCAAAAAATAAATCTTATTTTCTACCCATTGAATTGATTTTGTGACAACTAGTGGGTTGAAACCTGCAGTTTGAAAATCACTGTTCTTGGCATTGCCAAAGCCCAGCCCCCAATTATTTTATTTATCTCTTACCTATGGTTTAAAATTTGGGGGTTTCATTCATTCTCTTATTTTTTTGTAATGACTTTTTGTGGTACAATTTACATATTATAAAATTCAGCTGTTTTAAGTGTACAATTCAATGGCTTTTAGTAAATTCACCATCACCACAGTTCAATTTTAGAACATTTCCATCACCTCAGAAAACTCCAACATGCTGTTTGCCATCACTGCCCATCTTTTCTCCCACAATTCCAGCCATAGGCCACCACTAAAGTACTTTCTGTCTTGATAGATATGTTTTTCCTGGACATTTCATATAAATTGAATCATACAACATATAGACTTTTGCATCTGACTTCTTTCAGTAGTTCATTCTCTCTTTTTTTGGCTGAATTGTATTGTATTTAATTGTGTGGATATGCCACATTTTGCTTACCCATTCATCATCTCTTGGACTTGCACTTTCCTTTCCTTTCTCTTAGGTAGATACATGGGAATAGGATTGCTGGGTTATATTGTAAATTTATATTGAACTTTATAAGAAACTGCCAAATTTTTTTCCAAAATGGCTGCACTTTTTCTCATCAGGAATGTAGAAGGATTTCAGTTCCTCCACATCCTTGACAATGCTTATTATTGTTTTACTTTTTGATTATAGCCATTCTAGTAGCTGTAAAATAGTATCTCATTGTAGTTTTTTATTTTTCATTTTTTGGATTAAAAAATTTTTTTTATATTGAAAGAAGCTTTAGATTACATAAATGCTATCTTGAAAATATAGAGAAATTCCCATATACCCCAGTCCCCACCCCCACTTTTCCCTGTTAACAACATCTTTCGTTAGTGTGGCACATTTGTTACAATTGATGAACACATATTGAAGCATTGCTACTAACCATGTCTATAGTTTACATTATAGTTTACACTTTGCACCTCACAATTTTATAGGTTTTGACAGAATGTATAATGGCCTATATTCATCATTGCAATGTCATGCAGGACAATTCCAATGTCCCCAAAATGCCCTATGTTATACCATTTCTTCCCATTCCCTCCCCTCAGAACCCCTGGTGGCCACTGCCTTTATATCAATGTTACAAGTTCTTCCATTGCTAGAATAATAATGTCTACTTTAGTCCATAGTTGCATTCCTACCTTATGTTTGTTCATTCCTCAATCTTGAGGATTTTGAATGGTGATGCCCACTCTGTTTCCAAGTGAGATGGGACTTAGATCCCATGGGGCATAGGGATGGACCTGTCTTGCTTGCAGTTGTAGATACTCTCTGCTTCTTGCCATGGCCGTTGTCTATCCTCATCCTTTTGTTAGCTGTCCTGGGCAAGTCCAATGAACTGGAGAGAAGGTGTTGCAACTCTGCTGAGATTCAGGGCTCAATTGGCATCATTGTGGTTTTAATTTACATTTTCCTAATTACTGATGATGCTGACCATCTTTTCATGTGGTGGTGAACTGTCTATTAAAATCTTTTGCCCTCATCCCCCTTTAAATAGTATCATCTGTCTTCCTGAATTGTAAGAGTTCTTTATATATTCTGGATACAAGTCTTTGATCAGATATATGATTTACAATTATTTTCTCTCAATCTATGGCTTGTCTTTTCATTTTCCAAAAGGTGTCTCCTAAAGCACAAAAGTTTTTGATTTTGAACAGGTCCAATTTATCTTTTATTTTTCTCTTATGGATTGTACTTTTGGTGTCATATATAAGAAATATTTGTCTAACCTATGGTCAGAAAGCCTAACATACTTTCTCCTAAAAGCTAGGTACTTTTAGCTATTACACTTAGGTATATGGTATCTTTTAATTATTTTTGAGAATAGTGTGAGGTAATGGTCTAATTCACCTTTTTCATTTGTATAATCAATTTTTTCCCAGCACCATTTGATGAAAACCTATTACCCTGTTAAATTATTTTGGCAACTTTGTTGAAAATCACTTGACCATCAGTTTGATTCCATTGATCTATATGTCTAACTTATGATAATATCATACTATCTTAATTACTTTAGCTCTGTAATAAGTTTTGAAATCATAAAATATAAGTTCTTCAACTTGTGTTTCTTTTATAAGATTATTTTGACTATCCTGAGTCCTTTCATTTCCATATATGTATTTTATGATCAGATTGTCAATTTCTACATACCCCACTGAGAATTTGATAGAGAGGGTATTGAATCTATAGATTAATTTCGGGAAAATTGCCATCTTAACAATATTTAGTTTTCTGATTCATGCACATAATGTATCGCTGCATTTATTTAAGTTTTTAATGTCTCACTGCAATTGTTTTTAGTTTTCACTGTACAAGACTTGTATTTCTTCTGCTAAATTTATTTTGGGCACTATTGTGAATGGGATTTTTTTCTTACTCAGTTTTGGAGTGGTCATTTCCTGCATTTAGAAATAGTATTGGTTTTAGGTTTATTTATTTTGTATATTCACTTGAATATATAAGAAATAATACAGAGATATCCCATGTATCTTCCACCCAGTTTCTCCCATCTGACATATCGCATAGTATAATACCATTAGCAGGAAATTGACATTGATATGATCCACCAATTTTACTCATATTTCATAAGTTTTTCACACATGAATTTGTGTGTGTGTGTTTGGTTCTCTGTAGTTTTGTCACGTATGTATATTATGTGACCATCACCTAGCACAGCCAAGATACAGAACAATTCGGCCACAAGGATCCCTCATGTACCCATTTTTAGCCAAATCCACTTCTCTTCTTCACCCAGCCCCTCCATAATTCCTAAGTTGTTCTCCATCTCTTTGACTTTATCATTTCAATAATGTTAGATGAATGGAATCATACAGTATATAACTTATTTTTCATTTTCAAAATAATTTATTGAAGTCTATCATTCATACATGAACATTCATGAACAGTAAGTATATAGTAAAAGTTGTAAACTTACAAAACAAACATGCTTAATGTCATACAGGGCTCCATACATCACCCCACCACAAACACCTTGTATTGTTGTGAAACATTTGTGACAAATTATGAAAGAGTATCCTCTAAGTATTACTACTAATTGTAGTCCTTATCTTACATTTGGTGTATTTTTCCCCACCCTATTATTTTTTTTTGTTCATAAACCATAAAATTTATCAGAAGTGTACAATCAGTGGCATTTGGTCTAATCACCTAGTTGTGCATTCCTCACTTCAATCAAGATTAGAGCATTTTCATTATTCAAAAAAAAAAAAAAAAAAAGGGAAAAACAACAAAAGCCAAACTATTATCATACCCATATTTTAGCACTACTAATTACAAATCCTATGATTCACCATTTCTATTCACTTCCAAACATTTATAAACAACTTTTTACCAATTCTGCATAGATTAAACCACAGCTTTCCATTCTCTAACCACATTCTATTCTCTGGTGACTTATATTCTAGCTATTAACTCCGTGCATTTGCTCATTATATTTAGTTCATAATAGTGAAATCATGCAATATATCCTTTTGTGCCTGGCTTGCTTCACTCAACATAAAGTCCTGCAGGTTCATCCTTGTTGTCCTGTACTTCACGATTTCATTTCTTCTTACAGCTAAATAATATTCCATCATGTGTATATACCAGTTTGTTTATCTATTCATCAGTTGATGGACACCTGGGTTGGTTCTATCCTTTGGCAATTGTGAATAATGCCCTTATGAACATTTGTGTCCCTGTTTGTAGACCTGCTCTCAGTTCTTCTGGGTATATACCTAGTAGTGGTATTGCAGGGTCACATGATAGACCTATTTCTAACTTCCTTAGGAACTGCCAAACACACTTGCACAGTGGCTGTACCATTCTACATTCCCAACAGAAGTCAATGTGTTCCTGTCTCTCCACATCCTCTCCAACACTTGTAGTTTTCTGTTTTGTTAATAGTGACTCTTCTAGTAGGTGTGAAATGATATCTCACCATACCTTTGATTTGCATTTCCCTAATAGCCAGTGATGTTGAACATTTTTTCATGTGTTTCTTCACCATTTGTATTTCTTCTTTAGGAAAATGACTGTTCAGGTCTTTTGCCCATTTTTTAATCAGTTTATTTGTCTTTTTATGGTTGGGTATATATGATGGATATTAGACCGTTGTTGGGTATGTGATTCCAAATATTTTCTACCTTTGAGTAGGTTGCCTTTTTTTACCCTCTTCACAAAGTCTTTTGAGGTGCAGAAGTGTTTAATTTTGAGGAGGTCCCATTCATCTGTTTTTTCTTTTGTTGCTTATACTTTAGGTGTAATGTTTAAGAGACCCCCACCAGTAGGTCTTGTAGATGTTTCCCTATGTTATCTTCTAGGAGTTTTATGGTCCTGGCTTTTATGTTTAGGTCTTTGATCCATTTTGAGTTGATTCTTGTATAGGGAGTAAGATAGGGGTCCTCTTTCATTCTTTTTTTTTTTTTTTTCTGTTTTATCAAACTAGCTTTTTTTTTTTTTTAATTAATTTATTTTTTATTGTGGGTAAAAATCAAAATTTTCACAATACATAACACTATTTGTAGGCTTTGAGCCACCACCCATATGGACATAATCTATGGTAAAGGGATAGAGTGTGGTTGCATGTTGGGGGATGGGGCAGATGAGTGGTGGCAACTCTTTCATTCTTTATGTTATGGATATCCAGTTCCCCCAGCACCATTTGTTGAATAGACTGTTCTGTCCCAGAAAAGTGGGCTTGGTAGGCTTATCAAAAATCTGTTGACCATAGTGGTGAGGGTCTATTTCTAAACTCTCAATTCAATTCCATTGGTCAATGTGTCTATCTTTATGCCAATACCATGGTGTTTTTTTTTTTTTTTTTTTTTAAGATTTTATTTATTTATTTATTTATCCCCACCCCCTTGTTGTTTGCACTTGCTGTGTCTGTTGTCTTCCTTGTTTCTTTAAGAGGCATTGGGAATCGAACCACGGACCTCCTATGTGGTAGGCGGGAGCTCAGTTGCTTGAGCCACATCTGCTTCCCAATACCATGGTGTTTTGACTACTGTAGCTTTATAATACACTTCATGGTGAGGAAGCATGAGTCCTCTGACTTTGCTCTTCTTTTTTATGATGTTTTTGGCTCTTTGGGACCTCTTTCCCTTCCAAATAAATTTGGTACTGACTTTCCTATTTCTGTAAAGTAGGCTGTTGAAATTTTTATTGGTATTGCATTGAATCTGTAAATTTATTTGGGTAGAATTAACATCTTCACGATGTTTAGTCTTCTAATCCATTAACACGGAATATCTTTACATTTCTTTAGATCTTCTTTGATTTCTTTTAGCAGTGTTTTATAGTTTTCTAAATACAGACCCTTCACATTCCTGGTTAAATTAATTCATTTCTTTTTGAGTCTTTTTGTTGCTATTGTAAATGGATTTTTTTTTCTTGATTTCCTCCTAGCTTGTTCATTACTAGTGTATAGAAACATGTCTAATTTTCGCTTGTTGATCTTGTATCCTGTCACTTTGCTGAACTTATTTATTAGCTCTAATAGTTTCTTGTAGATATTTCAGGATTTTGTAAATATAGGATCATGTCATCTGTGAATAGTGAAAGCTTTACTTCTTCTTTTCCAATTTGAAGGCCTTTTATTTCATTTTCTTGCCTAATTGCTCTAGCTAGAACTTCTAGCACAATGTTGAATAATAGTGGTGACAGTGGCATCCTTATCTTATTCCTGATCTTAGAGGGAAAGCTTCCAATCTCTCCATATTGAGAATGATGTTAGTGATGGGATTTTCATATATGCCCTTTATTATGTTGAGGAACTTTCCTTCTGCACCTGTCTCTGAAGTGTTTTTATCAGGAAAGGATGCTGGATTTTGTCAAGTGCCTTTTTTGCATCACTCAAGATGATTGTGTGTGTTTTTCCTTAGATTTGTTAATGTGGTATATTATGTTAATTGATTTTCTTATGTTGAACCATCCTTGCATACCAGGATTGAAACCCACTTGATCCTGGTGTATAATTCTCTTGTTTTGCTGTTGGATTCGATTTGCAAGAATTTTGTTGAGAATTTTTGCATCTATGTTCATTAGAGAGATTTGTGTGTAGTTTTCTTTTCTTGTAGTATCTTTATATGGCTTTGGTACTAGAGTGATGATGGCTTCATAAAATGCATTGGTAATTTTCCCTTCTTTTCAATTTTTTGGAAGAGTTTAAACAGGATTGGTAATAATTATTCTTGAAATATTTGGTAGAATTTACCTATGAAGCCATCTAGTCCTGGACTTTTCTTTGTTGGAAGATTTTTGGTGATTGATTCAATCTCTTGTGATTGACTTGTTGAGTTCCTGTATTTCTTGTAGTATCAATGTAGGTTGTTTGTGTATTTCTAGGAATTTGTCCATTCATCTAGGTTAGTCTAATTTGTTGGCATACAGTTTCTTATTATATCCTCTTATTCTTTTTATTTCTGTAGGGTCTGTCATAATGTCCCCCCTTTCATTCATTCATTGAAAAGCAAATTTCATTTCATTTATTTGCTGCTTCTCTCCTTTTTTCTTTGTTAATCTAGGTAAAGGTTTGTTGATTTTATTGATCTCAAAGAACCAGGATTTGGATTTGTTGATTTTCTCTATTGTTTTTGTTGTTGTTGTTCTCAATTTCATTTATTTCTGTTTTAATCTTTATTTCTTTTTTTCTGCTTGTTTTGGGATTGATTTGCTGTTCTTTTTCTAGTTTCTACAGGTGTTCAGTTAGATCTTTGATTTTAGGTCTTTCTTCTTTTTAAATCTAGGCATTTAGGGCTATACATTTCCCTCTCAGCACTGCCTTCTCTGTATCCCATAAGTTTTGATAAGTTGTGTTCTCATTTTCATTCATCTTAAGATATTTACTAATTTCTCTTGCATGTTCTTCTTTGATCCACTGATTGTTTATGATGTGTTGTTTAGCCTCCACATATTTGCAAAATTTCCCCTCTTCTGCCTATTATTATTTTCCTTCTGCCTATTATTGATTTCCAACTTTATTCCATTATGATCTGAGAAGTTGCTTTGTAAAATTTCAATCTTCTTAAATTTATTGAGAGCTGTTTTGTGGCCCAACATGTGGACTATCCTGGAGAAAGATCCATGAGCACTTGAGAAGAATGTATAGCTCGCTGATTTGGGGTACAGTGTTCTGTGTATGTCTGTCAGGTCCAGCTCTATCATTTGTTCAAGTTCACTTTTCCCTTGTTGATCTTGATCTTCTGTCTAGTTGTTCTATCTATTGATGTGAGTGGTGTGTTCTAAAACTATTATTTTAGAGACATCTATTTATCCTTTCAATTTTACCAGAGTTTGCCTCATATATTTTGGGGCACCCTGGTTAGGTGAATAGGTATTTATGACTGTTATTCCTTCCTGGTGGATTATCCCTTTTATTAATATATAATGGCCTTCCATATCTCTTATCACTTTTTTTGCATTTAAAGTCTGTTTTGTCCAATACCAGTATAGTTACCCCTGCTCTCTTTTGGTTACTATTTGCATGAAATGCCTTTTTTCCAACCTTTCACCTTCAGTCTGTTTGCATCCTTGGGTCTAATGTGAGTTTCCTGCAGACATCATGTGGGCTTTTTTTTTTTTTTTTTTTTTTTACAATTTCCTTGTCTATTCAAAAACATTTTCTATTGTTCCATTTTAATTTCTTTCTTTTTTTTTTAAACTATTGGTGGTGGGCATTCACCTTCATATTTATCATTTTCAGTACTTTTTATTTCTTCCTGAGGGTTTAAGGTACTTTCTGGTGTAAATTTCCTACTCTAATATTAATCCATTATTTTTCCCTCCTTTGTGCTATTAATTTGTGCTAATATTTATAGATCTTAAATATTTCTATTAAAATTTCAATAATATAATTTTATGATATGGTCTTATGTAGTTGTCTTTTAAATCAGTTAAGATCAGGGAAAATTTTATTCATGCTCTCTTTTATATCTATCTATGTAATAATCTTTATGGGTGCTTTTTTATTTCTTCATGTAGATTTAAGTTTCCATCTTGTTTCAATTTCTTTGAGCCTGCAGTATTTCCTTCAGTATTTCTTGAAAAGGAAATCTGCTAGTAACACATTTTTTTTTTTTCAGATTTTCTGGGAGCCTCCAATCACATTTCCTCAGCCGATCAATAAATAACCTTATTTTTAATTTTTTAATATTTTAAATATTTTAAAAGATGCTTAGATTACATAAATGTTACTCAAAAATTACAGGAATTCCCATGTTCCACACCTCCCACACCTCCCATAACATCCCACATAAACATCTTTCATTAGGGTGGCACATCACCTGCAATGGATATACACATCCTGGGGCTTTGCCACTAAGCATGGACCATAGTTCACATTGTAGACCACACTCTCTCCCACACAGTTCTGCATGTTATATGCTGATGTAAAATGGCCTCTATCTGTCGTTGTAATGTCACTCAGGATAATCCCCAAGTCCCAAAAAAGCCCCTGTATTACAATTGCTTTTTCCTTCCCTGCCCTGAAAGGGTCCAGTGGCCACTGGCTCCACCTCACTGTTGTAATTTCTTTCATTGCTTGAATCACAATATGTCTACAACAGAATACCATTAAGTCCACTCTAGTCCATAGCTCTTCCCCCAATCCTGAGGAGTTTGGGATGGTGATGTCCACTCTACCTCCAAGTGAGAGGGGGCTTATATCCCATGGATATGATGGATGGGATTATCCTGCCTGCAGCTGCAGGCTCTCTCCATTACCTGGGATGGTTGTTGTCCATCATCGTCTCTTCACCAGGTGACTTGGGTGAGGCCATTGAGCTGTAGAGTAGGAGTTGCAGCTCCAAGATTCCAGTCACAGTTGGCAGATGGGCAGGCCAGAGACTCCAGACTCTGGAAATACACCTACAAACTCCAGCATCACATATAGGTTTGAATAGAAGGGACTGATGGACCATGTGCAGGGAGGACTTATTTGAGTCCAACTCTGTCACTCAGGAGCACAGATTCCAAAATAGAGCCCACCGATAAGGCATCAATCTCTGGGGCTCCCCCCCTTATATAGGTCCTGGGTGTCTTCAGAGCCCTCAGTAGTCCCTCTATTTGTGGTGATATCCACTTTGGTATTCTATGAGATCCTACTGAGGTGTGCGTAAGCGTTACCTCTGGGATGATCTCCTGACTCTCTTTGAAGTCTCTTAGCCACATGAACTCATTTGTTCTTTACCTTTTACCCCTTTTATTCAAGGTTTCCAGTCATATTTCCAGTTGGCACTTGGTATTAATCCCTCGTTGCCAGGGAGGCTCATCCCCGGGAGTCATGTCCCATGCTGAGGGGAAGGTAATGCATTCATATGCTGAGTTTGGCTTAGAGCGAGGCCACATTTAAGCAACAAGGAGGCTCTCAGGTGGCAACCCTTGGGTACCCCATAACAGTAGGCTAAGTTTCAATTACAAGAGCAAAGACTCATAAGGCTAGTCATCAATAACAAGAACCCATCAGTGGATCAACCTCCTTTGCCAGACACTGCCCCTGCACTCAGGGGACTGTTGCTGCTCCCTTGGAGAATGTAATAACCTTCTTTTATATATGTTTTTTTAAAAGACACCTTATATTTTTACTTCCTCTTTAAATTAGCATATAGTGAAGTTCTTTGTTTCATCAGCCTTTTAGAGATTGCTGCCATTGAACCCCATTGGAAACAGTGTCATTGCCTTCAGAATATTTTAGAGTAACATTTGAACTCCATTTACAGTATGACAGTTTCAACAAGGAAGCAAAGCATCTCCTTGTTCCACCTCAGCTTGGAACATGTGTGATATCAGTGACTCAAAATTTTCTTGGTTAGCGCATGTCCATGAATGAAAGTGCCACAAATACAGAATCTGTGAATAGTGAGGAATATACTGTGTGTGTATATATATGTGTGTATATACATGCTTTTATGTATTTATATTTAGTGTGTGTATACATGTATATGTGTACACACATGCTATTGGTTCTATTTTGCTTTAGAATGCTGACGGTACAGATTTTGGTACTAAGAATGGTTCTAGAGGAACAGTGGAATCTTAAGGATGAGTTTTCTGATTGATTCTGGGGTTTCTGGAATTGGTTCTCTAATCTTATTAGATTTAAGGTACTAATGACTCTATATCCAGTGGTAAAAATGGCACTAATAGTCCATGGCATGATGTGACAATAAAGATAAACAAAACATCATCATTGAATACTCCTTATCAAATAACACGCAGAAGGCAAGATTCTGGGTGATCATGAATTTGATACCTTAGAACATTTTTTTTTCAAACTCATGAGTAAAATTAGATCGGAGTGTTGTTTCTGTGTTGGAGGAAGTGGGGAAAGAAAAGAATGAACTCCGATTTTCAACTTCCCAGCTCAAGCTCTGCCTAAATGACCTGAATGTTTCTACACCTCCCTGAAAGAAACCCATATCTCTTGTAGCCAGAACTGATATTGCTGGAAGCCATCCTGGGAATGGCTGAATTACAATGCAAATTGAATTGAATTCTCAACCTCACGGGATGTCTGCTGTTAAAGTTAGGACGTTAAGGAAGTAATACAATCCTTAAAATTAGTCTAAGAACATATGGGCAGATCTGATGAAGCTGGGATCATTGAACCCCTAAATTCTGCTGAGTCTTCTTTGCCATTAGAAGCATCCCTTCCACCCCTGTCTGGGAAGGTTAACTTTGCTTTGCCTAAAAATCTTTCATGGACTGCTCTGAGATAGTTACTTTGCAAGACACCCCTGATTCTCCTCAAGACCCATCCTTGTCACCCCTCTTTCCTTCTAAACCCATTATAATACTTAAATCCCAGCAGGCCCAAAGAGTGAGGTGCAAAGTGTGAACCTTGAGGATCACCTTGAGGATATGCAGAACACTCCAAAAGAACTGCATATTTTTTCCAGTTTATACAGACAGAAATTAGGGGAATATGGGTAGAAATGGATATTTTTGGTGTGGGATAATGGAAGGAAAATAAGGATAGATTAAGCTGTGTGTATAGATATGGACCCATTAATCAGAGACTCTGGATCCAAGGTATGCTTGAAGGCATAGAAATGATTCTGTTTGTTTTGGCTTGCTGAGATAAGGACCAAAAAGTGGCCTACACTAAAGAAGTTAAAATGCTAGTGCTGCCTTGGTATACTGTAGAGGAAGGTATCCAAAGGTTTAACAAGATTGGAATGTTAGAGGAGACTTCTCATGTAAGACCTACTCATCCACCGTAGGGTCTAAAGGACATCCTTTCACCAGAACTATGAGAACTAAATTTGTGAGAGGAGCCCCCACATTATTAAAGACCTCTGTAGTTGCTCATCTCTTCTGGTCAGATATTACTGCGGTAACTGCTGCCACTGAACTTGCACTGTTCATTGCAATGCGGACAACTAGTCCCGGGTCACAGGGCCAAATGGCAGCATTTAATTACCAAAGACAAGGTGGGGTGTGGGGACTGTAGTGTACAGCAGCATCAAAGCAGAAATCAGATTAGGCTGACTTTCAGAGACTTATGGCGTTGGCTAGTTGATTATGGGGTACCTAGAAATAAAATAGATGGGCAGTCTACTAAATTCTTAATTAATCTGTATAAAGGGGGAAATTCTAGGTCAAGTGAACAGAAGTCTAATTTGAATCACCAAAACTGAGTGTCATGGCCACTCAATCAGTTCCTAGACTTGGGCCAGTTTACACACCAGAACCTTGATGAAGGACCTTACTACACCCACAAAAATATATACTGCTTATGTTCTCCAAGCATTCCCCAAAGGAACCTGTGGACTTTTACCGGGATGATTGTGCATTGGGGAAAGTGAAATAATCAGACTTTTCAGGAATCACTGGTCACTGACTCTGAGCTGCATTAATTCCAGAAGACCTAAAACGTCACTGTGATTCATCAGTCAGAGTAGAGATTTATGGAGGTCAGGTGATCAATGGACTTTAACCTCAGGTCTGTCTCACAGTGGGTCCAGCCGGTTCTTGATCCCATCCTTTGGTTTTTTCCCCAGTTCCCAAATGGGCATAGACAGTTCTGCAATTGGCAGAATCCTCACATTGGTTCTCTGATTTGTGGAGTGAGGGCTAGCACAGTAGGAAAGGCCAAGTGGAAGCTATACAGAACTGTCTCTACCTGGGAAAATAGTAAACCGAAAGCAAGGCTGCATTCCTGGAGGGATTGCAGAGATTAGTGCCACCATTAAGGGCTGGAAGGATTCATGCCACCACATGCCCAGTGAACTCATATATTTGGCCTGTGCAGAAAACAGATGGATCTTGGAGAATGACAGTGGACTGCCATAAACTTACCAGATGGTGACTCCAATTGCAGCTGCTATTCCAGATGTGGTATCATTGCTTGAGCAAATCAACACATCCCCTGGTTCCTGGTATGCAGCTATAGACCAGGAAAATGTTTTTTTTCAATACTTGTTAGTAAAGACTACCGGAAGTAATTTGCATTCAGCTGGCAAGGCCAGCAATATACCTTTTCTCTCCTACCTCAGGGGTAAGTCAACTTTCCAGCCCTATAGCACACTTTAGTCATCAAAGAATCTGATCACCTTTCCCTTCCACAAGATTTCACACTGGTACATTGCACTAGCTGATTGGACCTAATAAGCAAGAAGTAGCAACTACTGTAAACTTATTGGAAAGACATTTGTGTGTCAGAGGATAGGAAATAAATACAATAAGAATGCAGATGCCTTCCAAATTATAGAAATTCTAGGTGTCCAGTGATGTGGGGCATATCAAGATATACCTTCTAAAGTGAAGGAGAAGTTGTTGAATCTGGCCCCTCATACCGCCAACAATGAGGCACAACACCTTCTGGGCCTCTAGATTTTGGAGGCATCCTGTTCCTCATTGAGTGTGGCACTCTGGCCCATTTAATGAGTAACCTGAAAAGCTGCTAGATTTGAGTGGGACCAGAATAAGAAGGGGCTCTGCAGCAGGTCCAGGCTGCCATGCAAATTGCTTTTCCACTTGGGCTATATGTCCCAGCAGATCCAATGATGCTTGAAGTGTCAATGGCAGATGATATAGATGCTGTTTGGAGCCCTTGGCAGGTATATAGGTGAATCACAGCACAGACCCTTTGGACTTGGGGGCAGAGCCCTATCATGCTTTGTGAATAATTACTCTCCTCTTAAGAAACAGCTTTTGGTTTTCTACTGGACCTTAGTAGAGGTAGAATGCTTAACTATGGGCCATCAAATTACCATGAGACTTGAGCTTCCCATCATGAACTAAGTGTTTTCTGTCCCACCAAGACATAAAGTTGGGTATGCACAGCAGTACCACATCATCAAATGTAAGTTGTATATATGAGATAGAGCTTGAGCAGGCCCTAAAGTACCAGGTAAGGGAAATCCTTCCAGTGGGCAGAACTTTGAGCAGTGCACCTGTTTATTCATTTTTGCATGGAAGGAGAAATGGTGGGAGATGAGTTTATATACCAATTCATGGGCTGTGGCTATTGTTTTGGCAGGATGGTCAGTGACCTAGGAAGAATGTGATTGGAAAATTGGTGATAAGGGGTTTTCAGGGAGAGGTATGTGGATAGACCTTTCTTAATGTGCAAAAAATGTGAAGATATTTGTGTCCCATGAGAATGTGCACCAAAGGGTGACCTCAGCAAAGGAGGATATTAATAATCAAGTGGATAAGATGACCTGTTTTGTACATAGCAGTCAGCCTCTTACTCAGCCATTCCTGTCATTGCCCAGTGGGTTCATGAACAAAGTGGCAATAGTGGTAGGGATGGAGGTTATGCATGGGCTCAGAAACATGGACTTCCCCTCACCAAGTTGACCTGACTATAGCCCCTGCTGTGTGCCCAGTTTTCCAGCAGCAGAGACCAACACTGAATGCCCAGTATGGCACCAGTCCCTGAGATTATCAACCTGGTGGCAGATTGGTTACATTGGATCACTTCCATGAATGAAGGGGCAACATTACATTCTTACTGGAATAGGCATGTAGCTCGTGATGCCTTCCATGCATGCAGTGCTTCTGCCAAAACTAACATCTGTGGACTTAACAGAATGCCATATCCACCATCATGGTATTACACACAGCATTGCTTCTGATCAGGAAACCCACTTCACAGAAAGTGAAGCACAAGAATGGGCACATGCTCATGGAATTCACTGGTCTTTCCATGTTCTCCATCATTCTGAAGCAACTGGCTTGATAGAACATAAAATGAACTTTTGAAGACTCAGTTACAGTGCCAGCCAAGTGGTAGTACCTTGAAGTGGTGAGACATTGTTCTCCAGGAGGCTGTGTGTGCTCTAAATCAGCGTCCTTTCTATGGTGCTGTTTCTCTCATAGCCAGCATTCAACGATCTAGGAATCGGGGTGGAAATGGGAGTGGCACCACTCATTTTTCCCTCTAGTGATCCATTAGCAAAATTTTTGCTTTCGGTCCCTGTGACCTTATGCTACACTGATCTAAAGGTATTAGTTCCAAAGGGAAGAGTGCTTCCATCAGGAGACACAAAAGTGATTTCATTGAAAGGGAAATTAAGTCTGCCATCTAGCCCCTTTGGACTCCTTACACCTCAGAATCATCAGATAAAGAAGGGAGTTACTATACTGGCTGGGGTGATTGACCCTGATTACCAAGTGGAAATAAGACTGCTACTACATTGGTGGGAAAGAAGAGTTTGTCTGGTTACAGGAGATCCCTTAGGACGTCTCTTAGTATTCTCATGCCCAGTGATTAAAGTCAATGGAAAACTACAACCCAACTCAGACAGGATTGCTAATGACCCAGACAGACCCTTCCAGAATGAAGGTTTGGGTCACTATACCAGGCAAAGAACCATGACAAGCCAAGGTGCTTGTTGAGGGCAAAGGGAATATGGAATGAGAAGTGGAAGAAGGTAGTGATTAATAGCAGGGAAGGCCCATGAAGAAGGTAGTGATAAATGCAGACAGAGGGCTGTAATTGTTTTTAGTATTTCTTCAGTTTTTTATTAATGCACTAGCAAGTGTGTATGTGCAGATAGCTAGGTAGCAAGTATCTTTGTCTTCTTCCCTCTTTTATCCCATTATCATATAACATAAGTTGTATTAATTTTTCATCATAGCATTTAAGTTATAGGATATCAAGGAGAAGTGAACACTCAAGGACTTTGCGTCCTCTTCTGGGGAAAGGATCAGTGCAGTATAGTTGTATCACCTTAGATGTAATCATGACTTTGTTATTGTCTTTATTTGGAGATTAAGTATGGCTTAAGGAAATGTGTGTGGACACCAGACTGACAAGGGCAGGCTATGATGGTTACTTTTTTGTGACAACTTGGCGAGGTTATAGTACCCAGTTATTTACTCAAACACTTATCTAGGTGTTGCTGTTAAGATATTTTGTAGATGTGGTTGAGGGGGCCTTTGTTGACTTTAGTAAAGGAGATGACCCCTGATAATATAGCTTTCCCTCATCTAAATAGTTGAAAGCCTTAAAGCAAACACTGAAATTGCCCTGAGAAGAAGAAATTCTGCCTCAAGACTGAAGCTCTCCTTTCCAGCCAGCCTGCCCTATAGATTTTGGAGCCAAGACTGTAGCTCCACTCTTACCTGAGTTTCCAGTCTGCTGGCCTGCCCTACAAACTTCAGACTTGCAAACCCTCACAATCGCATGTGCCAGTTCCTTCAAATAAATATGTGTGTGTGTGTGAGAGAGGGAGTTAAATATATATATTATCCTATTGGTTGTGTTTTTCTGGAGAACCCTGACTAGTACACCATTATATTAAAAATGTTGGGAAGTGGATGTAGCTCAAGCAATTAGGCACCTGCCTACCACATGGGGGGTCCCAGGTTCAGTTACTGGTGCCTCCTAAAAGAATACAAGCAGACGCTGCACCCACCGCAACGAGCTAGATGCCACAAGCCAGCAGATGCCTCAGCCGGCAGGGAGCAGATGTAGCTCAGGGCGTTGGGCACTCACCTTGCATGTGGGAGGTCCCGGGTTCAGTTCCCAGTGCTTCCTGGAGAGAGTGAGCAAACAATGAGCAAACGAGAAAACCATCTTGGGGGAGGGGGAGATAATTTTCTTTTAAAATAAAAAAAAATAACGTAAATAATTTTTTTTAAAAAGTTATTCCAACATGTAATAAATATAAAAAATCAGTGAGATATTTTACATTTTCTTTTCCAACCTAAGTCATTGTGCCTTACACTTGAAATACTTCAGTGTGTGTGTGTGGGGGGGATAAATTTTTTTTTTTTTTAATCAAAACTTTATAGTTTTTTTTTGTTACTTTAAAACCTTTTTACCCCAACTGTCACCCAACACTTAGAGAATTTTTTCCAAGGTAGGTATTATCATCATGATTATTCCTTTTTTTTTTTTTCCATATATATTTTAAAAGATGCTTAGATTACATAAATGTTACACAAAAATTACAGGGATTACCATGATCTCCACCTCCCATACCTCCCATAACATCTCACATAAACATCTTTCATTAGAGTGGCTCATCACCTGCAATGGATATACACATCCTGGGGCTTTGCCACTAAGCATGGACCACAGTTCATATCGTAGACCACACTCTCTCTCACACAATTCTGCATGGTATACGCTGATGTTAAAATGGTCTATATCCATCGCCACAGTGTCACTCAGGACAACCTCCAAGTCCTGAAAAAGCCCCTGTATTAGAACTGCCCCTTCCCCTTCCTGCCCCAAAAGCGTCTATTGGCCACTGGCTTCACCTCACTGTTATAATTTCTTCCATTGCTTGAATCACAATATGTCTACAACAGAATACCATTAAGTCCACTCTAGTCCATAGCTCTTCCCCCAATCCTGAGGGGACTGGAAAGGTGATGTCCACTCCATCTCCAAGTGTGAGTGGGCTTATATCCCATGGATATGGTGGATGGGATTATCCTGCCTTCAGCTGCAGGCTCTCTCCATTCCCTGGGATGGCCATTGTCCATCATCATCATCTCCTCACCAGTTGACTTGGGTGAGTTCATTGAGCTGTAGAGTAGGAGTTGCAGCTCCACCGAGATTCCAGGCACAGCTGGCACATAGGCAGGCCAGAGGCTCCAGTTTCTGGAGGTACATCTACTAACCCCAGCCTCACATATAGGTTTGAATAGAAGGGACTGATGGACCATGTGCAGGTAGGACTTATTTGAGTCCAACTCTGTCACTTTCAGGAGCACAGATTCCAGAGTAGAGCCCACTGATAAGGCATCAATCTCTGGGGCTATTCCCCCTTATATAGGACCTGGGTGTCTCCAGAGCCCTCAGGAGTCCCTCTGTGTGGGGTGATATCCACTCTGGTGTTCTATGAGATCCTACTGAGGTGTGCGTAAGCGTTACCTCTGGGATGACCTCCAGACTCTCTTTGAAGTCTCTTAGCCATGTGAACTCATTTGTCTTTACCTTTTCCCCCTTTATTCAAGGTTTTTTCCCAGTTGTGTTTCCAGTTGGCACTTGGTATTAGTCCCTTGTTACCAGGGAGGCTCATCCCCGGGAGTCATGTCCCACATTGGGGGGAAGGTAATGCATTCATATGCTGAATTTGGCTTAGAGAGAGGTCACATTTGAGCAACAAGGAGGCTCTCAGGTGGCAGCTCTTAGGCAACCCATAACAGTAGGCCAAGTTTCAATTACAAGAGCATAGACTCATAAGGCTAGTCATCAATAACAAGAACCCAACAGTGGGCCATCCTCTTTTGCCAGACACTGCCCCTGTACTCAGGGGACTGTTGCTGCTCCCTTGGAAAATGTGGCAGAGCTCTCCAGGCTGGGAATTCAGTATTCCCTCGTTTATTGAGTGATTGTCTACCCACTGTGACCATAACCCATTCCTCGATCATTTGAACAATTTTATATATCTTTCATGTATATTCAGGTGAACTTACCCCCATGAATCCCCCATGCCAGACATCCCCAACCAATGATCATCTGCAACCTCCATTGTAACCGTTCTGTGACCCAAACCTTCCTTGAACATGAAGCCCATATAATAACCAAATACAATTAATAGGAAAATGAAATAATAATGATAAGCTTAAATGCAAGAGATAAAATAACAAGGAAACTCAGAAAAAAAGAACTAAAAATAAAATATAATTAACGGATTGGGATATTCAAAAAAAGAAAATGGTAAAAAACAAAAGAAAAAATTGTTTTTTTATTTTTATTTTTATTTTTTATTTTTTTAAATTAAACTAAAAATTAAATAAAAATAAAGCAAATAAATCTTTTAAAAAAGTTACCATTCCAACATGTAATCAATATAAAAAATCAGTGAGATATTTTGCATTCTCTCTTCCAACCTAAGTCTTTATGCTTTACACTTAAAGCGCTCTAAGTGTGAATGCCATATTGAGCACTTGAAATGTGTCTAGGTGCTCATTAGCCAGACATGGCTAGTGGCTACCATATTGGACAGTGTGGATTTAGATCTCCAGTTCACACCATTATGCTATCAGTGTGGGGGTTAATAGGAACAAAAATGAGAACAGTGGACTCAGCTCCTTCATGGTCTGATTTGAGAGTAATAAAATGTGCTCTCAGGGGAGGGATCCAAGAGTCATTTGTTTCCAGAAAGCAGGAAAAAATGATGGTCCCATGCAATGGTGGACTGGTAACTGAACAGCCGATACTATGTAAGCAGTGCTGATAATGAGTGTTCCAAATTTCCTTGGTGGAAGCTCTCCTGCTGTGGCTGATTTCCTGAAATGAGAAGTTGGGAAGAGATACTTAATAACACACCATGGTGTATAATCACTCCATGCAGATACACAATAGTCATAAATAACCTCTAGGACGGTAGAGAACAGAAACATGTAGTAAAGTATCTAGGAAATAAAGGACTTTTTAGTATTCATTTTCTTTGTTTTTAATATAATTTATATCACTGTAAATTTAATTTAATTTTTAAATAATGACTGTGTTTAACAGCTGACTTGTAGAATTGCTGAAAATTTTAACGTCAGCTCTTACATGAGGGCTCCAGACGTTCCTGAGGAGTGGGTTTTATGGTTGGGGCAGGCCCTGTATGTACCCCAGGCTGTTGCTCAGGCTTTCCCTGATTCCTCCCTCACCCCCAGGCCAAGGTGCAGGAGCGGAAACAGAGGACAGTATCCGAGTTCCAGAAGTTCCGACAACTGCTGGCAGAGGATGAGCTGCGGCTCCTGCGGGAGCTGGAGGAGGAGGAGGAGGCGGTGATGCAGAAGCTGAGGCAGGAGGAAAGCGCTCTGGCCAAGCACAGCCGCACTGTGGAGGAGCTCACCTCGGAGCTCAAGGAGCGCAGTGAGCGCCCCGCCCTTGGCCTGCTCCAGGTGAGACCTCCATGGGAGGATGTGGGACGAGAAGGGAGAGAGCATGGGGCAGTGGCCTGGCTGACAAGGGATGGAGAGGGGATCATTCTCACATCAGTAGTGTGCACAAGAGATTAGTGGGCAGCCTCATGGCATGAAGGGACACCAGATAGGATGCTGTCACCCTAGAGATAAAAGACGTTGACTTGAACCAGGGTGATCATATTGGAGATGGCGCCCAGGGGTCAGATCTGAGAGTTAGGACCCGAGAGTCAGGATGGAGGCCTGGGCTGGATATTGGAGCGAGAGGAGGTAAGGAGGAGGATGTCAACTGGGTTTCTGAATGAATGGCTGAGTGAATGGGGTTCAAGTTGGGTGTGCCAGTGACAGCTTGAGTTTTGAGTTTGGTTAGATGTTAAGTGAAGGGCCTTCATGGCCTCTGAGTAGAAATGCCGATGTGACCATTAGCCAGTGTTCTTGAATTAAGGAGTGATCATGGTGGGAACTATACAGGAGGACCCCAAGACCACCTCAGCTTTAAGGATTCCCTGGAAGGCCTCACAGAACTAAACCATTATGCTCATGGTTATGGTTTCTTACAGTGAAAGGGTACAGATTAAAATCAACAAAGGGAAGGGGCACCCAGTGCAGGGTACAGAAGAGACCAAGAGTGAGCTTCCAGTGCTCCTCTCCCAGTGGAGACACGTGGACAGTGCTTATTACTCCCAGCAATGATGTGTGGTGCACACAGAGTGTTCGCAACTGGGGAAGCACACCCAGGCCTTTGTGCCTGGGGTTTTATTGGAGTTGGCCACGTAGATATAGTTCACCACCTGTATGGCTGACCTTGGTCTCTTCCTACTCCAGAGGTGAAGCCTGATGGCACGTGGCCCAAGAACCCCCCTCCCCACAGCCCCCATAAATCACATTGTTAACATAGACTCTCCAGTGGGCCCGAAGGCCCCAACCACAAATCACATTTTAGCGTAAACTATCTGCTGTGGCCCAGGACCCCAAGTAAACAGAGACACTTAACATTTGGGATGTTCCAAGGGTTGCCTCCCAGGAGCCGGGCAAAGGAAAAACCTTTGATTTGGGCAAAGTTAATCTTTTACTGCACAGCGGGAGGCACGCTTTTTAAATTTTTAACCAAACTAAATTTTTGAAAGACGATTGCAGATATTTCAAAGGAAGAAAAATTGTTTCCTCTAATACTATAAGTAGTTGTCATATTCTGGAAAATTTAATAGCTTTAGAGTTAAAATAACTCCTCTTGTTCGCTAGGGAAGAAGAAAGTCCTTCACTACTGTGGACTGATGCTCCAACTTTAAAGGTCTAGCTCTACATCATGCTTCTTTTGAGAATTATATTTGGTAGTTATACTTACAGAAGTTGATTAGTTGTCAGTTTGCCGATAGATTTAGCATAGCACTTATCTCTCTGGGTAGATTGAGATATTCTTTCACAACAGATGAATAATCTGTAACATTGTAAGATACTAACCTTTACAACTGTTTAATCAGTTTTATTTTCGTACAGTATTAGTGACCTAAATTATTTTGCTGTCCCATTTTTGTAAATCTAATGAAATTAGAAAAGGGGATTCTGACAGTAGATATTTTGTACATATGTATATAGGTTGTCCAAATAAAAATAGTAAATGATAAAAAAAAATAAGTGCATATAGATGCTAACTGAAGTTGGGGGTTGTGTAAGATGTCTTGGGGGAGAGCTCAAGAGGATCCTGAAGAAGGCGATTCTGTTAGGGTTGGGTAAAGCATCCTACAGAGGATCTAAGATTCATGCAGGAGAGGCACATGGGGGAGAGTCTTGTAAGGATGGGGAGAAGTCTCCAGTGTTGCTGAATGGTCTAGAAAGATATGGACTGAAAAACATCACTTGGGTCTAACATGTGAAGATTATTAATATCCATAAAGAGCGCTGTTTTGGTCAATCCAGGAGGATGGATGTCAGGATAGAGCTGACTTAGGGGTGAGTTGGGAGGTGGAAGGAATAGAGATGAGAATGGACAATTCACTCAAGACATTTGAAGGGGAGGAAAGAGAGAGCAACAGTTGGAGGGAGATTGGCATGGGGAGAAAGCTTAGCAAACAGCAAATGAGGAAATACACGTGAAGTTCTTGAACTCTTGTGGGGAGGGCTTCATGAAAGGATTGGCGCTGGAGCTGACTGTTGCGTCCACTGAACCCAGTGTTTCTGCTTTCTCCTCAGGGTCTAGAAGAGATACTGAGGAGGTATGTTGTCCGTGGGAGCTGAAGGGTGTTCTTAGAAAACAAGGTGACCCAGCATCTCGCTGGGCAGAGAGGGTAACAGGCCATGTGCTTCTTCTAGGATTAAGAACCTGAAGATTAAGGTCCCAGAGACCGTTTCCATGGAGCTGAAGACTCTGTGCAAAGTCCCTGGGCTTCTGGAAGTGCTGAGGAGATTTCAGGGTAAGGGGCATGTGGGGTATCTCTCAGGACATGTGAAACCTCTGATGCTGTGGTACCAAGATCATGTGTTTGGGACTTTCTACACCACCTCTCTCTAAGGAACTTTCTCAAGGACTCTCAGCCCTGACCTTAAACATAGGTTATCTTCAAAGGGACAAGATCCAGGGAACCCCTTTCTTCCTTTAACTCTCCCAATCTGTCAACAGTTTCATCTTGCTTCTCCTTTCCCCATCCACCTCTTGCCAGAAATGACCTCGATCATAGTGTTTCCCAGTTCAGAGATGAATGGAAGTAGCTGGAATTAAAATCTTGTGGTGTGTTATCTCCAAAGCCTACATTAATTCATCATGTCATGATTCAGCCTAAGATGATCCTTCATTCACCACATAATTATCATAACACCCAGCACTGGACCAGGCTATTTGTAGATTGAGGTGAACAAATAGGCACATGCTCTGTGCTCTGGGGAGTCACCATATAGGGCAGCCAGACAGTGGACAATATATGACCACAAACTGCAGAAAATGCCCTGAAGAAAAGTATCAGGCTGTTATGACAGACACCACTCAGGGATTGGGGTCTGCTCTGGAGTCTGGGGTCAGAAAACATCTCTCCCGGGCACTGATGTTGGCAAATGCTATTTATTCTCCACGACTTTGCCTTGTCCTCAGGGCTCATGAGCTCTTTGCTCTCTTTGATTAGTTGCTCTGTGTCTTGATTTGGGCCTTTTGTGACCCAGTCTTTTCTGGGTCTTCACTTGTTTTCTCCCACCACTTCCTTTGTTGTCAAGGGTGACCCTTCTCCTGCCAGCACTTTGCAAGTTTCAGCCTTTATCCTACTGCTTTCTTCTCTGCACACTCTCCCTTGGATAGAAGTCCTCTTCTTATTGCTCTAACTGTTCCGTCAACTGCCATCCCTTACTTCAGCCCATGTTCTGTTGCCATGACCATTGCCTCAAGCTCCGAATGCCTCCACCTATATGGAGTGCATCTTCTTCCTTCTGTCAAACTGCTGATATGTTGCCATGGCAGGTCCATTCACCAGGGGGCTCAGAGTTAGTCATCAGTTGACATCTCTTCCAAGACCAAGACCAGAGTATAGCTTTACAGAGAGGCAGAGTGGATACACGGTGGTGTGACTGCAGAAACCCTCAGGGCACAGCAGGGGGAAAAGAACAGCCCTCTCCTGCCCATGGGCTGGTGCCTGCACTTCTTTTATTTGAGAAGACACCTTTCCTTCCACGGTAAGAAGTAGTGATAAGTCACAGAGAAGGGCCGACATTAATTTTCCTCTGGTGTAGGTCCCTTGAGTAATCTCCACTCCAAAACCTCAAGGGAGAAACCATTACTGTCCTCACTTTGTAGAAAAGGAACCAGGGATTAGAGAGACTTAGGAACCACAAGTGTCAAATAATTTAAATATTGATGAAGTTCAATATTATTATTATTATTTAGATGCCTGTTGTGAAAGGCAAGGAAGGGTGATATTTCACAAGTCTGTCTTTAGTCATTCATTCAGCAAGTGGCTACTGAACTTCCACCTCCTATGGGAGAAGCAGAGGTGAGCGGGCTCTCCCCATCACTGTTGATGCGGAGGAGAAAAGGACAGAGTTTGCACTGTACTTGCCTTGTGATTCAAAGCCCCGCTTTCCCAGTGGAAGACGTAGGAGTAGGCTGCGTGTTGCTTCCTACAGGATGGGTACATGGAAGTGCAGATCACAGTGGGTTGAGGATAGAGTTGCCTGTCGGGTTCAGTTTGGTCCCCACCCCCTCCTTCCACCCTTAAGTTCACCTGCCTCTGCCTTGTCTAGCTCAGGCCTCGGCTAATGAAGTACCCGTGGGCTGTCTCCACAGTGCAAGTGACTCTGGACCCAGAGAGCGCACATCCCTGCTTCACCCTGTCCGTGGACCAGAGGGCCGTGACCCAGACCCATCCCTGGACCATCCAGTCCGACCCAGAGAAGCCATTTGGGGGCTTCTCCAGCGTGCTGGGCCGCGAGCGCTTCACCTCTGGGCGCCACTATTGGGAGGTGGAGGTGAGAGATGGAGCGAACTGGATTCTCGGGGTTTGCAAAGAAGATGCCAACAGGAAGGTGTCAGTCCTCTGGGACCAGGAGGGCGGATTCTGGAGCAAGGGGCACCTGTTTCCTGCATGCACCTTCAACCCTCAGAAAGTGCTCTACCCGCGGGTTGGGGTTTTCCTCGACTATGAGGCTGGGGAGCTTTCTTTCTACGATGTGAATGAAGAATCCCACCTCTACACCCTCCCCCGGGCTGACTTTCCCAGGCCCCTCCGGCCCATCTTCATCGCCCCGCCTTGGTGTCAGACCCATCTGTCCATCTGTCCGAGGCCGGGAGACAGCGCCAAGGGCATTGTCTCTGCTGGAGGGGAGGAACCTCCAGAGGCATTGTCGTCGAGATGCGCTAAGCCCCTTGTGTTTGTGTTTGGACAAGCACCTGCCCCAGACCCTCCTCACCCACCACAGTTGGATTCCTGAGGCTCAGAGCAAGTTGGAGAAGTGTTAGAGAAAGGGTTTAGGGGACTCTTACTTAGCTGCACCTTCTCTCACTGTGGATGCTAACATAACCCAGGCTTCTTAACAACGATTCATTCCAGAAGAGCTTCATGTCTTCTCTTTCCTGGTAGCGCCTTACTGAGTCAGGGGAACCCCCACAGATGTGGTAAATCTGGAAGGTGGCAAGCTGTGTCAGTCCCATTTGTGGATAGCCATGGAGAGCATCATGAGTGGGTGGATTTGATGTTGGTTGAAGGAGTTGGTGATGACCCCGGCATCTTGTTTGCCCCACAGAGTCATGGCAGTCATGATGTAGAAACGAAAGGGGGCAGAGAGGACCCATTGGAATGCTGCCAGCTCTTCTCAGCTCCACATTCTCTACGAGGAGCATTGAGAACAGGGGGAAGTGCCTGGGAATAGTGAGGGTTTGGGCTGCAGACCTGGCTTGTTTAACCAGGAGGACAGAAGGTTTGGGGGCGAGAGGATGGGATTCATTAGCTGTCCTCAAATGCTGGAAGGAACGAGCTCCCCTATCACTGAAAGGGTTGAGTGTCCATTGTCCATGATATCAAAGAGGAGGTACAATGTGGCGTGGACTAGAATGGCCTGAGACTTTTCAGGCCAAGTGCCTCTTTTTCTAACAAGTATTTGCTTCCCGTTTACTATAAAAAATGAAAGTCATAGATATAATAAATCCCCCCCCCACAGATATTAGAAAAAAATCATTGTGAGCCCTGAGCATAATGCAAAGAACAAATAAAAGGAAAGCGTTTTATAATAAAATTATTATTTTGACATGCAAATGCTTGGGCATAACTGTACCAAAGATGTACTGAAGGAACTAGAAGCAAGCTCCTATCTGTAGCAGAACTGCGAATGGGGGAGGGCTGCAAATACATGCTGAGTGAGGAGGGTCCCCGAAGACTCAAATCCACAGGGACGCTGCCTTCTGGGATGTTCTTTTCTGAAATGATGCCTAATTCCTGATCATAATTCCAAACTAAACAATATACCATTTCTCTTCAATTGGTAATTGCATTCCTCAAAATGTATATTAAAATAGTGCAAAAGAAAAAGCGATGTGTTTATGTATGTGAAACAGACTGGGCTCAGATCATTTTCGGAGTTCTGACCTCCATGGATATCTGTTGGCAATGCTGGCTTCTCCAACCCTCTAATCTGCCTATTCCCCCAGCAACCCAGCCACCTATCCCTTTACACTGTTCATTTTTAAACTCACCAATCCCCTGCCGCCACACCCTCTTGTAATATATATAAGCCCAAAAGCTTCCTCATTAAATGGACTTGCTTCACCGAACCTGTCTCCGCAGTTTTCATTTTCAACTGCGCCGTCCTCCACACCCGTGAACCCCACGAAGCCCCGCAGAGGCTTCAATTGGCGCCCAACGTGGGGCACGGTCGTCTGCCACTGGCCGGTAACCTCCGCGAACGGGTAAGGACTACGTCTGCCTTGTTCCATAACTTGGCAGACCCCTATTCCCTTCGGTACCTCTCTCTCCTGAGATTCGGCTTCTTTGCCCCCGGGGTACCCCCTCCCTTTTCTTCCCCATGAGCTTTAGCCACTTTGTCCCCTGGTTCCCTTTCTTTTTCCTCCTTCCATTTATCTTGCTCTTTTCTCTTAGCATCCTCTACCATTTTTGTCCCCAACTCTCCTCTTCCCTCTTTCCACCGATTGTTCTCTGCCTCTTCCTCTTCTCTCTCGTCATTCTCTGTATTCTAATCTTGTCTCTAGACCATGGGGGCCTCCTTCTCTTCTCGCCAAGCCCCTCAGGTTAGGGCTCTCGCCAGCCTTCTCGCATGTCACCAGTGCAAGGTCTCAGCAAAGCAACTTCAAAGTTACTGGGACCTCCTTCTCCCCTTCAACCCCTGGCTTCTCACAGCTAATCTTTGGGATCCCAATACCTACCGCTTGCTCGTCGACAGAGTAACTTCTGCCATGGAGCATGAGAATAAACGCTTCCCCCCGGCCTCATTCCTACGCTTATTACCATCCGCTCCTGCCTACTCGGCGCCAAGCCTCTAGAGATCTCCCTTTCAGAGCCCTCCTCTTCCGTGGAGGACTGTGAGAACTCTAGCACCCTAGTCTTCCAGCTTAACAACCTTTTGGAAGACTCCGATACTGCTTCCAAACCCCTAACAAAAACCGCTAACAACCGCGCTCAAAATGGCGCACTTCCGCCTTCTTCACCGCCTGAAAAGCGGAACCTTCTATATCCGGAACTCCCCTCCTCCGCTGAGGGCGGAGTTATACTCCCCCCTAGCCCCGCCAGTCAACCAGTCACCACACCACTTCCTGCCAAACTTCCTGACCCCCCTGCTCCCTCACCCGCTCTGTCACACCCCCCGCCCCTTTCTCTCCCCAGCGCCCTTGGTACCTCTGCCCCCGCTGCTTCCTATCCGCTTTCGACTTCGGCTCTCAATGCCAACACCGTGATCTCCCCAGAGGCTGCTGCGGCTGTCCTGCAACAGCCCCCACCGTCTTCCCTGCACCCGCAACAATGTTACACCTGTCGCTCAGGTTACTCTGGCAACGTTCCTATGCCGTTTGGTCGTGCTCCTCTCCCTGATTGTTTCTGCCCCGCTCCCTCGCTTTTCCCTATCAACCTCGCACCCAACCCTCAGCGTCCTCTTCCGTGGTACCCCTACAACCCCTCAGAGCTCAAGCGCCTCCGCGAGGTGGTCAAGGAGGACGGTTTGGGGAGTCCCTTTGCGCAGCAGCTCCTCACTGACATCTCACTTAACCTTAACCTTCCTTATGATTGGCAAGCGGTCGCACGGGCCATTCTCACCCCAGGCCAGTACATCAACTGGCGTGCCCATTTTCAGGACCAGGCAGAACAGCAACAAAGGGCCAACCAGGCACAGGGAATTAACTACCCTCTTGATGCCTTTACAGGCAGCGGAGGCTATGCCAACCCAGCGTCCTATACTGGGGCTAACGCCCTCTTCTGGGACCAACTCCGGGGCGTCGCCATGCGCGCCTTTGGTAATTGCTCTGCCATTAAAACAGATACCTTTACCAAGCTCATGCAAAACAAGGATGAGGACTTCTCCTCCTTTGTCTCTAGGGTCCAGGAAGCCTGTGCTCATAAAGTCAGTAATGAGCAGGCCCAGACGGCCCTAGCCCGAGAACTTATTCTTGAGGGCGCTAATACAGTCTGTAGACAAGCCATCGCCTCCAAAAGACAGGGTACTATCCATGACTGGATCCTGGCCTGTAAAGACGTCAACCAAACATCCCATAATCTGGCCACTAGTTTCGCTTCTGCTCTAGTCTTGGCTGCAGGACCATGCTTTCACTGTGGGGAAGAGGGACACTTTGCCCGTGAATGCCCTTGCCCTAGCAAAGGCATTAAGCTTCCTGGCAAACCATCAGCGCCCAAAAGGCCATCCAGGCCACCCACTCCGTGCCCAAAATGCAAAAAGGGATATCACTGGGCAAGAGATTGGCGCTCTACATCCGATATTAATGGCAAGCCTTTAAACTCCGCAGGGGGCAAGTCTCAGCCCCGCTCCCAAGAGACCCGGCCTCCAAGGCCATAAGGTGGACCATTCCTGTCCTCCGAAATCGCCCCCCCTAAAAATCCACAACCCCCTCCGGTCCTTAGTCGAAGCCTCTTTTAACACTCTCAACTCCTCCAATGCCAACTTAACCTCCAGCTGCTGGTTATGTCTCTCCCCTTCGATGCCTCTCTATGAAGCTGTAGCCTTTAATGCTTCTTTCTTCACAGAATCCAAAGAAGAAAGTCCCTCGAAGTGCTTATAGAACCGCACCGCAAAACTAACATTCCAATCGGTTTCTCAAAGCGGACTCTGCGTAACAAAAATCGGAGGCAGTGTTCCTCCAACCATGCAAACTCTCTGTAGCCAGACAATTACCCCTAACATCACCACAAAATTTCTCATTCCCACCAATAACACAAACTGGCTTTGTTCCTCTACAGGTCTTAACCCTTGCCTCAACGTCCAAGTTCTCAACTCCACCAATGAAACCTGTGTACTTGCTCTCCTGCTCCCCCGTGTCTTATATCACAGCGATGACTCCTTTTTTGATTCCTGGCAGCGCCACCTCCTGCCAACATACATACAAAGGAGAGAAGTCATTACTGCTGTTACAATTGCCTCCCTCCTAGGTCTTGCGGGAGCCGGCACCGGGATTGCAGCTCTAGTCCAACAAAACAGTGCCTTTTCTTCCCTTAGGCTAGGCGGGCCATCGACCAAGACATCGCCCATCTTGAAAAGGCCATCAATCACCTAAAGAATTCACTTAATTCCCTTTCCGAGGTAGTCCTGCAAAATCGCAGAGGGCTAGACCTTCTCCTGCTTAAAGAAGGAGGCCTCTGTGCTGCACTTAATGAAGAATGCTGTTTTTATGCCAACTACTCTGGTCTAGTTGAAGACAACCTAGCAATAGTTAGAGAAGGGCTCGAAAAACGAAAAAGGGAAAGAGAAGCCCTAGGAAACCTTTCCTGGGGACTCAACGGCCTCCTTCCATACCTCCTCCCCTTCCTTGGCCCTCTGATTATTATTCTTCTTGCTCTAGCAATCGGACCATGGGCCGTCAAAAGAATCGTCCAACTCGCCAAAGATCACACTGATGCGGTTTTTACATCCTTTGTCAAGGTCCACTACCAACAACTCGCCACTGCTGAAGACCCTCCAATCCCCGTCTCCCGCCCCCCTCCCGCCGTTCCTTCCCACAGGTCATCAAAATCTTCTCACAAGCAGTAACACCTCAGAACCCCTCTCCTGGGGACCTCAGGGACTCCTTTCTTACCTTCTTCTCTCTTTTGAAACCACTCATTACCTTTCTCCTGTTGCTCTCTTTAGGCCCTTGGGCCATCAAAAAACTCACAAAATTTAAAAAAGATCAAGTTAACTCTCTCTTTAATAAGCCCATCCAGGTCCAGTACCAATGAATTCTCACTGCAAAAGAAGCCTACCATCAACTATTCACCTCCAAAAGAGGCATCGCCAAAGGAATTATTTCAACGCGCACTAATACTCAACGCTCCAACCCTTAGCTCCTCCCCTATCCTTTCTTCCCTTCCCTCATTCCCCTTCCCAGCTGCCAACTTCAACAAATAACACCTCCATAAAATCATGCCTCGTTAGGCGCTGGACTGGATAGTCAATGACGGGCAACTAGACCCTTATAAACTGGGTAATCAACCTAACCCTCCTACTCGCCTCGGCTAAGCCGCTGGATCAATCTAAGACAGGAACCAGGCCTATTGTTCCCGGCCAATCTGGCCAATTGTTGCCAGCCAATTGCTGCCATGGTCTCCAATGACAGGTAAGATCCAGTAGCCGTACAGCACGGTCTAGACCTAAAACAGGCACAGTCCCCCTAATAGCAAGCGAGGCCCATCAAATAAAACAAAAGGAGGAAATGTTGGCAATGCTGGCTTCTCCAACCCTCTAATCTGCCTATTCCCCCAGCAACCCAGCCACCTATCCCTTTACACTGTTCATTTTAAAACTCACCAATCCCCTGCCGCCACACCCTCTTGTAACATATATAAGCCCAAAAGCTTCCTCATTAAATGGACTTGCTTCACCGAACCTGTCTCCGCAGTTTGCATTTTCAACTGCGCCGTCCTCCACACCCGTGAACCCCACGAAGCCCCGCAGAGGCTTTAGATGTCCAGTGGGATGGTCAAAAGATGTGCGGGACATGGGTTGAATCTTTGTTGGGTTGGGATACCTGCATGTTGCAAGATGCCACGCTCATCTTGGTCCACACTCTGTGCTCCCCAATTAGTGATATGACAGAACATGCCCCCCACAAGCTCTCACAGCCTCTCCTAAGTGACCAGATTGCCCCCATCAAAAACCCCAGGATTCAATGGTCTGTAGGGCTCTTTCTTTCTCAGGTACAAATGCCTATGTTTTAAAGACAGTACCAACTTCAGGTAGGAAAAGGAAATCCTGTGGTTGGAAGAGATGATAAGAGGGAACCAAGCCTTCCCCTGTCTGGCATTTGCCCTCAGCTCCTGGGAGGTAACCTCTAAGTCCTTGGAATGCCCTACCTTAGAAGAGAGCCTTTGGTTACCTGGTGTCCTGGGGCCACATCAGTTAGTCTACGCTAACTTATCGTGGGGACTCTGGGTCACATGGGATCAACTTGAGCTTTGGAGGGCCCAGAGTCAATAGGATGTGGCCTGTGAAGTAATAAATATTACAGGGACTTTGGGGTACACCTACCACTTGCCTGCCTTTCAATGATGATTCTTCTATGTTCTCAGGACTCAATTCATTTTTTAATTTTATTTTTTCTTAAATAATTGGAATTTATTGGCTCATGGTTTTGAGGCTAAAAGCCCCAAATCAAAGCATCAGCAAGGTCATGCTTTCTCCCTGAAGACTGGCTTTCTGGGGATGGCCGCTGGTGATCCTTGGTCCTTGGTTTTTCTGTTGCATGGTAATACACATGGCAGTGTCTTCTTTCTCTTCTGTGTCCATGGACTTCCAGCTCCTGGCTTCTCCCTGTGGCTTCTTCTGTGTCCAATTTCCTTCACTTATAAGGAAGTCAGCCATAAAGGATTAAAGTCCACCTCATTCAGTTTGGGTATGCTTTAATAAACGTCTTCAAAAGTCCTATTTACAAATGAGTTCATACCCACAGGAGCAGAGGTTGGGCCTGAACCTGCCTTTTGTGGGGGATACAAGTCAATCCCCAACACTACCAGTTCCTCCCACAGCACACATCACAACATGATGATTGCAAGTCCTAAAATGTAAAAAAAGAAGCAAATCCGAAGGGTAGTAACTGGTTAGCCTTCTAGGCCAGCCATTTGCCCTTTGGAGGAAAAAAAATCACTCCTCAGACAGCTTGCAAACTCCGCTGCCAGGGTCAGAGCCAAGCCCAGGCAGAGCCTGCAACCTCTTCCCCTTTCCTCTCCTCCTCTCCTCCTCTCCTTCCTTCTTTCGCCGACTCGATTCATTTTGCAAACTGTTACAATCAAATTTTGACTCCCACCGCTTCACTCCAACTATTGAAAACTTGCAAGTCTCTGCTACCCTCCTAATGATGGACTCTAAGCTCCTCTTTGGAGCCATATCTCCTATTCCCTGCCCTCTCTGCACGGTTCCCTATGAAACTTTCTCTGCTTCACTTTCTCTTCCTTTTCTAACCCCTTGACAGCTTGGTTCCTCTTCTGCTCCTCTCTTCTACCCTGATGGTTCTGATGAGTTGATCCACTCCCATGACTCTACCATCATACCAAGACCCACCATCTCTGATTGGTTGTTCCTCATATGAATAGGCATTATTTTAAAAATATTTCAGGACAATTTATTTGGGGAACTAGTGAAATAGACTTCTTTACTGAAGGCCTTATCAGAGCCTTTTCCATCCTAGCCTCTGAGACAAATGATGCCATGTTTCCCACATCCCTAGAATATTGGACCATATGGACAGGGGCTTGGCTGTCCTTTTGGACACAGTCCCTTGCAGATAGAAGAACTCTGTGGGTGAGTGGCAGGAGGGAGCTGAGGAAAGGTTGGACAAATGACCACTCTTTGGAAATCACTGTTACAACCCCCACATCTTCCCTCAGAGGACACATCTCCAACAGCTTCCAGAATTCTGTGCTGTGGTTGATCTATAAGTCGGGCAAATTCAGCAGGCCCCACACTGAACCCCTCTGTCTTCATAAATGAGAAATGCTTCCCAGGTTCTGTATTTCTATGAATAGCACAAGAATTTATGCATCCCTTAAACTTAAAAATTTGAGAGTCATCTCTGACTATATCCCTTCTTACACTGCTGCTGATAAATCTTGCATGGTGTCTCCAGAATCATCCATCCAGCAAATATTTATTGAACGCCTATTATGGGCTAGGCCCTGTTTTAGGCAAAATCCCTGCTCTGTGGGGAGAAATGGACCATAAACGAGTAAAAGAAAGAGTGAGTCAGACAGTGGTAAGTGTGCTGGGACAACACAAAGCATGCATGCAGGCAGGGGTCCAGTCAGTGAGAAGAGGGTATTGCTGTCTTGTGTAATCCCACAGTCACAGCCCTACTTGAATCCTTAACCCCTCAGACCCAGTGCCACTTGAGTAAGCCCCAGAGGAGGTCCAGTGACCCTTGCATTGCTTTTCCTAAGAATTCCTTCCTCCAGTGACACCCTGTAGAAAATGTAGTGGTTTCTGCCCCCCCCCCCCCATAATGGTTTGAAGCAGTATGGACCCCAGAAAAGTATGTTCTTAAAGTTAATCCATTCCTGTGGGTATGGACCCATTGTAAGTAGGATCTTTTGGCGAGTAGGAACATAACTTCAGTTAAGATGTGACCCACCTCATTCAGGGTGGGTCTTAATCCTTTTACCGGAGTCCTTTATAAGAGAATGAAATTCAGACAAAGAAAGAGAAAGCCACAGAAACAAGAAGCTGAAAGCAATGAAATTCAGAAGAGAAGGGAGAGATCAGCAGGTGCCACCATGTGCCTTGCCATGTGATGGAGGAATCCAGGATCGCCAGCAATTGGTCTTCAGGAAGAAAGCATCGCCTGATGATGCCTTAATTTGTACATTTTTATCAGCTTCAAAACTGTAAGCTTGTAAACTAATAAATTCCATTCTTAAAACCAACTCATTTCATGGTATCTGCTTGAGCAGCTTAGCAGACTAGGGCACCCTCACTGTCAGCACAGTCCATCTTTCCTACCTTGCTACAGTACTTGTATTAGTCAGCCAAAGAGGTGATGATACAAAGTACCAGAAAGATTTCTGGTACTGGCTTTTATAAAGGGTATTTATTTGTAGAAGAAGCTTACAGTTACAAGGCCCTAAAGAGTCCAACTCAAGGCACCATAAGAGGTACTTCCTCACCAAAATCTGTTGCCATGTGTTGAAGCAAGATGGCGGGCAATGTCTGTGAGGATTCAGCCTTCCTCTTTCCTCTTAAGGCTCCATGGGCCCAGCTTCTTCCGATCTCAGCTGTAGGCTAGAGGTCTTGTTTCTTTCTGGGCTCAGCTGCTCTAGTCTCTTCATAAAGTCAGCTGTAAACTATCAGGTGAATGGCTCATCTCTCTTCCTGGGGCTGCAGGATCAAAGCTGACAAGTTCTCTCCTCTTCCATGTCTATGGAGCTCTCTCTGTGTATCTTCTGAGTGTCCATTTATATAGCTCACCAAGGGGGTGGGGACTCAACCCTGCACACCCTAATGCTGTGGTCAAATCAAAGCCCTAATCTTGATTAATCAAGTAAAAATAAAGCCTTTGAATTTAAATCAAAGGGTATCATACACAGAGGAACAGACCAGTTTACAAACATAATCTATCTCTTTTTGGAATTCATAAATATCAAACTGCCACACTACTGTACCATTCCTCCTCCAGTGCCAACATGTCCACTGAGCAGCCACTTGATGCCTGCTGCCTTCCAGGGTCCCCACTGTGTCTGCTCTGGGCTCTGCTTTCATCTACCAGCACCTCCACCCAATTCATCCCTCCAGTAAGCCCAAACAGCATCTTCCCCACACTGCCTTTCCTCCCTCTCAGCTGCATGGATTAAAGTGTTCTCTATTCTTTTTTTTTTTAAAGATTTTATTTATTTATTCATTTATCCCCCCCTTGCTGCTTGTGCTCTCTGGGTCAGCCAACCACACCGTGCGGGCAGGCCTGCCCTCACCAGGAGGCCCCGGAAACGAACCCGGGGCCTCCCATATGGTAAACGGGAGCCCTACTGATTGAGCCACAGCCGCTTCCCTCTATTCTTGTTTCTAGTTCCTCATTGAAAGGTAAACTATCTGAAGGTAGGGGAGCACTTTTTCTTATCTATCTCTGGGTCTTCTTTAGCTAGTGTCTTATGCCAAGAAGGTGCTTAGCGGGTGTGTACCAAATAAAAGATGCCTTTTCCTCTTCTCTCTGTGTCCCACTACTCTGACCCTGGGACCAGCCTGGGCCTCCCAGGTCAGGGAGTGAGAAGTGCCCTCCCCTGGTGTGGCAGTTTGAGATTATTTCGTGAATCCCCAAAAGAGAAATATTATGTTTGTAAACTAATCTATTCCTCTGGGTGAGAGACCCTTAGATTGTATTAAATTCAGCTGAGGTGTCTTTGATTAAATGACCTGTTAAGATTAGGGATTTTTAAATTCAACTACATTAGTAAGGCATGACTCAGGTTGAGTCCCTACCCCCTTGGTGAGTCTGATATAAATGGACACTCAGGATAGACAGACATAGGAAGACAGATGGGAAGAGAAAGAGCTCTGTCATTTTTGATTGTAGGGCTCCAGGAAGAGATGAGCCATTCACCTGATAGTTTGCAGCTGACCTTGGGAATATAACAGAACATCTGAGACTGATATAGAACGCCTGGAAAGAAACAAGCCCTATGCCAGGAGAGAGAGGACTGGAAACCCGGGGGAGGGAGGAGAGACAAGGCAGAGATCAGTGACCATCTTGCTTCAGCACATGGCAACTGACTGGTGAGAAAGCAAACTTGAGTTGGACTTTTTTATGGCCTTGTAACTGTAAGCTTTTATCCCAAATAAATACCCTTCATAAAGCCAACAGATTTCTAGTACTTTGCATTGGCACCCCTTTGGCAGACTGACACATCCGTTTTCAGACCAGGTATGCCTGAGAACCCCAGCATGCAGCTCCTGCCTTCTCCATCTCTCCAAATACTGTGTGTGTGTACATATATATATATGAATGTATGTATATATATATATATATATGTTTTTTCCCCCCTGTGGAGGTACCGGAGTTTTTTTTTTCTTATTTATTTATTTATTTATTTTTTATTGTGGGTAAAAATCAAATTTTTCACAATACATACCAATATTTGTAAAATGATATATAAATATATATGCATATATGTGCATTTGCTTACAAAAATGTTATATATATATATATTTTAAGAGGTGCTTAGATTACCTAAATATTACATGGAACCTACAGGGATTCCCATGTTCCCCACCTCCCACACCTCCCACTACATCCCACACAAATGTCTCCCACAAGTGTGGCCCATCACCCTCAATGGACTTATACATCCTGGAGACTTGCCATCAACCATAGACCACAGTTCACATCGTAGACCACACTCTCTTCCACACAGTTCTAAGTGGTGTGTGCTGATTTAAAATGGCCTACATCCGTTGCCACAACAGCACTCAGGACAACCTCAAAGTCCCGATAAAGCCCCTGTATTTCAACTGCATATCCCCTCCCTGCCCCAAAAGTGTCCAGTGGCCACTGGCTCCACCTCACTGTTATAATTTCTTCCATTGCTAGAATCACCATATGTGTTCAACAGAATACCATTAAGTCCACTCTAGTCCATAGTTCTTCCCCCAATCCTGAGGGGACTGGGATGGAGATGTCCATTCCACCTCCAAGTGAGAGAGGGCTTATGTCCCATGGATATGATGGGTGGGATGATCCTGCCTGCAGCTGCAGGCCCTCTCCATTCCCTGGGATGGCCGTTGCCCATTGTTGTCTCCTCACCAGGTGACTTGGATGAGTCCATTGAGCTGTAGGGTAGGAGTTGCAGCTCCACCGAGATTCCACACACACCTGGCACATAGGTAGGCCAGAGGCTCCAGTCTCTGGAAGTACACCTAAAAACTCCAGCATCACATATAGGTTTGAATAGAAGGGACTGATGAACCATGTGCAGGTAGGACTTATTTGAGTCCAATTCTGTCACTCTCAGGAGCACAGATTCCAAAATAGAGCCCACTGATAAGATGTCAGTCTCTGGGGCTATCCCCCTTATATAGGACCTGGGTGTCTCCAGAGCTTTCAGGAGCCCCTCTGTGTGGGGAGATATGCACTTTGATGTTCTATGAGCTCCTACTGAGGTGTGTGTAAGCGTTACCTCTGGGATGACCTCCCGACTCTCTTTGAAGTCTCTTAGCCACTTGAACTCATTTGTCTTTACCTTTTCCCCCTTTTATTCAAGGTCTTTTTCCAGTTGTGTTGCCAGTTGGCACTTGGCTACCAGAGATTGAACCCAGTACCTCCTACATGGGGAGGCAGGCACTTAACACTGAGCTACATCTCCTCAATGAGACTTTTTTTGTTTGTTTGTTTGTTTTGTTTTTAGGAGGTACCTGGGATTGAACCTCAGACCTGATATATGGGAAGCAGGCGCTCACCATTTGAGCTACAGCAGCTCCCACAAACAGTATATTTTTAACACCTACTATGTGTCAGGCACTGTTCTAGATGCTGAGGGCAAAGCTGTGTGATCTCAAAGTGCATAGATATTGTGGGTATCTCATTCTAGAAAGGAAGGCAGTGAAAAGATAACTGATGTGGGATATGACGTCCCAGAGTGGTCAAGTGTTAAAAAATAATAGTGCCAAGGAGACACAAAAGTAAAATAAGGCTTGGGGGTAGCAGACTTATTAATGGGAGAGGCGGTGCTCTTCAGGGGCAGACACTTGAGGGGAGAAGCCGAGCAGACTTCCGGAAGGTACGCTCCAGGCCCTGAAAGGGACAGGGGCACCGGTCAAGAGTAGGAGGAGCTATGCTCCAGAGCCCAGGGTGGGTGGGCCTCAGAGGCGTGGCCTGAGAAGGTGGGACCCTGGGGTAGGAGCCTTGCTAGTACAGAACTAGCTCAGGCTGTCAGGCCAGAGTGGGAAGGCGGGAGAGGGGTGGCGTGGAGAGGGCTGGAGGTGGAAGGGTGGAGGGGTGGAGGGAGGGTGGGGGTGGAAGGGGTGGAGGGAGGGTGGGGGTGGAAGGGGTGGAGGGTAGCAGGGAGACGGTTTGGGGGACTTGCAGATGCCTTCACCTGCACCGCATCTGGCCTGTACAGGCAAGGAACACTGCTCTTACAAATCTAGTGTCTGTAGAGTGGATGTTTGTTCGTTTTTGGGAGAAGGGTGGCTCTTTATCCTAAAAGCAATGCATTCTCCAGAAACATTTGAGAAAAGAAATCAACAGGGTCAAAAGTGGAGAGTGTCCCACACCATCTGTCTCCACTCCTCCGCTCTGTTCTGCTCAGACCTTCTGCCAGGGCCTCCCTGCTCTCGGACTGCTGTTCCTGCACCTTCACTTTCAGCTTTTTTTGGGGGGAGGGTGAGAATGGGGTGAGGAGGGTCCTTTCAGAAACCAGCTGCACCAGCATCTTCAGGAGGTAGTCCCTCTGTTGAAGGTCTGCCTTCAAGCACTGATGACTGAGCCATCCGGGGTGGCTAAGGGCTTAGGAGGCCAGCCATGTGCTTGCCCCAGCAGTTCCTGCTGAGTGGGTGGGCAGCCTCCTACCTGGAGCTGCCCCTCTGCAGGAGCCCTGGTCCCCACCCCACCCGGAGCTCTTTTCCTTCCTTCTCCCTCCCCTCTGCAGTTTTAACTATCAAATCTCCTTCTGGGAAGCTCCAGTTCATACAGCCATTCTTGTTCTGAAGGGAGAAATCCCTTTTGGCAAGTTAAACCGAGAACCTCCTTCTAGAGAAGAGAGACACAGTGTTGTTAAAAGAAAGAAAACAAAATAGAGTTTCTATGGCTAAGAGATTTAAAATGGAGTCGGAGGTCATTCTGGAGTTTACTCTTATGCAGGATTCATCCAGATTTCACAAACTACCAAAGTATGCAGAGCCTCAAGCAACAATGTTCCTCAAAAACCTCAAGGACATCTGGACCATAAAACAAAACACAAGATATCTAGCCTGAAGGACAATTGGAGTACCCTCAAATATCCACCAACCACATACAACTTGTGTAATCTTCTTTTCCTTGAAAGAAAAAAAACCACAAAAAACAAAAACACAAAACCCTTGCCTGGAAATGCCAAAATGGATACAATTTTGGCTGCTACCTGAATTTGTGCTTCCCAAATTGCAATTCTAAGACTCTGTATTAATTTGCCAAAGGGGTGCCAATGCAAAGTACCAGAAATCTGTTGGATTTTATAAAGGAGATTTATTTGGGGTAAAATCTTACAGCCCCAAGGTCATGGAAAGCCCAACCCAAAGCACCATAAGAGGTGCTTTCTCACCAAAGTCAGCTGCCATGTGTTGAAGCAAGATGGTGGGCGATCTCTGCCTGGTTTCTCCCTGCTTTCTCTTCCTCTTTAGTTCTGTGGGCCAACCCTCTTGAGGCTTAAGTGATCCTGTAGTCCTCTCTCTCCTGGCATAGGGCTTTTCTCTTTCTGGTCCTCCTATATCAGTCTCAGCCATTCTGCTCTCTTCCTAAGGTCAGCTGTAAGCTATTAGGCAAATGGCTTCTCTCTCCCCTGGGCCTCAGTTATTTGAGCCTTCTCTTTTCTGTCATTTGGTGGGATAAAAAACTACAGAACTCTCTCTTCTTGCGTGTCTATTTGTCCATATGAGTCAATTTATATCAGACTCAACAAGAGGGGCATGGACTCAACATGAATCATGTCCCACTGATGAAATCTAGTCAAATGGGTCTCATATGCAAAGGAATGGATTAGTTTAAAATATAATCTTTTGCTTTTTGGGATTCAAAGAATTCAAACTGTCAGACCCCAAATAAATGTGCTTGTTGTCTTGCAGTTTACTATTTCTCAGTTCACAGAATGGAAGGCTGAACACCTCCTGAAGCACCAGCTCTGCCCAATGCTGCAAGGGAAACAGAACAGTATAAAACAATAGAGGAATTAGAAGTCACTCTCTCCTGATTTGCTTTCATCTCTAGCCTAAATTTCCACTGTCCCTTTGCTCCTTCTGACCTCTAGGCTAGTGGCTTTTTAAACTTTCTGGATTGCTCAGAAAGACATGCATTTTACAGAAATATGTGTGTGTAATGAGTATATAACTGAAACAGTTCACCAAAAAATCTTACTAGATGAGATGCACTCTGAGATTTTCATTTGTATTTTATTTCATATTTTAAAAAAGGCTGGTCATGACCCAGTGATGAGTGCAGAACTGCTCTGACCTGTGTGTCTTGTTTCCAGGCTGCTATGACAAATATCACAGTGGATTGGCTTAAACAATGGGAATTTATTGTCTCACGGTTTCAGAAGCTAAAAGGCTTGCTTCCTTGTGGGGTCAGTAGCATTGCCAGTGGGCAATCTTTGGATTCCTTGGCTTTCCCATCACATGGCCATGTCCTCTCCTTTCTCTTCTTGCTTACCCCTGACTTCCAGCTCCTCCTTCTTGCTTTCTCTTTATAAGGCCCCCAGTAATAGGATTAAGACCCATACTGATTCAATTGACCACACCTTCACTAAAAATACATCTTCAAAAGGTCCTATTTACAATGGGTTCAAAATTAAGATTAAGAACATGTTTTTTTCTGGTGTATGTAATTCTACCTACCATACCATAGTTCCACAGACAAAAACACATAGCGTCACACTACCCTGTGCTCTGCATTCATGGATGGCAATCACATTTCTGATCACTAGTCAGCTTCTCAGGGTGGCAGATCAACGTTTATTTGGTGCCTAGAGCTTATACAATGGTGGGGGGATAGGGACTAGGGGGGTCTTTTTTAAGGAAAACAATACAAAACTATGAATACAAAATAAAGTACAAATGTGACTATTTATAATGAGAAAAAATTACAAAGAAATACATATTTTTAAAAGCTGACAACAGAAACGCCACAATATCCAGAATAAGTTGTACCAAATATCAAAGAACTGTGGAAAAAAAATAGGTAAGAGAGAGGAATTAGCCATCAAAGTAAACTCACCAACATATTCAGATGCCTAGACATCAGCAAAAAATTACAAGCTGTACTAGGAAACAGGAAGAGATGGCCCAGCCAAAAGAACAAACCAAATATCCTGAAAAGATACAGGATTTAATACAATTAATCAGTGATAATCGCAGGACTCTCCTAAATCACTCCAAAGAATTTAAAGAAAATATGGCTAAAGAAATAAAGGATTAAGAAGACACTGGGAGAGCATAAAGAGCAATTTGAGGGAAGCGCTGTAGCTCAATTGGTTGGGCTCCCGTTTACCATATGGGAGGCACCAGGTTCGATTCCTGGGACCTCCTGGTGATGGCAAGCCAGCCTGCCCATGCGGCACAGTGAGCTGATGGCCTGCACGGCACAGTGAGCTGGCGCAGCAAGATGACACAACAAAGGGAGACAAGCAGACACAGAAAAAAACAAAGCAAATGGACACAGCGAGCACAAGCAGCAAGGGGAGGATAAATAAATAAAAATAAATCTTAAAAAAAAAAAAGAAAAATTTGAAAGTCTGCAAAGAAAATTAACAGACCTTATGGGAATGAAAGACACAATGAATGAGATTAAAAATACATTAATGGCACATAAGAGCAGATTTGAATTGCTTGAAGGCAGAATTAATGATTTCAAAGACAGAACATCTGAACTGGAAAAGACAGGAGAACAGAAAGAGAAGAGAATGAAAAAATGGAATGGTGTCTCAGAGACTTGAAGGACAATGCAAAATGCACAAATATTCACATTATTGGTGTCCCAAAAGGAGAAGAAAAGGGGCAGAAAGAATATTTGAGGAAATAATGACTGAAAACTCCCAAACCTTTTGTATTAGTCAGCCAAAGGGGTGCTGATGCAAAATGCCAGAAATCTGTTGGCTTTTATAAAAGGTATTTATTTGGGGTAGAAGCTTACAGTTACCAGGCCATAAAGTGTAAGTTACTTCCCTCACCAAAGTCTGTTGCTACATGTTGGAGCAAGATGTCTGCTGATGTCTTCAAGGGCCCAGCCTTCCTCTTCCTCTTAAGGCTCCATGGTCCCAGCTTCTTCCAATATCAGCTGTAGGCTGGGATGTCTCGTGTCTCTCCCGGAGCTCGTTTCTCTCTGGGCTCAGCTGCTCTGCTCTCTCCACAAGGCCAAATGTAAACTATTCGGTGAATGGCTCATCTCTCTTCCTAGGGCCTCTGCCATGTCTAATGGAGCCTTCTCTCTTTCTTCATATATCTGCTTCTCTGTGTATTTATTTCCCGGGGCTCTAGAATTAAAACTCCCACTACTGTCTCCTCTGCCATATCCCCGTGATGTCTCCCAATGAAAACCTCAGTCATAATTTAATCAAGTAAGAGTAAAACCTCTGAATCCAATGCAATCTAATATACCTAGAAGAACAGACCAATTTGCAAACATAATCCAATATCTATATTGGAATTCATGAATTCAAACTGCTACACCATTTAAAGGACATAAATATCAATACTCAAGAAGGACAAGCATCCCAAACAGAATAAATCTGAATAGACCTACCCTGAGACACCTACAATTCAGAATCACAAGTATCAGAGAAAGCAGCAAGAGAAAAGCAAAGCATCACATAAAAGGGAAGCTTGATAAGATTAAATATAGACCTCTCATCAGAAACCATGGAGGAGAGAAGAAAGTGGTATGATGTATTTAAGGTAATGAAAAAGAAAAACTGCCAGCCAAGAATTCTGTATCCAGTAAAGCTGTCCTTCAAAAATGAAGGGGATGGGAAGCGGCTGTGGCTCAATCAGTAGGGCTCCTGTTTACCATATGGGAGGCCCCGGGTTCGGTTCCCGGGGCCTCCTGGTGAAGGCAAGCCCGCCCGCACGGCGTGGTTAGCTGACCCAGCGAGCACAAGCAGCAAGGGGGGGATAAATGAATAAATAAATAAAATCTTTGAAAAAAAAAAAAATGAAGGGGAGTTCAAATTCTTTATAGACAAACAAAAACTGATAGAATATGTTACCAAAAGACCAGATTTGCAAGAGATACCAAAGAGCATGCTGCAGCCTGAAATGAAAAATCAAGGGCGAGAGAATTGGAGGAGTTTAGAAATGAAGATTATTAGGAAGGGTAAACTAAAGGCTAAGAAGACAGATAATAAAACGATATGACAACAGAGTCAAAGGACAAAATGGATGTAGTAAGTAATGCCTTTCCAGTAATAACACTGAATGTTAATGGACTAAACTCCTCAATCAAAAGACATAGAATGATAGAATGGATTTAAAAAGTATAAGCAGTCTGTATTTTGTTTACAAGAGACCCACCTCAGATGTAAGGACACAACCAGGTTAAAAATGAAAGGTTGGAAAAAGATATTCCATGCAAATACTAACCAAAAAAGAGCTGGAGTAGACCAGAGAAATGTAAAATAACAGCATTATAGTATATGAACAATAATTACTCAGTGCAAGTGGCAAATTGTTCCTGTGATCAGTAATGTGTAATTAATTGAAGAGGACTGGAGAAGAGATATATTTTTGGATACTTCATTTTTCTTTAACCCTTTCTTATTCATACTCTTTAATTAAAATAATCTATCCGGATCACTAATGATTTAGGGGGACGGATGTGGCTCAAATGGTTGGGCGTCCATCTCCCATATGGAGGGACCTGGGTTTGATCCCTGGGAACTCCTGGTTAAAAAAAAAATATATATATATATATATATATATATTTAGTATGACTACTGTTGAACAAGATTTTGAGTTTTTTTGCATCATAGAATTATGAGTTGGCAAATTGTTATCTGCTATAATTCATTCCAATAAGATGTGAAGAATTCCCAAATAGGAATTTGCTTATCTAGAAAGAATTAAGGCCTAAATGGAAATTAAATAACTAAACCAATAATTTATTTCATTCTTTTAGATTATTATGTCCAATAGTTAGAGCTGTAATATAAAATTAAAATTATGTTATAATTAATTTCTATTATATTTGAATTATTTACATTTATAAAGGTTTGTTGCTATGTTTTTTATAATTGATTATATTAAATCTAACCTGGCCTTGCACTCTCTTTTAAAATTTGTAATTTCTTTCAATCTATTTTTCTATTTATTTTACAGTTTTACAATAAAGGACTTTTTAACAGATTAAAGAAGCCATTGATTATATACTTTGGATAGATCATATGGTATGTGAATATATCTTAATAAAACTGATTAATAAGAAAATAATAATTGTGCAAGAATAGCCAGAAATAGCAACTATGTGCAACAAGGGAAACAGAATGAGAGGTGAGGAACTTTCTTGTTTGTTTGTCTGTTTTTTGTTTATTATTACTGAAATAATGAAAATGCTTGAAGTGATGAACGCACAACTATGTGATTATACCAAATACCATTAATTGTGCTCTTTGGATAAATTGTATGTTTTATCAATATGTATTAATAAAATTGATTTGTTTAAAAAACTTTATACTTTTAAAATTACTGAATTGCCTGGGATACCTCTATATAAGTTTTTCTTATATGTTTTGACTATGTACTCTTTTTTCCATTTTTAAAAATTGAAGTTTATTATTCATATATGAACATCCATTAACAATAAGTGTATAATGAAAGTTGTGAACTTATAAAACAAACATGCATATCATTATACAGGGCTCACATACATTACCTTACCATCAATACCTTGCATTGTTGTGAAACATTTATTACAAACTATGAAAGAGCATTGTCAAAACATTACTACTAACTATAGCCAATATCTTACAGTTGATGTATTTTTTACCCCAAATCACCCAGTTACTGACACCTTGTATTAGTATTATATACTTGTTATAGTTCATGAGAGAATATTCTCATATTTGTTCAGTTTACCACATTGACTATGTACTCTTTGACTGCCTTTTCACTATATCGTTGTTTTAAAATTGAGGTATAATTACATTCAGCAAAATGCATCCTTTTTCATATATAGTTCTATGAGGTTTTTTTTTTTTTGTTAGAAAAGATGCTTTTATTAAAATAAAGAGCAAGAGTAAACCAAGTCAAATTTCTGTATTTTTCATGTATCACTTAAAATATTTTAGCTAATTTTAGAGAAACAATGTGAAATGGGCCTTGCTGCTTACAGAGTAAACAAATGTACCAGTGGGAAAAAAAGCAACAAGAATTCTGTCTCAGGTGAAGGAAACATGGTTGTGGCAAGATCAGGGCCATGGCAGAGAGGGCTCCCAGGGCTTGTGGTGGAGAGCAGCTCCAGCTGCAGAAGAAGCCAAATGGATTCACTGAGCTTTCAGCAGACAGAAGAGGCATGGGGTGCACCACCCTGATGCAGGTGGGACAAGTGACTGCACTCTAAAGACACTGACATCCAGTTTGAGATCAAAGATCTGTACCTCTTAACCAATCCCAGAGAAGAGGATACAGCTTATCAGGAGCAGGTGCAGAAAGAGGAGTGGCTGGTGACCAAGCACATGAAAAGGGCAGCTGGGACATCTACTCTAGACCAGAGGAATCAACACTGTGACAAGAAGGATTGACTCTTGTTTTCTTTGTTTGTTATGAGGTTTCTTATTTTCTTCATCATTTTAAAGCCTGCATGAAGGATCTTCTTGGCAAAGTTGTATCATAGCATTATCACAGAGCAGTTTGAAGTCTTCCCTCTCTATACACATGGGTGGGGTTCATCTCTTGGTCCAAGGAGATGTCTTAATTCCAGATCTCAGCTTCCATGGTTTTCCTCTTAAAGCCATTTTCCCTTCCATATCTCCCGTCGATGTCCCTTTTAGTCCAGGATGACAGTAGTTTTGTTTGTACAGCTCTTTCAAATAGCTTGTTGGTTTAGCATGCAAGAAGCAGGGGTCCAAGCCATTGGATAGTAAGACTTCCCACAAGTCTTTCTTGGATAACTGTATTTCCAATCCTGATTTACAAGTTCCATATTTAGTCAAGTCCTCATATGGGGCACTATCATCTGGGGGCTTGATTTCCAGAGGCTTGGAAATTCCAGAATCAGTTTCTGTTTTCTCTCAGTTTATCTCTCTCATCTAGCATTTTGCTATAAGCAGCAAGGAGAAGCCAAACCACATTCTCTAAGTTTATTTTGAAAAGTTCTTCATCGAAATGCCCAGGTTCACCATTTTCAAATTCTGTCTTCCACAAAACATCAGGAGTCAATCTTGCTAAGTTCTCTGCAATTTTAAAACACGGATCACCTTTTCCCCAGTTTCCAATAATAGTTTCATCATTTACTTCTAAGTCCTCATAAAAAATCTCTTTAGCATCCATATTCCCTCCAAAATTCTCTTCAAAGCACTCTAGGCCCTTTCCATCAAGCATCTACAATTGCTCACACACACACAAATTATCTTTTACCCATTTATAAAACTATTTCAGCATTTTGGTAATTGCAAAAGCATGACCCCACTCTCTGGTACCAAATTCTGTGTTAGTCAGCCAAAGGGGTGCTGATGCAAAGTACCAGAACTCTGTTAGCTTTTATAAAGGGTATTTATTTGGGGTAGAAGCTTACAGTTATCAGGCCCTAAAGAGTCCAACTCAAGGTACCACAAAGAGGTACTTTCTCATCCAAAGTCTGTTGCCATACAAGATGGTAGTTGATGTCTGTGAGGGTTCTGCCTTCCTCCTTCCTATTAAGGCTTCATGGTCCCAGCTTCTTTCGATCTCAGCTGTAGGCTGGCATAAGGCTCGTCTTTTTCCCTGGGGCTCATTTCTTCCCAAGCTCAGCTGCTCTGTTCTCTCCACAAGGTCAGCTAAAGACTATCAAGCTCATCTCTCTTCCAAGGGCCTCTGCAGTCTATAGAGCATTCTCTCTTCCTGTGTATCTGCTTCTGTGTATTTACTTCCTGGGGCCCCAGCATAAAAAAAAAAAGTTCCTGTGGTCACTCCATTGCACCATCACAATGGAACTTGTGATGTAGGGGAACTCAAAGTGGAAGGAGGCAGTGATCTTCACTAATTAAAGTTAAAATAAATACTGTTTGCAAATATTTAGAAAACATGACCATTTTCATGACAGTTTCAGGTGCTCCATACCACTTCAATACATGGAGTTGCCAATGTTTAATTTTAGCAACTCTAATGAACGTGTAGTGGTATCTCCTGATGTAATTTGCACTATTCTGATGATTGGAGATGTTGAGTATATTGCCACATGTTTGTTTGTCATTCATGTACCTGTTTTTGTGAAGTGTTTGTTCAAATCCTTTTGTCCATTATATATTGGGTTGTTTGTCTTCCTGTTACAGAGTTTAAGTGTTCTGAATACAAACCCTTGGTCAGGTATGTGTATTACAGACATTTTCTCTCAGTCAATGGCTTTATCTTTGTATTTATTTAGTGGTATCTTTTGAGAAGCATAAGTATTAGCTTTTGACGATGACCAATTTATCAACTTTTTGTATTTGAAGGCTTTGTGATTTTTGCATTTTATCTAAGAACTCTTTGCCTACTCCAAGGTCACAAAGATTTTCTCCCATGCTTTCTTCTAGAAATTTTATAATTTAACTTTTACTTTTAAATCTTGATTCACTTGGAAATATTTGTATAGTTATGAGGTAAGCTTCTTATTTGTGTTCCAAATGAATATTCTTATCTCCATTTTTTTGACAAACTATCCTTCCCACCCACCCCCACAATTATATCTGAAACTGTTGAAAATTACCTGGCCATATATGAATAGGTCTATATCTAGTCTCTATTCTGTTCCATTGCCTAACCATGTCTATCCTTAAGCAAATACCATACTGTCTTGCTTACAATAAATTTTTAAGTCTTGAAACCAGATAGTATAAGTCCTCCAGATTTGTTATTCTTTTTCAGAACTGTTTTGGATATTTCATGTTCTTTGTATTTCCATGAAACTTTTAGAATAAATTTATCAATGTATGCTCGAAAGCCTGCTGATATTTTAATTGAGATTTTTTTTGGGATTGTCAATATTGAGACTTCCAATCAACATAAATGGAATATTTCTCCATTTATGTAGGTATTCTTTAATTATTTTAACCAATAGGTTGCAGTTTTCATTGTATGGGTCTTGCATATAAAGCATTACTTTTATTGTTTTGTTTTATGTTGTTGAAGCTATTGTAAATGTTGTTTCTTTAATTCTGTTTTCTAATTACCCATTGCTATTATATAAAAATAGAATTTAATATATTGACCTTGTATCTTGTTACTTTGATAAGTTGACATTAATTCTACTAGCTTTTATGTAGATTCCTTGGGGTTTTTTTTTTTTTTTTTTTTAAAGATTTTATTTATTTATTCATTTATCCCTCCCTTGCTGCTTGTGCTTGCTGGGTCAGCTAACCACGCCATGCGGGCAGGCTTGCCTTCACTAGGAGGCCCCGGAAACCGAACCTGGGGCCTCCCATATGGTAAACGGGAGCCCTACTGATTGAGCCACAGCCGCTTCCCCCTTGGGGTTTTACCTATGAAAATAATCAAGTTGTTTGCCAGTAAAAATTTTTGTTTTATTTGTCCCAACCTGAATGGATTTAATATCTTTCCCTGCCTTATTGTACTCACTAGGATCACCAGTAAAATTTTGAATATAAGTGTTAGAGTGGGCATCCTTGCTCTTTTACTGATTTTAGGAGGAAAGCATTCAGAATTTTATTACTAGGAATGATAGTAAGTGTAGGTTTACACAGATGCCTTTTGTCAGACTGAGATTCTATTCCTTGTTTGCTGAGAATTTTTTATTGTGAATGGTTATTGAATTTGTAAAGTGCTTTTATAGGCATCTTTTGATATGGTAAGATTTTTCTCCTTTATTCTGTTATTATGATAATTTACATTGAATAAATTCAATTTATTAAACCAACAGCATTCTGGGGTAAACCTATTTGATCATTGTTGGGATTGAATCATGGTCCTCATAAAAGGCATGTTCAAGTCCCAACCCTGATCCTGTGGATGTGAACCCTTTTGTAAATAAGACCTTTGAAGAAGTTATTACTTAAGATATACCCAAAGATATACCCTGAGGTAGACAGTGAAAGTATATTGCTGGCCTTGCCAGCTGAAAGCAAACTGTTTCTGGTGGTCCTTACAAATGGCAATTGAGAAAAAAGCATTTGCCAGATCAATAGCTGCATACCAGGTACCAGGGGATGTGTTGATTTGCTCAAGTAATGATACCACATCTGGAATAGCAGCTGTGATTGGAGCTCTGAATCAACAGGCAAAGAAAGGAATTACTGTATTGGCTGGGGTGATTGATCCTGACTGTCAAGGAGAAATAGGACTGCTTCTATATAATGGCAGTAAGGAAGAGTTTGCCAGGAATACAGGAGATCCTCTAGGGCATCTCTTAGTACTGCCATACTCTGTGATTAAAGTCAATGGAAAATTGCAACAACCCAATCCAAGCAGGACTAACAATGGCCCAGACCTTTCCAGAATGAAAGTTTGGGTCACCCCACCAGGCAAAGAACCATGGTCAGCTGAGATGCTTTGTGAGGGTAAAGGGAACATGGAATGGGTAGTGGAAGAAGGTGGTAATAAATACGAACTTCAACCACATGAACAGTTACATAAATGAGTACTGTAATGGTCATTACTCTTTCTTCCTTGTTTTGAGTATGATTGTATATGTACATAAAATGAATATCTTTGTTTTCTTCCCTAAACTTTTCCCATATAATATGACAAGTTGTATTAGTTTCATGTCATAATATTTAAGGATGTCAAGTTTAAGAGTGAGTATTACCCAAGGACTTTCACCCTATTCTGTAGGGAATTAATGCATTTCCAGTTGTACACAATAGTTGAATATTGTTAGGGAAAAAATATATATGCATATCTGTTATTGTTTTTATTTAGAGACTAAGTATGGTTTAAGGTGATGTGTATGGTTGCCAAATTGACAAGGGGTGGACTGTGATGGTTAAAATGTGTCAACTTGGCCAGGTAATTGTGCCCAGTTGTATTGGTCAAGCAAGCACTGGGCTAATTGTAATACAAGGACATTATGGACTTTAGTCGCCAGTGAGTTTACTACATAGATGGCTTATTACATCTACAATCGACCAGGGAGATTGCCATCAGCAATGAGTGATGTTTTATCCAATTACTTGAATGCCTTAAAAGGGGAAGTGATTTCAGCATTCAGAGAAATTTTCTAGCTCATCTTTGGACGCCAGTGTCTCCTGAGAACTCATCAAGGACATTCATTGGACTTTCATCAGAGCCCCTGGTTTGCATCCTACCTGCAGAGTCTGGGCTTGTGCATCCCCATGGTCACATGAGAGAATTTTATAAAATCTCACTATTTACAGATATCTCCTGGTGATTTTGTTTCTCTAGAGAACCCTGACTAATACACTGTCATTATCTCCTTCCTACAAAACTGCAATAAACTCTCAGTGGTCTCCCTACTTCCACATTTGCCCCTCCACTCAGCAGCCAAAATGAACTTTAAAAAGTATAAATCTTGACAGTATCCAGAAGTCAGGATTATTCTTTTCTGTTTTAGACAGTGTTTGGATAGAACAGAGCTGGTCTTGTGAGAAACGTCCATGCTTTTTGTCTCATGACCTTCTTCTGTATCCAATTACACTGTTCTTTATTTGTTATTCACCTGTTGCCCACCAGTTCTTCTAAACCTGGGTATCAACTGCTTGGCCTCACTATGTGGTCCTCCACTCCTGTTTTTTTATACATCTATTTTGATGCTAATATATAAATGTGGCTATTTCCTATATGGTTATTAGAAAGAGTAGGAGAATAATAAGACTCCTAAAGTTGAGGAGTCATGCCTTCATCTGCCCCTATTGCAGGATAAAGAAGAGCCTGTCCCATGATGACTGCTGCCAAACCTCACTCATCATGCCAAACCAAGCCTCATGCCTGTAGAAGGCCCAGAATTAGTGTCTGCTGGAAATGCCATCATGGGGACTTGCACAGGCTTTGTCACTTTCTGGAATCCACTTTTCAGATAAAGTGGTAATGGTAATAAAATGATAGATAATGGGGCATTCTTCTTCTGTCCAGAAGAGTAACTTGTACAGAATTTGTAATTCCAGTACAGACAGCTTGAAAATAGGAAAAATATATAAAATGACTATTTTCAAATATTAGACAACAGGACTTTGATCCCTCAGAAAAATGATAAAAAATGATGTGAGCCTTACAATAGCCCTGGATATCTGCTTGGAAGCAATTTACAGATGCTGCACACCTTTTTTAGAAGATAGAGGAAAATATACAGCTGAACTCACTTTGTGAAGGCAGCATTAACCTGATAAGAAAACTAAAAGCTTATTGCAAGAAAAGAAAACTGTAGACCAATAACCAGAATACTTAAATATACATATACACATACACATACACATACATATACATATATATAGACACACACACACATATACACATATAATGGCCAATGTTTTATTTCAGGAAGGCAATATTTAACTTTTGGAAACCAATCACTGTAATTCATCACATGGACAGAATAAAACAGAAAAACTGTATGAACTTCTCAGTAGATGTAAAAAAAGATTTCACAAAATCTAATATCTAAGCATGATGGACTCTCTCAAAGGAACTTAATCTATTGAAGGGCATCTATGAAAAACCTACAACTAATGTAGAGGAGCCACCATTTGGTCCACCTATTACTCAGAGATGAAAGACTAAAGATTTCCTCCCTTATATTGGGAACAAGATGGGGATGTCTCCTCTCACCATTTCTATTTAATTATGTCCTGGAGGCCATGGCCCAAGCAATAAGGCAAAGAAAAGAAAGGAAGAAGTCTTTATTCACAGATGACATAAGACAATATCTAGAAAATCTTAAGAAATCCACATAAAAGCTACTAGAACTGAAAAGGAACTTATCAAGTTCGTGAGATAGAAAGTTATTATGCAGAGATAAATTACATTTCTGTATATTAGCAATAAGCAATAGGAAAGTGAATTTAAATATATTATTTAGTGTAACAGTTGGTATTGTTTATGAGTTCCAAAAATAGATATTGGATTATGTTTGTAAGCTGGTTTGTTCCTCTGGGCATATTAGATTATATTGGATTCAGAGGTATCACTTTTATTTGATTAAATAATGATTAAGGTTTTGATTGGGCCATGTCAGTAGGATGTTGAGTCCCTGCCCCGTTGGTGGGTGGGGACTCAGACAAACCACACCGCAGAGAAGAGAGGTTGGGGTTTTGAATGCTGGAGCCCTGGGAAGTAAATACACAGAGAAGCAGATATGTGAGGAAGGAGAGAATGCTGCATTAGACATGGCAGAGGCCCGAGGAAGAGAGACGAGCCATTAGCTTGATAGTCTACAGCTGGCCTTGTGGAGAGAGTAGAGCAGCTGAGCCTGGAGAGAAACAAGCCCTGGAAGAGAGATGAGACTTATCCCAGCCTACAGTTGATATTAGAAGAAGCTGGGGCCCTGGAGCCTTAAGAAGAAGCCTGAACTCTTGCAGCCATGGGCAGCCATCTTGCTCCAACACATGCAACAGACTTTGGTGAGGGAAGTTTATGGCCTGGTAACTGTAAGCTCCTACCCCAAATAAATACCTTTTATAAAAACCAACAGATATCTGGTATTTTGCATCAGCACCCCTTTCAATGATTAATACATTTACCATACAATCAAAAATATGAAATATTTACAGAGAAAGCAAAATGTATGCAATTTTTGTATGCTTAACACTATAAAACATTTATGAGAGAAACTAAAGACCTTAATAAAAGGAGAGATATACCATGATCATAGATTGATTTAACATAAACTTATTTATAGCTTCATTACAACCCCAATTAAAATCCCAGAAGGGATTTTTGGTAGAAATTGACAAACTGATTCTAAAATTAATATGGAAATGCAAAGGACATAGAAAAAGAAAAATACATCTGGATAATGTTACTACTTTATTTCAAAAATTACTGTAATTAACCAGTTTTCAAGACTGTGTGGTAGCTGCTTAAGAATTAACATATAAATCAATGAAACAGAATAAAATCCTGAAATACACAAACACATGCAGTCAACTGATTTTGTTTGAAAGGTGCTAAGGTCGCTGAGTGGCAGAAAGTATGTTCTCATTACAAATGGTGCTGGAAAATTTGACTATTTATCTGAAAAGAAAATGAACTATGAGTCTCACTTCATATCATATAACAATTCAAAATTGATTCTAGATTTCATTATTAAGGATGAAAATACAAAAGTCTTAGAAGGAAACAGAAGAGGATTTCTTTTGTAACCTGAGGCAATGGATTTGAACAAATTCTTAACAAAAGAAAATATATGAGTGGTCATTAAGTACATCAAAATACTCAACTGGTTGTCATGGTACTACAAATTAGATCCACTGTGAAATTTTTCTATCCACTCATCAGATTGGCTAAAATTAAAAAATACTAACAATGTCAAGAGTTGGTGAATTTGTGGAACAACTAGAACTCTCACACATTATTGGTGGACATGTAAAATAATACAAATTTTCTATGAAGTTAAAAATACATTCATATATATGAGTCTTCAACTTCACTCCGAGGCATTTACTGCATTGGAATAATATATGTCCAAACATTTGTGCATGAATGTTTATAGTAATAAAAAACTTCATAGTAATCAGAAGCAGAAACATTTTAAATTTGCATATAAGTGGAATGAATACAACATATACAATATTGATGACCCTCAAAACCATTAGGCTGAGTAAAAGGAGCCAGACACAAAAGAGTACATACAGAAGATTCCATTTATATGAAATGAAGAACTGACAAAACTATAGTGACAGAAAGCAGATCAGTGGTTGCTAGGGGCCGGGGGCAGAAGAGGATTAACTGCAAAGACACTAGATAGAATGTTTGGGATAATGTTGTAATTATTCTCCACAGTATATTGATCATGGTCTTGGTTACACTGGTATATAAATTTACTCAAAGTCATTGTCCTGTATAATTAAAAGAGTACATTTTATTGCATATAAAATATGCATCAGTGTTTTAGTTTGCCAAAAGGCTGCTGATGCAAAGTACCAGAAATGTGTTGGCTTTTTAAAAGGGTATTTATTTGGGGCAAAAGCTTACAGTTCCAAGGCCATGAAAAGTCCAACTTAAGGCACCATAAGTGGTACTTTCTCACCCAAGTCAGCTGCCATGTGTTGAAGCAAGAGGGTGGGCAATCTCTGCCTGGTCTGTGCCTTCCCTTCCAGGCTGTACCATCTCCAGAGCTCAGCTGAGGGCAACCAGGCATAGGGCTTGTCTCTTACTGGGCCTCTTCTCTCAGGCTCAGGTGCTCTGCTTCTCCCCAATTTCAGTTGAAAACTATCAGGCAAATGGCTCATCTCTCCCAGGGCCTCAGCTCCTTGAGCCTCTCATTTCTGTCACATGGCAGCATCAAATATGGTGGAACTCTCTTTTCTAGTGTGACTCATTTTTTATCAGACCCAACAAGAGGGCAGAGACTCCTTCTGAGTCAGGCCTTACTGAGGTAGTCCAATTGATAAAGGTCTCACCCACAGGAGTGGATGAGCCCACAAACATAATCTTTGTCTTTTAGGTGTTCATAAAATAATTTCAAACTGCCACAGTCATTAAAGTAGGTTATTAAAAAAATTAACTTCCACTACCAGGATGATGGAATTGAACATAATTTTTCTTATTCTTTCTGCTATTTACAGCAACAAACCCTGGACATTATTCATGAGGCAAACATTAGAAGTCTCTGATAGGTAGAGAGAAGTCAGGCCAGCTAGGGACCTCAGGACCTGAGGAACAACATAGTGGTGAGATCCCTGAGTTTTCTTTTTACCTCTTCTGTCCCAGCTATCAAGCTGAAGAAACCAGCCACAGAGAAATGCTAATGGGCACAGAAAAAAGAAGCTGTGAAAAAGGCCTGCTTTCTCTAGCCAAAGAACCAGGAAAGGGGCAGCCAACAACAGAAAAAACTTTTAGACAGTAACTACTTTGCTCCAACCAAACACCTCAGGAAAAACTGTGACCATAGCCCACCCTCTCCATCATAGATTTTGAGGGGTGTCTAGAAACTCGCCTTTAGGATATTAACAAGATGGCCCAACACCTCCACTGGAGTGATTCAGAGGAAACCAAGTAGGTATCCCATAATTTAATATCTATTAGGCAGTAAGGAGGCAACTCTCCTGCTCCCCACTGGTGTGGGATCAGAGGAGGGCTAGTGGAGAGCCAGGACTTTCACTGCCACTCAGTGCTAAAAACACCACTACTCTAATGCTTTGGTGTCAGTGAAGCTGTGTGAGAAGCCAGAACTTCCACCACACACAGAGGTAATGAAAAGAACCCCCCTTCTGGTTTCAGTGGTGGTGGAGAAGAGAATATTATACCTGGCTGTAATGAGGTGTTGTCCCACCCTTTCCTGTCAGAATGGGGGTCATACCAAGCCAGTTCAAAAAGGTTTAAAGAAGATACAATGTCTCTTATATAATACCCAAAATGTTCAGATTGCAATTGAAAATCATTTGTCATACTAAGAACCATACTAATCGGAAAAAAAAAAAAAAAAGATAATCAATAGATGCCAACACCAAGATTAGAGATGTTTGAATTAAAAATAGAAATTCTCAACAAAGAAATAGAATATATAAAGAAGAACCAAACAGAAAGTTATTATGGATGATGTTTGAAAGTTCACTGAGTAATGAGGTGCAAGTACAGATATGTAGCCAGCTGAGAATACATGAAAGGACAATTTTATTAGAACAAAGAGACTGGAGGAGAAGGAAGAATGAGAGTGGTAGAGGGGCCCTGGCTTACCTAACCTAGGCTCCTATGAAGGTCCATGGAGGAGGGGGAAAGAGCACATGTGTATCCAGGCTGTTCCTTTATTGTGACCCAGAGGGGCTGGGCAGGATTTTCCCATGGACACCGGGGATTGGAGGTGTCAAACTATACAGTGAGAGAAGCAGATATGGCAAGGGCTGCTTGGAGAAGTTGAGGGCACTTCTTATCATCCAAACCATATGGAAGTATGTACCCTGTTAGGATGAAAGGGTAGAAGTGGCAGGGACCTTTCAAGAGAAGAAACAGCAGGGACTTTTTTTCCCCAAACTATATAGAGGTGCAGACCTTGCTAATTGCAGTTATGCTGAGGGTAGGGCTAATTGCGATGGTCACTTAGAAAAGAAACTTATGTATAGGCTAGGCAGGATGATGAGGAACTACATATAATTTCTATATACCATTACAAAAGTTATGGAACTGAAAAATTACGATAACCAAAATAAAAAGCTCAGTGGATAGGTTCCAGAACAGAATGGAGGAGATGAAGAAAAGAATAAGTGAACAGGAAGATAAAACAATAAAGATTAATAAATCTGAACAATAGGAAGAAAATAGACTGAATAAAAAAGAACAGAGCCTCAGGGTCCTAAGAGATTTTTTAAAAATTTAGTAAAGTATATCATTCATACATGAAAATGCATAAACAATAAGTGTATATAATAAAAGTTGTGAACTTACAAAACAAACATGCATAACATCATACAGGGGTCCCATACATCAACCCACCACCAGCACTTTGCATTGTTGTGAGACATTTGTTACAAATTATGAAAGAATATCATCAAATCGTACTACAAATCTTAAATGTAAGATAGTCCATATCTTACATTTAGTGTATTTTTCCCCGAGCTTACCCTATTATTATTTTAAATATGTTTTTGTTACAGAAGTTGTGAACTTAACAAAACAATCATGCACATGTGTAGAATTCCCATCCAATACCCCTTCATCAACATGGCACACCGTTGTGGAACACTTGTTATAGATTATGAGATAATTTCATCAGACTACAACCACCAACCATGGTCCATAGCGTACATTTGACACACTTTTTTCACACTCCCCATTATCAGTAGAGCACATATTTGGCATAGATGCATGAATATTACAGTATTGCTGTAAACCACAGTCCATAGGTGACACCAATTGTATTTTTCCCATACTTCTCCACATTCCTACCACCCTGCAATAGTGACATACATTTGCTCTAGCTCACAGTACACTTGCATCTGTATCATCAACCACAATTCTCATCTACCTCTGGGTTCACTGTGTTATTCAGTCCCTAGATGATTCTCTAGCTTTCTTTCAATTAGCATATATATCCCTACACTATCCTTTCCAGCCACAAGCCCATTTATTTATTTATTTATTTATTTTTAAAGATTTATTTATTTACTTTATCCATTTTAACCCCCCTTCCCCATTTGCTGTTTTGTGTCCATTCGCTGGGCAATTCTCTGTGTCTGTTTCCTGCCATTTCTTCTCATCCTCGTCCTCCAGTCTTCACCAGGATTCGATCCTGGAGACCTCCCATGTAGGAGAGAGGTGTCCTGCCACGTGCACCACCTTGGTCCCTGGTTTTCAGAGCTTTCGGAGGATCTCATCTTGTCTCTCCCCTGCGTCTCTCTCCTGTTACGTCATCATCTTGCTGCATGGCTCCCGGGGCCTGGCGGCTCACCGGCACACAGAGCCTGGCAGCCCATGCGCCTTTTATATATATATATATTTTTTATTTTACTGGGAGGTCCTGGGCATCAAACCCAGGTCCCTCCATATGGCAGACGAACGCCCAACCATTTGAGCCACATCCGCCCCCCACAATCCCATTTATAAACCAGCTATTACTCAGTATAATGTGTTACCATCAACTCTATACATTTTCACACTTTTACAGTCAAGTCAATTAAAAATTCTACATTAAGCATCAGTAGTCCTTTTCAGCTCTCCTTTTATCTCCTAATAACCTATACTCTTGGTTTTAACTCCATACATTTATTCTTTGTATTTAGTTCATATTAATGAAAGTATGCAATATTTGTTCTTATGTGTCTGGCTCATAAAGTCTTCAGGATTAATCCATATTATCATATGTGTCCCAATTTCATTTCTTCTTACTGAAGCACAGTCTTCTATAATATGTATACACCACATTTTGCTTATGCATTCATTGGTTGATGGGCACTTGTGTTGTTTCCATCTTTTGGCAATTGTGAACAATGTTGCTATGAACACTGGTGTGCAGATGTCTGTTTGTGTCACAGTTTTCAGTTCTTCTGGATATATTCCTAGTAGAGGAATTGCTGAATCATATGGCAGTTCTATATTTAGCTTCCTGAGGAACTGCCAAGCTGTCTTCCACAGAGGATACACCATTTTACAATCCCATCAACAGTGAAGGAGTGTTCCTATTTCTCCACATCCTCTCCAGTACTTACTGTTTTCTGTTTGTTGTTGTTGTTGTTGTTTTTAAAATAATGGCCATTCTATGCAGTGTGGGATGATATCTCATTCTCATTTTAATTTGATTTTCCATAAAGCTAGTGATATGAAACATTTTTTCATGTGCTTATTGGCCATTTGTATTTCCTCTTGGAGAAATATCTATTTAAATCTTTTGCCCATTTTAAAAATTGGATTGCTTGCTCTTTATATAGAATGGAAATCAAACCCTTATCAGATATGTGGTTTCCAAATATTTTCTCCCATTGGGTGGGCTGCCTTTTCACCTTCTTGATGAAGTCCTTTGAATCACAAAAGTGTTTAAGTTTGAGGTGGTCCATTTTATCCATGTTTTCTTTCATGGCTTGGGTTTTCAGTGGAAGGTTTAAGAATCCACTGCTTACCACCAGGTCTTGAAGATGTTTTCCTATATTTTCTTCTAGGGGCTTTATGGTTCTTGCTTTTATATTTAGGCCTTTGATCCATTTTGAGTTAATTTTTGTATAAGGCATGAGATAGGGATCCACATTCTTTCTTTTGGCTATGGATTTCCAGTTCTCCCAGAACCATTTGTTGAATAGACTGTTCTGCCTGAGCTGGGTGGGTTTGACAGGCTTATCAAAAATCACTTGACTGTAGCTGTGAAGGTCTGTTTCTGAACCATCAATTCAGTTCCATTGGTCTATGTGTCTACCTTTATGCCAGTGCCATGTTGTTTTTACCATTGTAGCTAGGTATATGATTTAAAGCCTGGAAATGAGAATCCTACAACTTCGCTTTTCCTTTTTAAGGTGTTTCTGGATATTCGACACCCCTTATCTTTCCAAATAAACTTGACAATTGTGTTTTCAATTTGTTTGAAAATGCTGGTGGAATTTTTATGGGGATTGTATTGAATCTGTATATCACTTTGGGTAGAATTGACATGTAAGTGATATTTAGTCTTCCAATCCATGAGCATGAAATGTTCTTCCAATTATTTAGGTCTTTTAAAAATTTCTTTTAACAATGCATTATAGTTTTCTGAATACAAGTGCTTTACATCCTTGGTTACATTTATTCCTAAATATTTGCTTCTTTTAGTTGCTATTGTAAATGGATATTTTTCCTGACTTCCTCCTCAGATTGTGCATTACTAGTGTATGGAAACACTGCTGATTTTTGTGTATTGAACTTGTATCCTAACACTCTACTGAAATTGTTTATTAGCTCTAGCAGCATTATTGTAGATTTTTCAGGACTTTCTAGGTATAAGATCATATCATTTGTGAGTAGTGAAAGTTTTACTTCTTACTTTCTGATTTGGATACATTTTATTTCTTTTTCTTGCTTGATTGCTCTAGCTAGAACCTCTAGCACTATATTGAACAACAGTGGTTACAGTAAGCATCCTTGTCCTGTTCTGATCTCAATGGGAAAGCTTTCAGTCTTTCACCACTGAGTACAATGTTAGCTGTGAGTTTTTCACATATGTCCTTTATCATGTTGAGAAAGTTTCCTTCAATTCCTATCTTTTATAGTATTTTTATAAAGGAAACATGCTGTATTTTGTCAAAGGGCTTTTCTGTGTCAACCAATATGATCATGTGATTTTTCTTCTTTGATTTATTAATGTGGTATATTATGCTGCTTGATTTTCTTGTGTTGAATCACCCTTGCATGCCTGGTATAAATCCCACTTGATCATGATGAATAATTCTTTTAATATGTTGTTGGATTCAGTTAGCAAGTATTTTGTTGAGGATTTTTGCATCTGTATTCATTAGGGAAATGGGTCTGTAAATTTTAATTTTTGTAATATCTTTATCTCGCTTTGGTATTAGGGTGATATTGGCTTCATTGAATGAATTTGGTAGCATTTCTTCTTGTTCAATTTTTTGGAAGAACTTGAGTAAGATTGGTATTAAATCTTCTTTGAATGCTTGGTAGACCTCAACTGTGAAACCATCTGGTCCTGGGCTTTTCATTTTGGGGAATTGTTTGATGACTGTTTCAATCTCTTTACTTGAGATTGGTTTGTTGAGGTCTTCTATTCCTTCTAAAGTCAGTGTAAGTTGTTTGTACATTCCTAGAAAATTTTCCATTTCTTCCACATTGTCTAGTTTTTTTGGTGTACAGTTGTTCATAGTATCCTCTTATGATCTCTTTTATTTCTGTGGGATCAGTAGTAATGTCCTCATTTTCATTTTTTATTTCGTTTATTTGCATCTTCTCTCTTTTTTTCTTTGTCAGTCTAGCTTAGGGTTTGTTAATTTTGTTAATTATCTTGAAAAACCAACTTTTGGTTTTGCTAATTCTCTCTATTGTTTTGTTGTTATTTCATTCCTTCTACTTCCTTTGGGATTAGTTTGCTGTTCTTTTCTAATTCTTCCAGTTGTGTAGTTAGGTCATTGATTTTAGCTCTATCTTCTTTTTTAATGTAGGCATGAAGTGTTATAAATTTCCCTCTCAGCACTGCCTACACTGCATCCCATAGGTTCTGATATGTTGTGTTCTCATTGTCACTCATCTCAAGATATTGATTTCTCTCAAAATTTCTTCTTTGACCAACTGATTATTTAAGACTGTGTATTGAGATCTGCTTTATGACCCAACATATGGTATATCCTAGAGAAAGATTCATAAGCACTTTAAAAGAACGTATATCTTGCTGTTTTGGGGTGCAATGTTCTGTATATGTCTATTAGGTTTAGTCCATTTATCATATTACTCAATCTGTTTCTTCATTTATCCTCTGTCTAGATGTTCTGTCCAATGCTGAGAGTGGTGTTTTGAAGTCTCCAACTATTATTGTAGAGACATCTATTTCTCCCTTCAGTTTTGCCAGTATATGCCTCATGTATCTTGGGGCATACTGGTGAGGTGCATATACATTTATGATTGTTATTTCTTCCTGGTGTATTACCCTTTTTATTAATATATAATGTCCTTCCTTGTCTCTAGTAAAAGTGTTGCTTTTAAAGTCTATTTCATTTGATATAAGTATAGCTACTCTGGCATTTTTTTTTTGGTTACTTCAAGTGTGGAATATCTTTTTCCAGCCTTTCATTATCAATCTATTGTTATCATTGGGTCTAAGTTGAGTTTCTTGTACACAGCATATAGATGGCTCATATATTTTCTTATCCATTCAGCCAGTTTGTGTCTTTTTATTGGGCAGTTTAATCCATTATCATTCAATGTTATAACTGTTAAGGCAGTTCTTATTTCACCCATTTTGACCTTTGGGTTTTATCTGTCATATTTTATTTTCACCACTCTTTTGAGACTTTTAGTTACTTTTACTGATATAATCTTCATTTCTAGACTCTCTTCCAAGTCTCTCTCTCCTGTCTTTTCTTTTCAGGCATCAGCACACCTTTTAGTAATTGCTGCAAAGCCAATCTCTTTGTTAAAAACTCAGTTTCTGTTTATCTGTGAATATTCTAAACTCACCCTCATTTTTGAAAGAATCTTGCTGGATATGATTCTTGGGTGACAGTTTTTCTCCCACAGTATCTTAAATATATCATACCATTGCCTTCCTGTCTCCATGGCTTCTGATGAAAAATCAGCACTTAATCTTATTGGGTATTCCCAATAAGAATTGGGTATATGTTATGCATTGCTTTTCTCTTGCTGCTCTCAGAATTCTCTCTTTGTCTTTGGCATTTGACATTCTGATTAGTATGTGTCTCAAAGTTGGTCTTTTTGGATTTATTCAGATGGGAATATGTTGTGCTTCTTGGACACAGATACCGATGTTCTTCAATAGGGTTGGGAAATTATCTACCATTATTTCTTCAAATATTCCTTCTCCCCCTTTTCCCTTCTCTTCTCCCTTTGGGACACCCATGACATGTATGTTTGCATATCTCTTGCTGTTGTTTAGTTCCCTGAGATCTTGTTCATTTTTTTCTATTCTTTTCTTCATCTGTTCTTTTGTATGTTCGCTTTCAGGGGCCATGTCTTCAAGCTCACAAATCCTTTATTTTGCCTCCTCAAATCTGCTCTTATATGACTCCAGTGTATTTTTTTATTTCATTTATTGCCCTTTTCATTTCCATAAGATCTGCTATTTTTCTATGTATGCTTTCAAATTCTTCTTTGGGCTCCCCTAATATCTTCTTAATATCCTTAATCTCTTTAGCCATCTCATTGAATTTATTACGGAGAGTTGTTTGAACATCTATGATTAGTTGTCTATGATTAGTTGTCTCTACTCCTTTATGTTATCTGGAGGCTTATCTTGTTCCTTTAACCAAGAAACAGGCCATATCTTCCTGTTTCTTGGTAAGGATTGTAATTTTTTGTTGGTGTCTTGGCCTCTGGCTTGCTAAATGTATTTATTCTGGGTGCAGTTTATCCCTTTAATTTAGGGCTTTCTTGCCCTTTCTCCCTTGCTGGTTGTGTAGTGGGAGCCAAGGATATAGTTGTTGCTATATCTCACCTGTCTCCTTTGCCAGGAGTGGGGACAGAGCCACAGACATGTGTAATAATCTAAGTTGTGCAGGCCAAGACCATTTGATGTTGCCCAGAGAGACTGATGAAGCTTCACACCCCTTCCTTCCCTGCCTGGGGTGAGGATGGAGCTGCAGGTGTGGGCAGCAATCTATGCCATGTAGGTCTAAAATTACCACAGATACTCAGGTAGACTGACATAACACCAGGCCCCTCTCCTTGCCAGGGATGAGGATGGACCCTCTGGGCTGCCCAACAACCTAATTTGTGTGGGCTAAATGAACCTGCAGTTGCCTGAGAGGCTGAAGGAGTACTGTCTCTTCTGCCCTTTAGAGGGTGGGAACAGAACCCCTGATGCCCAACAGTTTAGTCCGTGTAGGCCAAAAGTGCACGCCATTGCCCAGAGAGACTGAGAAAACACCAGCCTCCTCCTATCCTATTGGGTGGAGGTAGATCCACAGGCACCCAACAGTTCAGTCTCTGTAGGCCAAAAGTACCTGCTGTTGTCTGTAGAGGCTGAGGATACATCAGCCCCCCAATCCTATTGGGGGTAGGGGTAGATCCACAGGTACCTACCAGTCTAGGCTGTGCAGGCCAAAAGTGCCTGCCATGCCTGGAAAAGCTGAGAAAACACAGTTCCCCTCCTATCCGATTGGGGTGTGGGGATGGAATCCTAAGTGCCCAACTATTCAGTCTGCCACTCAAAATTGCCTGAAGTTACACAGAGAGGCTGGTGCAGGTCCTTCCCAGCTTTCTCACTGCTGGAGGTGTGGCTGGAGCCTGGGCTAGGGCTGCAGTCTGATCTGGGTGGAAAGAAGCTGGTCCCTAACTTCATTGTGATTTTCAGTCAGCCCTGTTCCCCCTCATGCCAGAGGTGGCAGCCACTGGCCTCTTTCTGACTTGGAAAGGTTCAAACTTTAGCTGTTCTTAGGGTTATACTTTAGCCAGCTGAATTTGCTAATCAGTAGCTGAAGTTGGTGCCCAACTGTTTCTTCCTCCCCTGTTTTTGGGAAATGGAGCTTCCAATTCCAGCCACAGAATAGCTCCTGAGGCAGCTTGTGCCACAGAGTAGGATGAGCACCAGCCTCTATCATGTGACCTGTAGTTTCTCAGAGAGGCTGGTGCAGGTGCCCCCAGCTTCTCTGCTGCAGGTGGGGCTGGAGTTAGGCTAGGCTGCAATCTGATCTGGGTGGAAAGAAGCCTGTCCCTACTGTCACTGTGATTTTCAGTCAGCCCCACTTCCCCTCATGCCAGGGGCAGAGTTAAAATGGTGGCTACTAGCCTATTTCCAGCTTGGATGGGTTCAAACTTTAGTTGTTCTTAGGATTATACTTTAGCCAGCTGAATAGTAGCGGAAGTTGGTGCCCAACCACCTCTTCCTCCCCAGTTTTTGGGAATTGGAGCTTCCAGTTCCAGCCATGGAATAGCTCCTGAGGCAGCTTGCATTGCCAGTGGAGGATGGGCACCGGCCTCTGCAGTACAGAGTGCTTTACTCACGAATCTTCTTTATAGATGGGCAGCCTCCTCCTCTTATTCTTTCAAGGATGTTGCAGGATGCACCTCTGTTCTCTTGGAGCCCCCAGACATGTGCTTTAGATAGTTCTGGGTGATTACTAACTGCCCTGTGGCATGAGCTAACTCTAGGAGTGCCTTACTCTGCCGCCATCTTGCTAGTTGTCTCGACCTATGGGATTTTAACAGAAGATCTAACATTTGTGTCAATAGAGTCTCAGAAGTATTGAGAGATGGTGGGACTGGAAAAGTATTCAAATAAATAATGACTGAAAACTTCCCAAAATTTATATAAACCTACAGATTCAAGAAGCTCAGCAACCCTAAACAAGATCAGTCCAAAGAAATCCACATTGAAACATGATACTCACATTTCTGAAAGCTAAAGACAAAGAAGAAATCCTAAAAATAATGACAAGTTATCTGTGGTGTAAAACAGTTTGAACAAAAGTCAACTTCTCATTAGAAACCATGGAGGTCAAAGGAAGTGACAAATTATTTTTCAAGTTCTGAAAGGAAATAACAATTTTCCCAGAATCTTTTATCCAAAAAAATTATCCTTTCAGAATGAAGGGGAAACCAATACATTCTCAGATGAAAAACAAAACAAAACAAAACAAAGAAAATTTGTAACCAGAATATGCACCCTAAAAGAAAACCTAAGGAAGTTCTCTAGACAGAAACAATAAAGAAGTAACCTTTGAACATCAGAAAGGAAGAAAGAACATGGAAAGCAAATATTAAGGTAAAACAATAGGATTATCTTCTACTCTTAGTTTTCTAAATAATGTTAAGAGTTGAAACAAATATTATAACACTGTCTGATGTGAATCTAGTTGTATGCAAATGAATACTTAAGACAATTATATTATAAATGAGGGTGGGAAAAGAGACCTAAAGAGAGGTATGGTTTCTATTATTCACTTGAACTGGTAAAATTATGACACCGGTTGACTGTTATAAGTTACTTAGATATAATTTAATAGAGAAAACAATTAAAAGGTATACAAAGGGATGCACTCAATTTGAAAGAGTAAAGACAACCTATTGAGAGGAGAAAATATATGCAAATCAAATATCTGTTAAGGTCTACTATACTGCATATGTAAAGAATTCTAAGGTCGAACAAAAAGAGGCAAATAATCTAATTTTTTAAATGGGCAAAAATAAATATTTCTACAGAGAATATATAAGATGATTTGTAACCACATAAAAAGATGCCAACATCATTAGTTAAAAGAAAAATAAAAAAAACTAAATATAAACTAAAAGATTACATAAAAAACATCATTACTCACTAGCAAAATGCAAATCAAAATTGCAATGATAGGGGCCCTACTTTGGTCAAGATGGTAGAGTGGAAACAACACAAGTGTCCATGGATAAGCAAATTGTGGTATATACATACAATGGAATATTACTCAGCTGTAAGAAGAAATGCAGTATTAACACATGGGAAAACATAGATGAATCTTGAAGACCTTACGTTGAGTGAAGTAAGCCAGCCACTGAAGGACAAATATTACATGACCTCACTGATATGACTTAAGCAAATTGAGCGACTCACAGAGTTAGAGTCTGGAAGACAGGTTATCAGGAGACATAAAGGGAGTAGAGTGTGGTGAGCTAATGCTCAATATGGACAAACTTATGATAAGGTGGAAGGGGGTGGTTGGCCAGTGGATGGTGGTGACAGTGGTGCAGTGATTTGATTGGGTTTGATGGTGCTGGAATGTGAGGGGAAGGAGGGTGGGGTTTGGGCTGAACAATCCATGGAACTGGGAGGAGGCTGGAAGGAAGGAACAGGTGAACTCCAGGAATTTGGAGGTCTGTGGTTAAAACTGCAACAGTGGGAATGTTCTTTTGGCAAATATGGCAGGGGAGGTTACTGGTGCAGGGCATCAGGATTATGGAGATATGTGGGATAGAGTGCACTTGGGGTGGGCTTCTATGGAATATGAATGCATTTGTCTTGTCATAGGGTGTTATCCCAGTGGGTGGAGACCCACAGAATAACCACAAAATATTAAACTCCCACCCTGGGAGTCCTGCTATGTTCTCAATTAGAGGGACAAGAATCTCTCAAGAACATAGGCAGTGACTAATAAGAGAAAACAGACCAATATGTCAAGTCCTTAATATTATTGCATGCAACTATGAATCTTATTCTTGAGAAATTGAAATTTAGTGGTTGCCATAGGTTCTGAGGGGGAGAAGGAAGGAAGAATAGAATAGATGGAACATAGGGAATTTTTAGGGCATTGGAATTGACCTGCATGATTCTGCAATGATGGATACAGGACGTTTTAAATTTTGTCAAAACCTATAAAAATGTACAGTGTAAAATGTAAACCATAATGTAAACCATTGACCATGGTTAATAGCAATGCTTCAATATTTGTACATCAATTATATCGAATGTATCATACTCATGTAAGATGTTATTAATAGGGGGAGAGTGAGAGTGGGGATAGGGCTTGGGCATATGGGAATCCCCTACATTTTCTATGTGGCTTTTCTGTAATCTAAAGTTTCTTTGAAGATAATGCAAAAAATATAAGACACTGGGGGAAAAGATGGAAGAAATTGTTACTGTACATAAAAGATAATAGATCTTACAGTGATGGAAGACACAGTGAAAAAATTTTTATTTTTGTATTTTGTTTGTTATTTTTTTTTAGTATTATTATTCTATTTTATTATTATTTTTATTGTTTGTTTGGCTTTGTTTTGGGGGAGGTTTTGGATCACAGAAGGGTCAAAACAGTGGCAGGGGAAGATCACTGGTGTGAGGTGTCAGTGATGGGAGATATATGGGGAGGATGCTCATGGGGCATGCCTCTATGGCATAAGAAAATGTTCAAATGGTCATGGGGTATTGTATCAGTGGTGGAGACCCACACAATAATCAAAAGAATATTGAATTCCCATCCTGGAAAGTCCTGCTACATTCTCTAATAGAGTGGCAAGAATCCCTAGAGTACAATGGGCAGTGCCTAGTGAAGGAGGACAGACCATTACATGAGTCCCTTGATATTGATAGTTGTAATTATGAACTTTGTTCTCGTGAAATTGAAACAGGCTACTACTACATATTGCCTAAGAGTTACCTCCTGAAAGCCTCCTTGTTGCTCAAATGTGGCCTCTCTCTAAGCCAAACTCAGCATATAAATGCATTACCTTCTCTCCACCCCCAGTGTGGGACATGACTCTCAGGGATGAGCCTCCCTGGCACCAAGGGAATACTACCAAGTGCCATCTAGTGATGCATTTGGAAAAAGACCTTGACTAAAAGAGGTAAATATATATACAAATGAGTTTTTATGTCTAAGAAATTTCAAAGTGAGTCAGGAGGTCATTCTGGAGGTTGTGCTTAATGCACATCTCAGGAGGATCTCATTAACTACCACAGTAAACAGTGCCTCAAACAGGGAGCTCCTGAGGGATCTAGAGACATCTAGACACTTTTGGCAAGGCAGACAATCTCAGGAATTCGGTACCTGGTCAGTGGGCCTTACTTTGGAATATATGCTCCTCAATGTAACAAAGTTAGGCTCATTAATAATTTCCCTATATATGGCTCTTCTGCCCCTTTTATTTGAATCTATAGTTAGCACTATACTCATTAAATATATATATATATAAAATATATGTCCCAGAGACTTAAATCATTGGTCTGATTAACCCCTGAATCTCAGCAGAGTTGCAACACCTATTATCCATTGGACTCACCCAGGACAACTAACAAAAGGATGATGATGGACAACACCTATCCCAAAAAACAGAGGGTATCTACAACTGCAAGCAAGGTAGTTCCATTCATCTGCTCCATGGGATCTAACCCCCCCACTCAATCAGAAACAGGTTGGGCATCCCCATCCCCAAATCCTCAAGATTGAGGAATGACCAAACTTAAGGGTGGAACTCAGCTATGGACTAAAGTAGACTTATTATTCTAGCAACAGAAGAATTTGTAACATCGATAAAAAGGCAATGGCTACCAAGGGTTCTGAGGGGAGGGAGAGGGAAGAATAGCTGTAACATTGGGACTTTGGGGACATTTTAATTGTCCTGCATGAAATTACAATGATGGATACAGGCCATTATACATTTTGTCAAAAGTTATGAAATTTTGCAGTGCAAAGTGTAAACTATAATGTAAACTATAAATATTTTATTTTATATTTATTTTTTATTTTAGTACCTGCACCAAGGATTGAACTCAGGACCTCATATGTGGGAGACCAGAGCTCAACCACTGAGCCACATTGGCTTCTTATAATATAAGCTATAGATCATGGTTAGTGGCAAAGCTTCAATATGTGTTCATCAATTGTAACAAATGTACCACACTAATGAAAGATGTTAATGGGGAAAAGTGTGTGTGTGTAGAAGGGGTTACAGTATCTGGAAATCCTCCTATATTTTCAATGTAACATTTATGTAATCTAAAGCTTCTTTCAAAAAAATCAAGTGAAAAAAACAAAAGAGAGCATTAACAAAAGCAAAATTTGATTCCTTGAAAAGATCAATAAAATTGACCAACCTTTAGGTAGATTAACAAAGGGAAAAAAAAAAAAAAAAAGAGAAGATGCAAATAAGGAAAATCAGAAATGACAGAGGGGACACAACTACTGACCACACAGAAATGTAAAAAATTCATAAGAGGATACTATGAATAACTGCATGCAAATAAAACAACTTAGAGGAAATGGACAAATTCCTAGAAACACACAAACAACTTACATTGACTGTAGAAGAAAGAAAGTATCTCAAGAGACCAATTACAAGAAAAGAGATTAAATCAATCAAAAACCTCTTAACAAAGAAAAGCCCAGATGGCTTCACAAGTGAATTCTACACATCATCCCCAAAAGAATTAATGCCAATCCTGCTCAAACTCTTCCCCAAAATAGAAGAGGCAGGAATCCTTTCTAACTCATTCTATGAGGCAATATCACCTTAGTACCAAACTACATAAAGATACTACAAGAAAATTACAGACCAATCTCCCTTATGAACATAGATGCAAAAATTCTCAAGAAAATACTTGCAGATTGAATCCAACAGTACATTAAAAGAATTATACACCATGAGCAAGTGGGTTTTATCTGAGGTATGCAAATGTGGTTCAACAAAAGAAAACCAATTAATGTAATACACCACATTAGCAAATTGAAGGAGAAAAACACATGAACACTTCAACTGATGCAGAAAAGGCATTTGACACGATCCAGCATCCTTTCTTGATAAAAACAATTTGAAAGAAAGGAACAGAAGGCAACTTCCTTAACATAATATGGAGCATATATGAAAAACTCACAACTAACATCACACTTAATGGTGAAAGACTGAAAACTTCCCCTCTAAGATCTGGAACAAGACAAGGATGCCCACTGTCACCACTGCTATTCAATATTGCACTGGAAGTTCTAGCCAGAGGAGTTGGACAAGAAACAGAAGTAAAAGGCATCCAAATTGGAAAAGAAGAAAGGCAGTTTTCAATATTTTCAGATGACATGATCTTATATATAGGAAGACTCCTAAATTTACAACAAATTTCCTAAGGCTAACAAATGAATTCAGCAAAGTGACACATTAAAAGTTCAACATGCAAAAATTGGTAGTGTTTCTACACATTAATAATGAGCAATTTGAGGAAGAAATAAGAAAATTCCATTTACAACAGCAACTAAAAGAATCAAATATCTAGGAATAAATTTAACCAAGGATGTTAAGGACTTGTATACAGAAAAGTCCAAATCATCACTAAAAGAAACAAAAGAAGAACTAAATAAATGGAAGGACATTCTGTGGTCATGGATTGGAAGACTAAATATCACTAAGATGACAATTCTACCCCAAATGATTTACAGATTCAATGGAATCCCAATCAAAATCCCAACAGCCTTCTTTGCAGAAATGGAAAAGCCAATTATCAAATTTATTTGTAAGGGTAAGGGACACTGAATAGCCAAAAACATCTTGAAAAAGAACAAAGTTGGAAGACTCACCCTTCCTGACTTGCGTCTTACAAAGAAAGCTACTAGTGGTCAAAGCACAGTGTGGTGTTGGCACAGTTGACAGACATACTGACAAATGGAATCGAATTGAGATTTCAGAAATAGAACCTCATATCTATAGCCAATTGATTTTTTAAAAGGAGGTACCAGGAAATGAACCCAAGACCTCAAACATGAGAAGCAGGTACTGGACTATTTGAGCTACATTTGCTCCCTGCCAATCAATTTTGACAAAGCTGCCAAGTCTATTCAAATGGGAAAGAATAGTCTCTTCAAAAAATGGTATGGAGGAATCAGACAGCCATATGCAAAGGAATGCACAAGAACTCCTATCTCATATCATATACAAAAATTAACTCAAAATGGATTACTGATGGAAATTTAAGAACCAGGACTGTAAAACTCCTAGAGGAAAACATAAAGAAACATCTTTGGAATTTTGTGTTGAGTAATGATTTCTTGGTATTTACAACCAGAGCACAAGCAATGAAAGAAAAAACATATATGGGACCTCCTCAAAATTCAAAATTTTGTCGATCAAAAGACTTTGTAATGAAAGTGAAAAGACAATCTACTCATTGGGGACAATATTTGGAAACAACATATATGATAAGGATTTTTAAAAAGAGGTACCGGGAAATGAACCCAGGACTTCGCACATGGGAAGAAGGCACTCAACCACTGAGTCACACCTGCTCTCCAATGAGAGTTGGTCCTTCCATTTGTTTCCTAGTGTGTGTACTGGAGATTGAACCTGGGACCTCATAAGTGGGAGGCAAGTGCTCAACCACTTGAGCTACATCCACTCCCCTCTGATAAGTGCTTAATATCTATAATACATAAAGAAATCCTACAACTCGATAATAAAAAGACAAACAACCCTATTAAAAATGGACTGAAGTCTTGAATAGACATTTCTCCAAAGAGGATAAAGAAAAAAAGCACAAGAAAAATGCTCAATATCACTAGCTATTAGGGAAAGTCAAAACAAAACCACCATGGGATATGATTTCACACACACACACACAACTGCATACTATTTAAAAAACAACAACAGAAAACTACAGGTGTTGTAGAAGATGTGGAAAAACAGGAAGTATCATTCATTGCTTATGGGAATGTAGAATGGTGCAGCTGTTATGGAATATAGTTTGGCATTTCCTCAGGAAGCTAACTATAGAACTACCATAGGACCTGGAACTGCAATACTACATATATACCCAGAAGTGAAAGCAAGGACTTGAACAGATATTTCCACACCAACATTCATAGTGGCTTTATTCACAATTGCCAGAAGAGAAGATGGAAGCAACCCAAGTGTCCATCAACAATGAATGGATGCTCTTAAAAAGGAATGAAGTCCTAATGCATGTGACAACATGGATGAACTTTGAAGATATTATGCTGAGTGAAGTAAACCAGACACAAAAAGTCAAATGCTGTATTATCTCACTGATATTAACTAATTATAATAAGCAAACTCAAAGAGTTGAAGTTTAGAATATAGGTTACCAGGGCAGAGATTGGGATTAGACAATGGGTATTGACATTTAATTTGTACAGAATTTCTGTTTAGGTTGATTGTACGGGTTTGGAAATGGATGGTGGTGATGGTAACCCATTATTGTGGGCATAATTAACAGCAGTGAATTATATACCTGATGTGGTTAAAAGGGGTAAACTTTAGGTCCTATATGTTACAAGAATAAAAATTAAAAGATGAAACATAGGACTGTATAACACAGTGAACCCTATTATACATGATTGAATTATAGTTAATAGTACAAATAAAAGAATGTTCATTCTTGAATTATAGCAAATGTATGACACCAATACAAGGTGGTAATAATAGACTGGTATGTGGAAAAATGCACCTAATGCAAATTATGGACATAGTTAATAGTACTATTTTAATAATTTTTCATCAATTGTAACAAAGGTAAATCAGAGAATTAGCCTCAAAACTGGAAGAACTAGAAAAAGAAGAGCAATCTAAACCCAAAGCGAGCAGAAGACAGGAAAAAACAAAGATTAGAGTGGAGATCAATGAAATAGAAAAAAAAAAAAAAAAAACAAAGAGAGAATCAACCACACAAAAATTTGGTTCTTTTTAAAGACCAATAAACTTGACAAATCTTTAGCTAGAGTGACAGAAAAAGAGAGAGGACACTGAATTCCCAGCCTGGAGAGCTCTGCCACATTCTCCAAGGGAGCAGCAACAGTCCCCCAAGTGCAGGGATAGTGTCTGGCTAAGGAGGATGATTCACTGATGGGCTCTTGTTATTGATGACTAGCCTTACAAGTCTTTGCTGTTGAAACTGAAACAGCCTATTATTATGGGGTGCCTAAGGGTTGCCTCCTTGTTGCTCAAATGTGGCCTCTCTCTAAGCCAAACTCAGCATATGAATGCATTACCTTCCCCCCAGCGTGGGACATGACTCCCGGGGATGAGCCTCCCTGGCAATGAGGGATTACTACCTAGTGCCAACTGGCAATACGACTGGAAAAAGACCTCAAATAAAAGGGGGAAAATGTAAAGACAAATGAGTTCATATGGCTAAGAGACTTCAAAGTGAGTCAGGAGGTCATCCCAGAGGTAATGCTTATGCATATCTCAGTATGACCTCATAAGCTTCCAATGTGGATATCACCCCAAATAGAAGGGCTCCTGAGGGCTCTGGAGTCACTCAGGTCCTATATCAGGGCAGATAGCCCCAGAATTCGGCGCCTTATCAGTGGGCCCTACTTTGGAATCTGTGCTCCTACGAGTGACAGAGCTGGACTCAAATATGTCCTCCCTGCACAAGGTCCCTCAGTCCCTTCTATTCAAACCTATATGTGGTGCTGGAGTTTGTAGGTGTACTTCCAAGAGACTAGAGTCTTTGGCCTGCCCATGTGCCAGCTGGGCCCAGAATCTCAGTGCAGCTGCAACTCCTACTCTACAGCTCAATGGACTCATCCAGGACACCTGGCAGGGAGACGATGATGGACAATGGCCATCCCAGCGAATGGAGAGAGTTTGCAACTGCAGGCAGGATAATCCCATCCATCTTATCCATGGGATATAAGCCCCCTTTGACTTGGAGGTGGAGTGGACATCACCATCCCAGACTCCTCAGGATTGGGGGAAGAGCTATGGACTAAAGTGGACTTACTGGTATTCTGTTATAGACATATTGTGATTCAAGTAATGGAAGAAATTATAATATTAATGTGGAGCCAGTGGCCTCTGGATGATTTGGGGGCAGGGAGAGGGAAAAGTAGTTGTAATACAGGGGCTTTTTTGGTACTTGGGAATTATCCCGAGTGACATTACAATGACAGATATAAGCCATTTTACATCAGCATATAACATGCAGAACTGTGTGGGCGGGAGTGTGGTCTACAATGTGAACTATGGTCCATGCTTAGTGGCAAAGCCCCAGGATGTGTATATCCATTGCAGGTGATGTGCCACACTAATGAAAGATGTTTATTTGGGAGGTTGCGGGAGGTGTGGGAGGTGGGGCATATGGGAATCCCTATAATTTTTGTGTAACATTTATGTAATCTAAGTATCTTTTAAAAAATAAAAAAAATATTAAAAAAAAGAGAGGATACAAATAACTAAATTCAGAAAACACGAGGGCAACATTAATACCAATCGCACTGAAATAAAAAGGACTATGAAAGGATATCATGAACAACTGTATGCCAATAATTTAGATAACCTAGGTGAAATGGACAAACTCTTAGAAACACACAACCTATCTACTTTGACTCAAGAAGAAATAGAAGATCTTAAAAAAACAATTAGTAGTGAAGATATTGAATCTGTAATAAAAAACCTCCTAACAAAGAAAAGGCCAGGACCAGATGGTATAGAAATACCATATGACCTGGCAATCCCACTCCTAGGTATATACCTCAAAGAATTTTAAGTAGGGACTTGAACAAATATCTGTACACCAATGTTCATAATGGCATTAATTGCAACTGCCAAAAGTTGGAAGTAACCCAAGAGTCCATCAGTCAATGAATGGATAAATAAGATGTGGCATATAATATAGAGGAATATTGTTCTGGCAATGGAAGAACTTTTGTCATTGATGTGGGGGCAGTGGCTGCTGGAGGTTCTGAAGAGAGGGAGTAGGGTAAAAGAGGTGTAATATGGGGGCATTTTTGGGACATTGGAATTGTCCTGAATGATGTTGCAGTGACAGATAGAGGCCATTATAAATCTTGTCATACTTACAAAAATGTGCAGGAAAGAGTTTAAACTCTAATCCACAGTTAGTGGCAGTGCTCCAATATATTTTCCTCAATTTTAACAAATGTACCATATTAACGAATGATATTGTTAATGTGGGAAAGTGTTGGAGGGGTAGGGAGTGGGGCATTTGGGAATCCCCTATGTTTTTTATGTAACATTTATGTTATCTAAGTGTATTAGTCAGCCAAAGGAAGTGCTGATGCAAAATACCAGAAATCTGTTGGCTTTTATAAAGGTTATTTATTTAGGGTAGAAGCTTACAGTTACCAGGCCATAAAGTGTAAATTACTTTCCTCACCAAAGTTTGCTGCCAAGTATTGGAGCAAGATGGCTGCCAACGTTCAGCCTTCCTCTTAAGTCTCCATGGTCCCAGCTTCTTCCAGTATCAGCTATAGGCTGGGTTAAATCTTGTCTCTCTCCCAGGGCTCAGTTCTCTCTGGGCTCAGCTACTCTGCTCTCCCCATAAGGCTAGATGTGAACTGTCAGGTGAATGGCTTGTCTCTCTTTCTGGGGCCTTTGCTGTGTCTCATGGAGCCTTCTCTCTTTCTTCACAACCAAACTCCTCTATGTTCTTACTTCCTGGGCCCCAGGATCAAAACTCCAACCTCCCTTCTCTGCCGTGCAGTTTCTCTCTGAGTCCCCGCCCCCTTGGTGGGTGGGGACTCAACATCCTACTGATGTGGCCCAGTCAAAGCCCTTATTATAATTTAATAATGTCCAGAGGAACAGACCAGTTTATAAACATAATCCAATATCTATTTTTGGAATTCATAAACAATGCCAAACTGCTACACTGATATCTTTAGAAATAATTTTTTTAAAAATAAAATAAAATGCTGCTGAGGAAACTACTGGGGTGGGGGAGAGGAATGAAGCCCTGATACATGCAACAACATGGCTGAACATTGAAGACATCATGTTGAATGAAATAAACCAGATTCAAATCACAAATATTGTGTGATCTCACTGATTTGAAACAATTAGGATAAGAAAATCATAGAGTTTGAATCTATAATATAAGTATATAAGTTATCAGGAGACAGGGTGGGCATAGGGAGTGGGAAGTTAAGGCTTAAAATGTACAGGGCTCCTATTAGGAATAATGGAAAGGTTTTGGTAATGGATGGTGGTGATGGTAGCACAACATTGTGAATGCAATTAACAGCACTGAAATATATATGTGAATATGATTAAAAGGGAAATGTTACATTGTATATATGGTAACAGAGTAAAAATTTTATAAAAATAAATGGGAGTAAATTACACAGTGAACCCTAAGTTAAATCGTGGACTTTAGTGTTACAATTATAGAAACGATTTATCAATTGTAACAAACGTTCCACACCAATGCAAGGTGTTGGTGGTGGGATGGTATATGGGAATATTGCATTTAATGCATGATTGTTTTGTAAACCCACAACTTTTCTTATAAAGAAAAAAATCTGTAAAATATGTATGAAATACATAAATGTATTCTGAAACTACTAAACACTAATGAAAAAAATTCATAAACTTTCTAAATATACGGAAAACATACATGTCCATGGATTGATATAGTGGTTCAATGCAATTTCTATCCAAATCCATGAAATATTTTTTGTAACTATCTACAAGATTACTTAAAAATTTATATGGAAATGTAAAGGAACTACAATAGCTAAAGAAATTGAAAAATAATTATAGAGTGGGAAAAATCAGTCTATCTAATTTCAAAAATTATTATCTAGTTAATAATAGTTAATAGTTGTGTAATCTAATTGTTTCAAATCAGTGAGATCACACAATATTTTTTATTTGAATCTGGTTTATTTCATTCAACATTATGTCTTCAATGTTCAGCCATGTTGTTGCATGTATCAGTAATTGAAACTGTGTTTAATTGGGGCAGGATTAGAAAAAAAATAGATCAGTGAGACAAATAGAGAACCCAGAAATAACCCCCTTCATATATACTCATCTGTGTGGTTTTTTTTTTAAAGATTTTATTTATTATTTATTCATTTATCCCCCCCTTGCTGCTTGTGCTCGCTGGGTCAGCCAGCCACGCCATGCGGGCGGGCTTGCCTTCACCAGGAGGCCCCGGAACCGAACCCGGGGCCTCCCATATGGTAAACGGGAGCCCTACTGATTGAGCCACAGCCGCTTCCCTCATCTGTGTTTTGACAAAGGTGTAAAAGCAATTCAATGAAAGAAAGACAAGAAAGATCAAGGGAAAAAAAAACAACTTGACCAAATTCTTACAAAATATGGGGACATTTTCAGGACATTGGAATTGTCCTGCATGATGTTGCAATGACAGATACAGGCCATTATATATTTTGTCATAACTTACAAAATTCCATGGGACAGAGTGTAAAATATAATGCAAACTATAATCCATGGTTAGTGGCAATGCTTCAATATGTATTCATCAATTGTAACAAATGTGCCACACTAATGAAGGATGTTGTTAATATGGGAAAGTGTTGGAGGGGAAGGTAGTGGGGCATATGGGAATCCTCTACATTTTTTTATGTAACATTTATGTAATCTAAAGTTTCTTTAAAATAAATAAATAAATAAATAAATAAATAAATAAATAAATAAATAAATAAA
>JAKSZT010008638.1:184573-235523 GCA_026826555.1 Tolypeutes matacus | reverse complement strand
AAATAAATAAATAAATAAATAAATAAATAAATAAATAAATAAATAAAGTAATGGAAAATGGATTATAGATTTAAATGTAAAACATATAACTAAAACATTTTTACAAAAAGCTTATAAGAAATATTTGAGATATAGGGCTAGGCAATGATTTCTTAAACTTGTTACCAAAAGCACAAACCATAAAAGAAAAAAATTATAAATTGGGCCTCATAAAAATTAAAAATATTTGCCCTGTGAAAGACACTGTTATGATGATGAAAAGACAAGCTACAGAATGAGCAAAAATTTTTGTAAACCACCTATTCAAGAAAGGATTGCTATCTAAAAAGTATAAAGAAGTCTCAAAACTCTAAGGAAAAAACAACTAGAAAATTGGAAAAACACATGAACAGGTATTTCAACGAAGAGGATATATAGATGGCAAATAAGCACATGAAAAGATGTTCAACATTAGTGATCATTAGCAAAAGTAAATTAAAACCTCAATTAGATAGCACTACATATATATTAGAATGGTTAAAATAAAAATTAGTGACACCAAATGCTGACAAGGACACAGAGAAACTAGATCATTCATAACTTACTTGTTGGAATAGAAAATATTACCACTACACTGGGAAACAATTGGGCATTTTATAATAAAACTAAGCATGCTATTACCATACATCTCAGTGTAGCTCTGTGGAGAAATTCCTGCCTTGCATATATGAGGTTCCTGGTTTGATTCCTGATACCTCTTAATTACTCCAGGGCAGTAATTACAGAGAATGAAATCTGATGTTTATGCAAAAAAACTATACATGAATATTAATAGCAGTTTTTCTCTTTGAGACAGTTAAAATCTGGATAAAAATACAGATGTCCTTCAAGGAATGAGTGAAAATAAAAACAATACCTTGCAATTCTAATCAGAAATTAAAAGGTACAAATTATTGATACACACAATAATTTGAATGAATCTCAAGTGAATTATGATGAGTGAAAAAAAATTACAGTGAGTTTACATATTGTATTATTCCATTTATAATATACTCTTGAACTCACAAATTTATAGAAAGGAGGAGCTTAGTGGTTGCCAGCTTTTAGGGGTGGGTGTTGGGGAGCATTGGGAGGGAGGGATGTTGTTTTAAAATGGAACCACGAAGGATCCTTTTGGTTATGGAACTGTTGGGTATTTTGACTGGGCACATTGAAACACAAAACTAAACATAAAATTGCATAGAACTATACACACACACAAATAAATACAAATAAAACTGAGGAAATATATATATATAAAAGGTCAGTTGAAAGTATTAATGTCACTATATCTGGCTTGTGATATTGTACTATAGTTTGACAAAATGTTATCATGGGTACAACTGGAGAAAGGATATATGGAATATATCTGGATAATTTCTTACAATTTCATTTGAATCTACAATTATTTCAAAATACAATGTTTAATTAAAAACTCCAAAGACCACTGTTCTCACAAAGAGAATTGTGAACAGAATAGTGAGAGAAGAAAATAAATTACAAGCATTTTAGTTTGCTACACTGCCAGAATGCAATATACCGAAATGGTTAGACTTTTACAATGGGGATTTTTTAATTTATAAGCTTACAATTCTGAGGATGTGAAAATGTCAAAATCAAGGCTTCATCAAGCTATACTTTTCTTACCAAAGAACGGCTGCTGGCAATCACATGGCAAGGCATGTGGCGACTTCTGCTGGTCTCTCTCTTCTGGATTTCATTAATTTCAGCTTCTGAATTCCTCTTGTTTTCTCTGTGCTCCTGTGACTTTTTCCCTCTTTGTATTCATCCTGTTTATGGTAAGAGGATTAAGACCCATGCAATGGTCACACTTTACTGAAGTAATCTAATCAAAAGGCCCTTAACTGTTTCTGGGAAGATGGCATTGAAGTAGATAGGCAGAGCTCAACTGTCACACACACACACAAAACAATGGAGAAAAGGCAAAAGCCTACCTGAGGCAGCTGCTTTGGGCATCTTTAAGATAGGAAAGTGCTGCACATCATCCAGGAGGGTGCAAGACAGATAAAGAAGCCAAGGGAAAAGTGTGAGTTACTCATCTTGGTGGCTGGAAATGGCACATATGCCCCACCCTCAAGGCAAATAGTCTCAGTAAAACCCCTGGATCACTGCAGCCAAATGAGTGGGAGGAAGTGTTTCCTGGGAGGAAGAGGGGTCTGGCAGAAGGTGGAGAGTGGTTTCTTTTCAGTGAGTTTGGCCAGCTGAGCCCCCTTTGAATCTCAAAAAGAGACCCCAACCAGTTCTGAGGAGGCCTAGGGAGAGGGAAGGAGAGATCTGATCAGGTAGGCTGTCATACCCTGTTTCCCTGGAAGAGAGAGGAACTAGGTCAGTAAGGGGACAGAGACAGGTGCCTAACCAGTCCAGCTCTGATGAACTGTTAGAAGCCCAACTTGCCTTTGAGGGAACAGAGGCAGGAAGACCCAGATAAGCTTTCAGAAGCCCACTTAACCTGTGGAGCCAGTGTAACTCTGTGGAGAAATTCCTGCCTTGCATATATGAGGTCCCTGGTTTGATTCCTGATACCTCCTAAGAGAAGGGAATCCACTGGGTTATCAGGCACTCACTTTGTACCTTATGACAGAGACCATATAGACAGATTTTTTTTTTCTTGTTTTAGGTCTTCTTGGAGTTGTTACTTTTTTATATATATATAAGTTCCTTTCTTTTTTCTTTTTATTTTATTCACTAAAACTGGGTACATAGCCTGCAGAGGGCAGGCTGTAGGGTAATTTATTCACAAGTACCAGCAGCCTGAGAAACTCCATAGGGGACTAAGAAGGAAGGCTATTTTTCCTGTTTTGTTTTTTGTTGTTGTTTTGTTTTGCTGTTTTATTTCTTGTTTGTTGTCTTTCCCCTTTCTTTGTTTTTTTCCTTTTATTTATTTTTTCTACCTATTTTATTTCTTTTCTTGCCTTCATTTTTCTATCTTCTTTTGCTTTTCTTTCATTCCACTTCTTGTTTGACCTTCATATTTTTCTTCTCTCTCTTCTTTTTTCCTCTTTTCCTCTCTTTTTATCTTTCTGACCTTTTAATTCATTCTATTTTTTCTCTATTTTGTTTCTTGTTCCATTTTTTTTCTATTCCAACTTTTTTTATTCTTATCCCTTTTTATTCTCTTTAATTTTTACTCATATTATTTATTTTACTAGCTCTTATATTGTTTCTCTTCTACCTTTAAAAATTATTATTACTATTATTATTTTTCTTTTCTTATATCTTTATTTTCTCTGGTTCTAATATTTTTTTCTCAAGGAAACACAGACAACTGCAAGGAAATAGAATAAGAGGAACCAGGTGTCAAAAATGAACCTTACCACACACACACACAAACAACAAAATAATACCTTAGAGTAGAAAGAGAAGCAAACCAACCTAATAGCCCATCAAGATAAACAGATACCTAGACACCAACAAAAAATTACAAGCTATATTAAGAAACAGGAAGACATGGTCCAGTTAAATGAACAAACTGAAAAACAGGAGGAGATGCAGAATGTGGAACATCTAATTAGGGATGTCCAAAAAATGTCATGGATCAACTTAATGATTGAAGGAAGAGATAAAGGATATTAAGAAGACCCTGGGGGAACATACTGAAGAAATTGTAAACATACATAAAAAGACAATAGATATGATGGTGATGAATGGCACAATCCAAGAAATAAAAAATACACTAGAAGTACATAACAGCAGATTTGAACAGGGAGAGGAAAGAATCAGTGATGTTGAAGATATTACATCTGAAATCAGACAGATAGATATAAAGATAGAAAAAATCCAGCAAGGGCTTGGGGATTTGAATAACAACACAGAATACACAAACATACACATTATAGCCATTCCAAAAGGAGAAGAGAAGGGAAAAGGGGCAGAAGGAGTATTGGAGGAAATAATGGTTGAACATTTCCCAAATCTTTTGAGGGATATGGATGTACATGTCCAGGGAGCACAGTGCATACCAAATAGTATAAATCCTAACAGGCCTACACCAAGACATATACTTACCAAATTATCCAATGCTTAAGACAAAGAGAAAATACTGAAAGCAGCAAGAGTAAAGAGACCCATCACATACAAGGGAAGCTAGATAAGATTAAGTGCTGATTTCTCATCTGAAACCACGGAGGCAAGAAGGCACTTGTATGACATAGTCAAGGTGCTAAAAGAAAAAAAACTTCCAGCCAAGAATTCTCTATCTAGCTAAAGTGGTGTCCAAAAATAAGGGAGAGTCCAAAATATTCACAGTAAACAGAAGTTAAGAGAGTTCGTCAACAAGAAACCTGCCCTTCAAGAAACACTAAGTTGAAAGGAAGTTCTGCAAGTTGAAAGGAAAAAAAAAAAAAAAACCAGGAGAGAAAGAGTTGTAGGAGAGTGTAGGAAAGAAAATTATTGGTAAGAAAAACTAAAAAGATTTAAAAAAAAATATGACATACTTAAACCTAAATGGCTAATTTAAGTAATTCCTTGACAGTAATAACATTGAATGTTAATGGATTAAACTCTCCAATCAAGAGACACAGATTGGTAGAATGGATAAGGAAATATGATCCATCTATATGCTGTTTACAAGAAACTCAACTTAGACCCAGGGATGCAAGGAGGCTGAAAGTGAATGGCTGGAAAACAATTTTACATGAAAACAATAACCAAAAACAAGTGTGGGAGTAGCTATATTAATATCAGACAAAATAGACTTTAAATGCAAAACTATTGTAAGAGACAAAGAAAGATGCTACATATTCATAAAAGGGGTAATCTGTCAAGAATAAAAAACAATCCTAAACATTTAGGTGATGTTGGCATCATAGAATGAGTTAGGCAATGTTCCTCCCACTTCTAGTTTTTGGAAAAGTTTAAGCAGGGTTTCTGTTAGTTCTTCCCAGAATGTTTGGTAGAATTCACATATGAAGCCATCCGGTCCTGGGCTCTTCTTTAGTTGAGAAGTTTTTGATTACTGATTCAATCTCATTCCAAGTGATTGATCTGTTGAGTTCATAAATTTTTTCTTTCATCAGTGTAGGCTGCTTGTGTGTATCTAGAAATCTGTTCATTTCATCTAAGTTATCCATCTTGTTGGCATACAGTTTTTGAAAGTATCCTCTTATGATACTCTTTATTTCTGTGGGCCAGTAGTGATATCCCCTTCCTCATTTCTTATTTTATGTATTTGCACTTCTCTCTTTTTTTCCTTTGTTAGTCTAGCTAAGGGTTTGTCTATTTTATTAATCTTCCCAAAGAACCAGCTTTTGGTTTTGTTAATTTTTTCTAGTGTTTACTTACTTTCAATTTCCTTTAGCTCTGCTCTAATCTTTGTTATTCCTTCTTTCTACTTGCTTTGGGATTAGTTTGTTGTTCTTTTTTTTTTTTTTTTTTCTTTGTTTTTCTTTTTTCCCTCCAGGTGTGCAGTTAGATCTTTGATTTTAGATCTTTCTTCTTTTTAAATATAGGCATATATGGCTATAAATTTCCCTCTCAGGCTTCTTTTATTGCATCCCATAGGTTTTGATATGTTGTGTTGTTATTTTCATTCTTTTCAAGGTAGTTAATGATTTCTTTTGCAATATCCTCCTTGACCCACTGATTGTCTAAGAGTGTGTTGTTTAACTTTCATATCTTTGTGCCTAATCTGGTTCTCTGCTGCTTACTGATTTATAGCTTCATTCCACTGTGGTCAGAGAAATTACTTAGTATAATTTCAATCTTTCTGAATTCATTGAGAGTTGTTCTGTGGCCTAGCATGTGGTCTATCATGGGGAATGATCCATGTGGGCTCAAGAAGAATGTATATCCTATTCTATTTGGATGTAATATTTTGTATATGGCTATTATTCAAAGTCTCTGTTTCTTTATTGAACCTCTTTTGAGATTTTCTAATGATGGTAATGGTGTATTAACATCCTCCACTATAATTGTAGAGGCATCTATTTCTCCACTTAGTTTTCAAACATTTGCCTCATCCAAATTAGAAAGGAAGAAGTAAAAATTTCACTATTTGTGGATGACACGATCCTATACATAGAAAGCCCTGAGAAATTACAACAAAGCTCCTAGGACAGATAATTGAGTACTTTAAAGTGGCAGAATATAAGATCAACATGCAAAAATCAGTAGCCCTTCTGTACAACAATAATGAGCAATCTGAGGAGGAAATCAAGAAAAAAGTTCCATTTACAATAGCAACTAAAAGAATCAAATTCCTAGAAATAAACTTAAGTAAAGATATAAATGACTTGTATGCAGAAAACTACACAACATTCTTAGAGAAAATCAAAGAAGACCTAAATGAATGGAAGAATATTTCCTGTTCATGGGCTAGAAGACTAAACATCATTAAGATGTCTGCCCTACCCAAAGTGATTTACAGATTTAATGCAATCCCAATAAAAATTACCAAAGCATTTTTTATGGAATTGGAAAAGCTAACTATGAAATTTATTTATAAGGGAAAGGGACCATGAATAGCCAAAGACATATAGAAAAAGAAAAATGAAATTGGAGGAATCACACTACCTGACTTTAAAACTGTTGGAGAAAAACTGGCACTCCCTGGGACACAGAGAATGATGATTGCAGGCAGGGAGTTTATTAAGAAGCTCTACCACCAGAGGGGGTCTGAAGAATAGACTTTAGCCTGCCCCTGGAAGGGGGAATATGAATTTATATAGTACTTTCCTAGGCGGGGAAATGATAGTCGGTGGGAGGGGGTCGAGGATCCGACTGAGATTCAGGGGCCAATAGGAAGCCCTAGAGGTGAAAATTTTCCTTTGTATGGCTAGAGGGTAGTGGGTTAGGGAGTTATGTTTTCTTGGAATGCTGGAGGAGAAGGTGGTCGTTTGATCTGGAGGGGATGAAGGTCTCTACTCCACTTCACGCCCATCTCCATGTGGTTTCTTTGTTCAGCCTTTGGGGGAAGTGCCATGCTTTCAGGCACATAAACTATGGGGGGGCTTGTCTTTCCTCAATGCATGTCAGGGGTAATGGAGTCACAGCTTGTTAATTATTGCAAACCTAGTGATGGTGAACCCCTACCAAAAACATATTGCAAAGCTACACTGGTCAAAACTGCAAGGTATTGGCACAAGACAGACATATTGTCAATGGAACAGAACTGAGAGTTCTGATGTAGACCCTTGCATATACAGTCAACTGATATTTGACAAGACCATGAAGCCCACTCCACTGGGAGAGAATGGCCTCTTCAACAAATGGTGTTTGAAGAACTGGATATCCATATCCAAAAGAATGACAGAGGATCACCATCTCAAGCCTTAAACAAAAATTAACTTAAGATGGATCAAATACCTAAATACATGAGCCAAGACCATAAAGCTCATGGAAGATAATGTAAGGAAGCCTCTACAAGATCTTGTAGTAGGAAATGGTTTCATAAACTTTACACCCAAAACATAAGCAACAAAAGAAAAAATAGATAAATGGAACCTTCTCAAAATTAAAAACTTTTGTTCTTCAAAGGAGTTTGTCAAGAAAGTGAGAAGGCAGCTTACTCAATGGGAGAAAGTATTTGGTAAACATCTATCCAACTGGGACCTAATATCCAGCATATATAAAGAAATCCTATCTTGAATATAAAAAGCAAACAACCTATTTGAAAAAGGGCAAGTAATTTGAATAGATACTTCTCCAAAGAAGAAATACAAATGGCTAAAAAGCACATGAAAAGATGCTCAACATCACTAGCTACGAGGGAAATGCAAATCAAAACTAAAAGGAGATATCATCTTACATCCATTAGACTGGCTGCTATTAAAAAACAGAGGACTGGAATCCCAGTGGGTTCCGTGAAATATTTTGGGTATCTAAGCACCTCTTAAAATATATTTATATATATACATAAATAACATTTTTGTAAGCAAATGCACATATATGCATATACATTTATATATCATTTTGCAAATGTTGGTATGTATTGTGAAAATTTTGATTTTTACCCACAATAAAAAAACAAAAAACAAACAAACAAAAAAACAACACAGAGGACTACAAGTGGTGGAGAGGATGTGGAGGAAAGAGAACACTTATCCACTGTTGTTGGGAAATGTAAAATGGTGCAGTCATTTTGGACGACAGTTTGGCATTTTCTCAGGAAGTTAAATATAGAACTACCATATGATGAAGCAATCCTACTGCTGGTTATATACCCAGAAGAATTGAAACCTGGGACACAAACAGATTTATGCACACCAATGTTCATAGTGGCATTATTCACTATGCCAAAAGTTGGAAGCAACCCAAATGTCTGTCAAGAGATGAATGGATAAGCAAACTGATATATTCATACAATGGAATAATACTCAGCTGTAAGAAGGAATGCCATATTAACACACAGTATAACATGGTTGAATCTCAAAGACCTTATGTTGAGTGAAGTAAGCCAGGCACTGAAGGACAAATATTGCATGACCTCATGATATGACTTAAGCAAATTGAGCAGACTTATAGAGGTAGAGTCTGGAAGATAGGTTTAAAGGAGACAAAGGGGAGTAGAGGATGGTGAGCCAATGCCCATATGCACAAAATCTACAATAAGGTTGAAGGGTGTAGTGTGCCATGGATGAGTGTGACAGTGGTGCAGTGATGTGATTGGGTTTGGTATGCTGGTCTGTGATGGGGAGTCTGTTGGGGGCTTTGTGTTGGGCTATCCATGGAACTGGGGGTAGGGTCAGTGGAAGGAGCAAATGAACTCTACGGATTTTCAGGTTTTGGTTAAAACTACAATGTTGGGATTTTTTTTGGCAAATATGGTAAGGGAGGGTCACTGGTGTAGGTGTTGCATGTGGGGGGTGGTATATGGGACAGGGTGCACCTGGGGAAGGCTTCTATGGAATATGTAAGTGTTCATCTTGTCATAGTTTTTTCTATCAGTGGGAGGAGACACACACAATAAACAAGAAAATATCAAACTTCCATCCTCAGGAGTCCTGCTACATTCTCAATTAGGAGGACAAGAATCCCTTGAGAAGATAAGCAGTGCCTAATGAAAGAAAACAGACCAATATGTCAAGCCCTCAATATTATTGCAAGTAACAATGAATCTTATTCTTCAAAAATTGAATCTTAGTGGTTACCATAGGTTCCGAGGGGATGGGGGGAAGGAAGAATAGAATAGATGGAACATAGGGCATTTTTAGGGCATTACAATTGTTCAGCATGATCTTGCAATAACAGATAGAGGCCACTTCAAATTTCACCAAAACATATAAAATTGTATGATCTAAAATGTAAACCATAATGTAAATCATTAACCTTGGTTAGTATCAATGCTTCAATATTTGTACAATTATAACAAATGTACCATCCAGATGTGAAATGTTAATAGTAGAGAGGGGGAGGGGGGAGGGGAGTGTTGGATATATGGGAATCCCCTATATTCTCTACATGACTTTTCTGTAACCTAAAGCTTCTTTGAAGATAAAATGAAAATAAATAAATAAATAAAGACACTGGTGGAATATATGGTCATTCCAGAAGTTTTGCCTATGCATGTCTCAGCAAGACTTCATTGATTGCCACAACAAATATTGCCTCAAATAGTGGGTCTTCTGAGGGCTCTAGAGACATCTAGACACTATAGACAGGGCAGACAGCTCAGGACTTTGGCGCCCTGCAAGTGAGTCTTATCTTGGAACTTATGCTCTCCAGTGTGACATAGTTGAACTCATTTGTGGTTGCCCTACACATGGCTCATTTGTCCCTTCTATTTGAACCTATAGTTAGTACTATACTTGATAGGCATATGTCTAAGAGACATAAATCTTTGACCTGTCCATGTGCCAGTTGGGTCCTGAATCCCAGCAGAGTTGCAACACCTACTCTCCAGATCATTGGACTCACCCAGGGCAACTAACAAGGGGATAATGAAGGACAATGCCCATCCCAAGGAACAGAGAGAGTCTGCAACTGCAAGCAAGAGAGTTCCATCCATCTGCCCCATGGGATCTAAGCCCCTTCTCAATTAGTGGCAGAGTGGTCATCACCATCCCCAAATCATCAAGACTGAGGAATATACAATGGACTAAAGTAGACTTACTATTATTCTACTGAAGACTTGTTATTCTAGCAATGGAAGAACTTTTACCATTGATATGGAGGCAGTGGCCACTGGAGGTTCTGAGGGGAGGGAGAGGGAAAAATAGGTGTAATATGGGTCATTTTTGGGACATTGGAATTGTTCTTGCATGACATTGCAATGATGGATACAGGCCATTATATATTTTGTTGTGACTTACAAAATTGCATGGGACAGAGTGTAAAATATAATGTAATGTATAATTCACAGCTGGTGGCAATCCTTCAATATGTGTTCATCAATTGTAGCAAATGTACCACACTAATGAAGGATACTGTTATTGTGGGAAAGTGTGGGAGAGGGAGGGAATGGGGCATATAGGAATCCCCTAAATTTTTTATGTATCATTTATGTAGTCTAAAGTTTCTTTAAAATAACTAAATTTTTTTAAAGGAATGAAAAAAGACACTGGGGGAATATATGGAAGAAAATGTTGCTGTACATACAAGACAACAGATCTTAAAGTGATGAAAGACACAATGGCTAAGTGCATCAAATAGTGGGTCACCTGAGGGCTCTAGAGACATCTAGAAACTATAAGCAGTGAAGACAGCTCAGGAGTTCAGCACCCTGTCAGTAGGTCCTACTTTGGAATTTATGCTTCCCAGTGTAACAGAGTTAGACTCATTTATAGGTTCTCTACACATGGCTCTTTGGTCCCGTTTACCTGAACCTATCATTAGCACTATACTTGATAAATACATGTACCAGAGAATAAAATCTTTGGCCGTCCATGTACCAGTTGAGCCCTGAATTTCAGCAGAGTTTCAACACCTACTCTCCAGTTCACTGGACTCACCCAGGACAACTAACAAGTAGATGATGATGGACAATGCCCATCCCAAGGAACAGAGAGTGTCTGCAACTGCAAGCAAGATAGTTCCATCAATCTGCCCCATGGCATCCAAGCTCCCTCTCAATTAGAAGCAGAGTGGGCATCACCATTTGTGATGGTTAGGCTAATGTGTTAACTCAGTCAGGTAATTGTGCCCAGTTGTTTGGTCAAGCAAGCACTGGACTAATTGTAATATGAGGACATTTGTGGGCTTTAGTCATCAGTGAGTTTACTACATAGATGGCTGATTACATCTACGATCAACCAGGGAGATATCTGTCAACAATGAGTGATGTTTTATCCAATCAGCTGAGTGCCTTAAAAGAGGAAGTGATTTCAGCATTCAGAGAGAATTTCCCATCTCATCTTTGGACGGCCAACATCTCCTGGAAACTCATCAAGGACCTTCATTGGACTTTGATCAGAGCCCCTAGTTTGCAACCTGCCTGTGGAACCTAGACTTGTGCATCCCTACAGTCATGTGAGAGACTCTTATAAAATCTCATGCTATTTAAAGATATCCCCTGTTGGTTCTATTTCCCTAGAGAACCCTGACTAATACAGCTTGGTACCAGGAGTGGTTCTTGAGGAACAGAATCTTAATCATGGGATGTCTGAGGTGGTTGTGGGAGTTTTGCAATTGGCTCTCTACTATATTGGACTCAAGGGTACTAATGACTCCCTTTCCAATTATCAAGAGGCCACTAACAGTCCATGCCATTAGCTGGCAATAGAGATATGCAAAATATCATCACTGGATTCCCCTACTTCCATGCTTATAAGAGGCAAGGACCTGTGTGAGAGTGTTTTCAACACCCCAACAGAATTTTGTGGAGCCAAAAGGTATAATGATGTTGGCTGGCTCCTCCTAGATACTCTGGATACGGTTACAAAAGAAAGAGATGAAGCAAAGTCTTCAAATTTGCAACTTAACCGCATGAATGATGTGAAAGTTTCTATGTGAGCTCTGGAAAAACAAAAACAAAAACTTGTTTCCTGCAGCCACAGGCTTGAGATATCTGAGAATCAAACTCAGACTCTCTTTGTACAAGTAGCAGAGTTAAAAAGGAAACTAAAATCTCAACTCTGCAGGGTATCTGCAGTTAAAGTGAAGGCATTGCTTCAAAAAGAGTGGAACACTGAGGATTCGATGGAGACATATGGGATGATGATAATATTGGTGGGGACATTGGAACCCTAAATTCTGCTGAGACTTTACCAGATAAACCTGTGATGGCCTGCCCTGTGGAGACCACACTTTGTCAACCTTGTATCACCCAGCCCCCAGCCTGCCCCAGGGAGTCTGGACCTCCTTCCAGCCCTGAGTTGCACACCAGCCAAACTAAAGCTTGCACTGCCCAGACTCTGGCCTGCCCCAGGGAGTCTGGACCTCCACCCAGCTCTGAGGCAGGCACAAGCCCACTCCAGCAAGCACTGCCAAACCTCCACCCTGCCCTGAAGAATCTGCCTTCCAACCCCTACCTGAAGAGATTAATCCTGTCTCACCAGAAGAAAATGCAAAGGAATGCCCTGAGGTCAGTAGCTTGCAAGACCTTTCTAATTCTTTTTCTTACCCACTCCCACCACACTTCTTCTCTTCAAGACCTATTACTAGAGTAAAATCACAACAAGCACCCAAGGTGAAATACAAAGTGTGACTCATGAGGAAGTATGCTATACTCTGAAAGAACTGAATGAGTTTTCCAACTTATATAGACAGAAATCAGGGAATATGTGTGGGAATGGATACTAAGGGTAGAAGGAATATAAAATTAGGTGATGCTGAATTTATTGTTATGGGCCCACTAAGCAGAAATTCTGGATTCAACACTGTAGCTTGAGGGGTTAAAAAGGGCTCTAACAGTTTGTTCCGGTGGCTGACTGAGTCATGGACCAAAAGATGGCCTAGCAGGATAATCCCATCCATCTTATCCATGGGATATAAGCTCCTTCTCACTTGGAGGTGGAGTGGACATCACCATCCCAGACTCCTCAGGATTGGGGGAAGAGCTATGGACTAGAGTGGACTTACTGATATTCTGTTATAGACATATTGTGATTCAAGCAATGGAAGAAATTACAACATTAATGTGGAGCCAGTGGCCACTGTATGCTTTGGGGGCAGGGAGAGGGAAAAGTAGTTGTAATACAGGGTTTTTTTTTTGGGACTTGGGAATTATCCTGAGTGACATTGCAATGATAGATATAGGCCATTTTATATCATCATATAACATGTAGAACTGTGTGGGAGAGAGTGTGGTCTACAATGTGAACTATGGTCCATGCTTAATGGCAAAGCCATTGCAGGTGATGTCCCACACTAATGAAGAATGTTCATGTGGGAGGTTGTGGGAGTGGTGGGGCATATGGAAATCCCTATAATTTTTGTGTAACATTTATGTAATCTAAGTATTTTTTTTTTAATAAAATAAAATAAATTTATTAAAAAAAACAAAAAAACAAAAAAAACATGGCCTAGTATGTCTGAGGTTGAAATGCCTGATTTGCCCTGGTATATAGTAGAAGAGGGAATTCAAAGGCTTAGAGAGACTGGAATGCTAGAATGGATTTACCATTTAAGATCTACCCACGCACCCCAGGAATGTCCAGTGTACTCACTTTTTTTTTTAAACATGTCTTCTTCTATTTTTAAACTTTATTTTGTACATTTAATAATTGAAAATATGAACAATTAAAAACTGAAAAGAAAACACTGTTGAATAAAAACACATATCTCAATTAAATATACTAGATACACATAATTTTTTTTGAATCATACAATATGTTACACAATACATTTGGTTCATAATAACGCATTCATAAAGTATTTGTCCTTTTGTGTCTGGCTTGCTTTGCTCAACATAACGTCCTCGGGGTTCATCCATGTTGTCATATGCTTTACGACTTCACTTCTTCTTACCGCTGCATATAATATTCCATTGAGTGACTAGACCAGTTTATCTATTCATCTGTTGATGGACACTTGGGTTTCTTCCAACTTTTGGCAATTGTGAATAATGTCACTATGAACATCAGTGTACAGATGTCTGTTTGTGTCACTGCTCTCAGTTCCTCTGAGTATATACCTAGTAGTGGTATTGCAGGGTCACGTGGCAAGTCTATATTCAACTTCTTTCAGCACTGCCAAACAGGCCTCCATAGTGGCTGTATCATTCTGCATTCCCACCAACATTAAATAAGTGTTTCTATCTCTTCACATCCTCTCCAACACTTGTAGTTCTCTGTCTTTTTAATAGTGGCCATTCTGATAGGTGTGAAATGATATCTCATTGTAGTTTTGATTTGCATTTCCCTAATCATGAGTGATGTTGAGTATTTCTTCATGTGTTTATTTATTTATTTATTTATTTATTTATTTATTTTTATTGTGGGTAAAAATCAAAATTCTCACAATACATACAAACATTTGCAAAATAATATATAAATATATATGCATATATGTGTATTTGCTTACAAAAATGTTATTTATATATATATATATATATACATATATTTTAAGAGGTGCTTAGATTACCCAAAATATTACACGGAACCCACTGGGATTCCCATGTTGCCCACCTCCCACACCTCCCACCACATCCCACATGTGTTTTTTTGCCATTTGTATTTCTTCTTTTGACAAATGTCTATTCAAGTCTTTTGCCCATTTTTTAATTGGGTCATTTTTCTTTTTATTGTTGCGTTGTAACATCTCTTTATATATTCTGGATATTAAATACTTATTGGATATGTGATTTCCAAAAATTTTTCCCATTGAATTGGCTGCCTTTTCACCTTTTTGACAAAGTCCTGTGAGGTGCAAAAGTGTTTAATTTTGAAGAGGTCTCATTTATCTCTTTTTTCTTTTGTTGCACATGCTTTGGGCATAAGGTCCAAGAAACCACCAGCTACTACAAGGTCTTGAAGATGTTTCCCTACATTTTCTTCTAGTATTTTCATGGCCCTGGCTTTTATATTTAGGTCGTTGATCCATTTTGAGTTGATTCTTGTATAGGGAGTGAGATAGGGGTCATCTTTCATTCTTTTGGTTATAGATATCCAGTTGTCCCAGCACCAAACATGTCTTCTTAACATTTATTTTTTTCCCTTTATTATTTTATTTTTTAAAAGATACTTAGATTATACAAATGTCATATAAAAAATATAGAGGATTCCCATATGCCCCACTTCCCACACCTCCTACATTTCCCCACATTAATAACATCCTTCATTAGTAAGGTACATACATTGCAATTGATGAACACATTTTGGAGCATTGACGCTAAGCGTGGATTAAAGTTTACATTGTAGTTTATACTCTCTCCCACCCAATACTGAAAGTTATGTCAATATTTATAATGACCTGTAGCTGTCATTACAATGTCATTCAGGACAATTCCCAAGTCTCAAAAATGCCCTCGTATTACACCTGTTTTTCCCTTTCCCTGCCCTCAGAACCTCCAGTGGCTACTGCCTCCACATCAAAGATCAGAGGACTCACCTTTTTACCAGAACTGTGAGGAATAAATTTGTAAGACTAACTCCATCTTCTCTGAAGAGCTCTGTGGTTGCTCTTCTCTGTAGTCCAGATATTACTGTAGGGAGGGCTGTAATGGAATTAGAATCCTTAAACATTAAGTTGATGATCAGATCTCTGTCCGGTAAAAGTCAAGTATTGGCAGTTAATCTTCAAAGACAAGGTGGGTGTGGCTACTGCAATGAAAGGCAGATTCATAGCAGCACTCAAAATAGTCTGAATCTCATAGAGTTATGGTGTTGGCTAATAGCTCATGGTGTACCTAGAAGTAAAATACATGGGCAGTCTACTAAATTTCTTCTGGATCTGTATAAGCAGAAGAGTTCTAGGTTGAATGAACAAAACCCTAACTCAAATTACAGATGCAGAGAATCACAGCCCCTTAATCAACTCCAAGACTTGAGACAGTTTGCAGACCCAGAGCCCCTTGAATGAGGAGAAGTTCAGGTCCCCTTGGGGAAGGATCCTGTTAAACTGCCAAAAATTTATACTGTTAATTTTCTTCCCACCTTTCCCCAAGAAGACTTATGACCTTTCACTAGAGTAACTGTGTTGGGGAAAAGGAAATAGTCACTTCAGGGATTATTAGGTACTGGCTCAGAAGTGACATTAATTCCAGGAGACCTAAAATATCACTATGGTTCACCAGTCAGAGTAAGGGCTTATGGAGGTCAGGTAATTGATGGAGTTTTAGCTCAGGTCTTTCTCACAGTGGGTCCAGTAGGTCCCCAGACCAATTCTGTGGATATCTCTCCAGTTCCAGAATGCATAATTGGAATACACATACTCAGGAACTGGCAGAATCTCCACATTGGATCTCTGACTTATAGAGTGAGGACTATTATGGTTGGAAAGGCCAGGTGGAAGCCACTAGAACTGCCCCTACCTAGCAAAATAGTAAATCAAAAGCAATACCAGATTCTTGGAGGGATTGCAGAGATTAGTGTCACCATCAAGGACTTGAAGGATGCAGGGGTGGTGATTCCCACCACATCCCCATTCATCTCTCCTATTTGGCCTATGCAGAAAACAGATGGGTCTTGGAGGATGACAGTAGATTATTGTAAACTTAACCAGGCAGTGACTCCAATTGCAGCTGCTGTCCCAGATGTGGTATTACTTGAGCAAATCAACACATCCCCTGCTAGCTAGTATGGAGCTGTTGATCTAGCAAATGCTTTTTTCTCGATTGCCATTAGGAAGGACCACCAGAAACAGTTTGCTTTCAGCTGGCAAGGCCAGCAGTATACCTTCATTGCCCTGCCTCAGGGGTATATCAGCTTTCAGCCCTATGTCATAATATTGTCTGAAGGGAACTTGATCATCTCTCCCTCCCACAAGACATCAAACTGTTCCATTATATTGATGATATCATGTTGATAGGACCTACTGAGCAAGAAGTAGCAAAGATTCTAGACTTATTGGTAAGGCATATGTGTGAGAGAGGATGGGAGATAAATCCAAAAATACAGGGTCCTTCCACCTCAGTGAAATTTCTAGGTGTCCAGTGGTGTGAGTCATGTTGAGATATCCCCTCTAAAGTGAAGGATAAGCTGTTGCATCTGGCCCCTCCTATAACCAAAAATAAGGCACAATGCTTACTTGGTCTCTTCAGATTTTGGGGACAACACATTCCTCATTTGCATGTGCTCCTCTGGCCCATTTACCAAGTGACCAGAAAAGCTGCTAGTTTTGATTGGGGACCAGAACAAGAAGAGGCTCTGTGATGGGTCCAGGCTGCTGTGCAAGCTGCCCTAACACTTGGGCCACATGATTCAGCAGGTCCAATGGTGCTGGAAGTTTCATTGGCAAATAGAGATGCTGTCTGGAGACTTTGGCAGAGCCCCATAGGAGAATTACAATGCAGACCTTTAGGATTTTGGAGCAAAGCCCTGCCACCCTCTGCAGATAACTACTCTCCTTTTGAAAAACAGCTTTTGGCCTGCTACTGGGCCTTAGTAGAGACTGAATGCTTAACCATGGGCCATCAAGTTACCATGAGACCTGAGTTGCCTGTCATGAGCTGGGTATTGTCTGGTCCACCAAACCATAAAGTTGAGTGCACACAGCAGCACTCCATAATAAAGTGGAAGTGGTATATACGTGATAGGGCTCAAGTGGTTCCTGAAGGCACAAGAAAGTTACATGAGTAAGTAGCCCAAATGCCCACAGTCACCACCCTTGCCATGTTAACTTCTCTTTCTCAGCCCACAGCTTTGGCCTCTCGGGGAGTTCCTTACAATCAGTTGACTGAGGAAGAGAAAACTCGAGCCTGGTTTACAGATGGTTCTGCATGATATGCAGGTACCACCTGAAAGTGCATAGCTGCAGCACTGCAGCCCTTTTCTGGGACATCCCTGAAGGACAGTGGTGAGGGCAAATTCTCCCAGTGGGCAGAACTTCAAGTAGTGCACTTGGTTGTTCATTTTCCTTGGAAGAAGAAATGGCCAGAGGTGCATTTGTACACTGATTCATGGGTTGTTGCCAATGGTTGGGCTGGATGGTCAGGGACTTGGAAGGAACCTGACTGGAAAATTGGTAACAAAAAAGTCTGGGGAAGAGGAATGTGGATAGACCTTTCTGAGTGGGTAAAACATATGAAAATATTTGTCTCACATGAATGATCACTAGAGGGTGACTTCAGCAGAGGAAGATTTTAATAATCAAATGGATAAGATGATCTGCTCTGTGGCTAACACTCAGCCTGTTTACCCAGCTACCCCTGTCATTGCCCAATGGGCTCATGAACAAAGTGGCCATGGAGGTAAGGATGGGGGTTATGCATGGGCTCAGCAACAAGGACTTCCACTCACCAAGGCTGATGTGGTTACAGCCACTGCTGAGTGCCCAATCTGCCAGCAGAAGAGACACACACTCAGCCCCCTATATAACACCATTCCCTGAGGTGAGCAGCCTGCTATCTGGTGACAGGTTGATTACATTGGACTATTTCTACCATGGAAGGGGGAGGGTTTTGTTTGAACTGGAATAGACACATACTCCAGATATGTTTTTAGATTCCCTGTATGCAATGTTTCTTCCAAAACTACCATCTATGGACTTACCAAATGACTTATCTACTGCCACAGCATTCCACACGGTGTTGCTTCTGACCAAGGAACCCATTTCACAGCAAATGATTTGTAGGAATTGGCACATGCCCATGGAAGCAGCCTAATTGATAGAATGGTGGAATGGCCTTTTGAAGACTCAATTACGGTGTCAACTAGGTGGCAATATCTTGCAGGGCTGGGGCAATGTTCTCTAGGAGGCTGTGTATGGTCCAAATCAGCATCCACTCTATGGTGCTGTTTCTCCTATAACCAGGATCCATGGGTCCAGGAATCAAGGAGTGGAAATGGGAGTGGCACCATTCACTATTACTCCTAGTGACCAACAAGGAAAATTTTTGCTTCCTGTCCCTACAACCTTAACCTCTGCTGGTCTACAGGTCTTAGTTCCAAAAAGAGGAGTGCTGCCACCAGGGAACAAAACGATCCTATTGAACCGGAAGTTAAGACTGCCACCCGGCCACTTTGGGGTCCTCTTACCTCTAAATCAACAGGCAAAGAAGAGAATTAATGTACTGGCTGGGGTGATTGATCCTAACTATCAAGGGGAAATAGGACTACATCTACATAATGAGGGTAAAGAAGCATTTGCCTGGAATACAGGATATCCTCTAGGATGTCTCCTTGTACTGCCATGCCCTGTGATTAAAGTCGATGGAAAATTGCAACAACCCAATCCAAGCAGGACTAACAAAGGCCCAGAATCTTCAGGAATGAAAGTTTGGGTCACCCCACCAGGCAAAGAACCATGGTCAGCTGAAGTGCTGGCTGAGGGTACAAGGAACATGGAATGAGAAGTAGAAGAAGGTAGTGATAAATATGAACTTTGGCCATGTGACCAGTTACAGAAATGAGGACTGTAATAGTCATGACTCTTTCTTCTTTGTTTCATTATGAGTATGATTGTATATGTACACAAAATGAATTTCTTTCTTTTCTTCCCCAACCTTTCCCTTATCATATGACAAGTTGTATTAGTTTCACATCATAATATTTAAGGATGTCAAGTTTAAGAGTGACTATTACCCAAGGACTTGCACCCTATTCCGTAGGGAATTAATGTGTTTCCAGGTGTACGCAGGAGAGTTGAACATTGTTAGGCAGAAATATATATATATATGCATGTCTGTGATTGTTTTTACTTAGAGACTAAGTATGGTTTAAGGTAATGTGTATGGTTGCCGAGTTGACAAGGGGTGGACTGTGATGATTAGGCTAATGTGTCAACTTGACCAGGTAATTGTGCTTAGTAGTTTGGTCAAGAAAGCACTGGGCTAATTATCATATGAGGACATTAATGGGCTTTAGTCATCAGTGAGTTTACTACATAGATGGCTGATTACATCTATGATCAACCAGGGAGATTGCCATCAGTAATGAGTGATATTTTAACTAATCAGTCGAATGCCTTTAAAGGGGAAGTGATTTCAGCATCCAGAGACAAATTCCCAGCTTGTCTTTGGACAGCTAATATCTCCCAGAAATTCATCAAGGTCCTTCATTGGACTTTCATTGGAGCCCTGGTTTGCATCCTGCCTGTGGAACCTGGACTTGTGCATATCCATGGTCACATAAGAGACTCATAAAATCGCATACTATTTACAGATATCTCCTATTGATTCTGTTTTACTAGAGAACCCTTACTAATGCACCATCCTAAAATCCTCAAGAGTGGGGAATGAACAATTGACTAAAGTAGACTTATTATTATTCTATTATAGGCTTATTATTATTCTAGCAATGGTAGAACTCTTATCATTGATATAAAGGCAGTGGCTGCCAGAGGTTCTGAGGGATGGGAGAGGGAAGGATAGTTGTAACATGGGGACACTTTCAGGACATTAGAGGTGTCCTGCAGGACATTACAGTGGTAGATACAGGCCATTGTATATTTTGTCATAACCTACAAAATTGTGTAGGACAGAGTGTTAACTATAATGTAAACTGCAGTCCTTGGTTAGTAACAATGCTTCAATATGAGTTCATTAATTGTAACAAATGTACCACACTAATGAAGGATATTGTTAAGGTGGAAAATTGTGGGAATCCCTTACATTTTTTATGTAACATTTATATAATCTAAAACTTCTTTAAAGATTAAAAAATCTTTTTTTCTAAAAAGGCCCTTAACTGAAGTAAACTAATCAAAGTGTCCCACCTACAATAGATTCAGGAATGGATTAGCTCTAACAACATGATTTTTCTGGGGTCCATAAAAGCCTCAAATACCACAGCAGGTACTAGAGTTCACTGAAAGAAACATTTGGTAGTTGTACCATGTCATCCCAGTCTGACTTAAAAGCCATAGTCTCATGTTATTATTTTATTGATGAGACAAAATATAGAAGGGATTGATTAAATAGAAGTGTTTAGATGAGATAAGTGTGGTTTCGTCTTGGTTTCTAACTATACTGCAGCTCCCCAATTCACAATCCCCATATACATGTAGCAGCAGGTGTGGATGGAGAGAACCACAAGCTCTGCAGGGGAGACACCTCTCATGGCTGACTGGTTGAGGGATGGCCCTTCTCTAATCCAGAGTTAAGAAGACCTTAGTATTCTTGAATAACAGCCATACTTTAACATGGGATCATGTATTGGATTTGAAAGAGGGTCCCTCAATAGTAGAAAGTGTCAAGGTAACTGAACATATCAGTGAAAACAAGGGCTGATATGCATTGAAGATGCTGTGACATCACTCAGAGAGTATGTTGATGGAAAAACAGGGAAAGGGTGCTCTAACACTGAGTGTGTGAAATAAAACAGTTGTGTGACTGTTCTAACCCAACTTCTGAAGGGCACAGGTCGGGGTAGCTGCAAGACCAAAGAATGCAACTGTCACTGAATCAGACATGAGCTCTATTGGGATTATGGACAGCAGAGTGTCTCCAGTGGTGGCAAGCCAGAAAATGGAAGTAGTGCTCTGCAAAGGGGTGGGAAAATGAGGGGCAAAATAAAGGATCTCAAAACAAAGACATTTCATAACAGAGTTTCTGCTAGGGTGACATGAAGCACGTAAATGGGGTCTGGTGATGTTATTGTGGGAAGGAAGTGTATATCCTGGAGAAAATTAGTCTATAATACCATCTGCATGTTTTTTTTCCTTTGGGGATAGTCATTAATTTTTAACTTATGTTTGGGTCACACAGGTGGTTATGTCCTGCAGGCTTTGTTTCCTTTAAGATGGGGGTGCCCAGGCTCTGGGATCCCACAATTCACCCCCACATAGCAGATTACGCTGACTATAGGACAAGCATTGCATTTACATTTTATAACAACAGTATAACAGACAACAAAGTAATAGGTGTCCTCCATGAAAAGCTAGTAGACTTACAAAAACATATCACCAGGGCTAAGAAAGGGAATTAGCTAATATCTCAATGTGCCATATGTGTTCTGGCATATGATTTAAAGCTTGTGAAGTATTATTGGAGTGATCAGGAATATATATACAACATTTAACATTAATGAGTCTCATTATAAGATGGAAATGTTCCATTCCCAACTTGTTGTTGTGCTGTACTCTGCTATGCCAGCAAGCTGTTCCATGATGTCCAATTTGCAGGAGTGACAGTACAAGGAAGGACAGTAGCACCTGAGTATGGCAGGTCTGTGCAAACCCAACATTGGGTCTGATTGTGGGCATGAGTTACTGCTGAAGCCCATTGCAGAAATGTATTGGCTAGGACACTATAGGCAAAAAGAAAGATGTTTATGGGGAATAATATAGGGCAGATCATGCTAGTCTAACAGTATACATGCAACATTTCCATTAGTAGATAAAGTACTTGTATTAGTCAGCCAAAGAGGTGCTAATATGAAATACCAAAAATGGGTTGGTCTCATAAAGGGTATTTATTTGGGGTAGAAGTCCACAGATACCAGGCCATAAAGCGTTAAGTTTCTTCTCTCACCACAGTCCATTGCCACGTGTTAGAGCAAGACAGCTGCCGGTGTTTGCCAGGGTTCAGCCTTCTGCGGTTCCTCTCTTCCTGGGGCTGCATTTCTCCCCCAGCTTAGTGCCTGTTTCCTCCACAAGGTCAGGTGTAGACGATCAGGCAAACGGCTTGCTTCTCTTCTCCTGGGGCCTTCTTTCCAACATCAAAATTGCTTCTCAAAAGACTGCTTCAACTGTCCTTTGCCTTGCCTTTTTTTTTTTTTTTTTTACAATAAGCATGTATTATTTTTATTATTAAAAATATTACTTAAAAATAAATTCACTGAGCACCTATACTATGCAAAGCATCATTAACCCTGGGAGAGATAAAGATGAATACAGCAATAGGAGCTTACATCCTGGTAGGGAACACAGTAGAGATACTGGGTGAGATAAGGACTAGCTACCATAGAAGTCCAAAGGGCGATGGGAAGATGGAGAAGAGAGATGAAGAGTTTGAGAGGGGAGCGGAAGTAGCTCAGTGGTTGAGCTTCTGCTTCCCATATACGAGGTCCTGAGTTCAATCTCTGGTACTTCCTGCACAGGCGTATTCGATTCCCCACCCACCAAGGGGTGGGGCTCAATGCCCTAATCCTAACTTAATCATGCCCAGATTAACAGATCAGTTTACAAGCATGATCCAATTATATTTTTGGAATTCATAATTACATCAAACTGCCACAGTACCAGATAGGGGAGTCCTATGAGGAGGCTTCTGTACTAGTCAGAAAAAAGGATGTTGATGCAAAATACCAGAAATCTGTTGGCTTTTATGAAGGGTATTTATTTGGGGTGGAAGCATACAGTTACCAGGCCATAAAGCATAAGTTACTTCCCTCATCAAAGTCTATTGCCAGGGGGCAGATGTGGCTCAAATGGTTAGGCGTCTGTCTGCCATATGGAGAGACCTGGGTTCGATCCCCAGGACCTCCCAGTAAAATTAAACAAAACAAAACAAAACCAAAGTCTATTGCCATCTGTTGGGACAAGGTGACTGCTGATGTCTGCCAAGAGTTCAGGCTTCTTGGGTTCCTCTCTTCCCAGGGCTCTGTTTCTCTCTGGGTTTAGCTGCTGTTCTCTCTTCACAAGGCCAGTTGTAGACTATTAGGTGAATGGCTCTGTTTCTCTCCCCAGGGCTTCTGCCGTGTCTAAGGAGCCATATCTATTCCTCTGTGTTCTCCTGTGTGTTCACTTCCTGGGCTCCAGCTCAAAACTCCCAACTCTGTTCTTTGCCATGTCTTTTCTCTGTGAGTCCCCACCCACCAAGGAGTGGGGACTCAGTGCCCTACTGACGTGTCCCAATCAAAGTCCTAATCATAATTTAATCAATTAAAAGTGATACCTCTGACAGACCAGTTTACAAACATAATCCAATAACTATTTTTGCAATTTGTAAACAATGCCAAACTGCTACAGCTTCCAATACCATACATTTTCACCTTCTAAATTCTCTCAGTTTTCTACAGTGACATCAAAAGCTAGTTTAGGCATAAGGAGAGTCCAAATAGACACACGTAGGACCCCAGCTATTTGCTGTCCTGATTGGTTGCCTTTCTACCATCACCTGTCTTCTTTCAGAGATCAATGAGGGAGGAGGCCTTTTTGTTTGGAGTTATCCAGGACTTTTTTTTTTTTTTTTTTTTTTTTTTACCAGGAAGTCCCAGGGATCGAACCTGGGTCCTTCCATATAGTAGACAGATGTCCAATCACTAGAGCCACATCCACTTCTGTAGCAGTCTGGCAGTTTGATATAGTTATGAATTCCAAAAATAGATATTGGATTATGCTTATAAACTGGTCTGTTAATCTGGGCATGATTAAGTTATGATTAGGGTGCTGACTGGGACACGTCAATAGGCCGTTGAACCCTACCCCTTGGTGGGTGGGGTCTCAAAGATAAAAGACATGGCAAAGGACAGTGTTGGAGCAGTTTTGAGTTGGAGTTGTGTTGCAGAGTCTTGAGCTGGAGCTCCGGGAAGTAGCGTACAGAGGAGCTTGGTTGTGAGGAAAGAGAAGGCCCTGGGAAGAGAAGCAAGCCATTTGCCTGATAGTCTACAGCTGGCCTTGTGGCACAAAGCAAGCCTGAGCCCAGAGAGAGGAAAGCCCCAGGAAGAGAGGAACCCAAGAAGCCTGAACCCTTGCAGACATCGGCAGCTGTCTTGCTCCAACACGTGGCAATGGACTTTGGTGAGGGAAGAAACTTATGCTTTATGGCTTGGTAACTGTGGACTTCTACCCCAAATAAACACCCTTTATAAAAACCATCAATTTCTGATATTTTGCATCAGCACCCCTTTGGCTAACTAATACAGCTTCCCTTCAGGAGTTCTTTTGAGCATGGGACCTTCAAACTGGACACTGTGGTTAGATTCTTTGGTGGGCTTTATTCTGACCAGCTGCCTTCCCTGTTTCCTACACAAACCTGCCTCAACTCTTCCCTCCAGAGTTTACACCCTTATTCTTAAGGGGGAGCTGAAGGGCGATGGTCATTCTTCTGTCGCTGCTTCCTGCTGGTTAGGGGCAGTAGTCTCTGCCTGACAGGGTGTGAAACTCTCTGGCTATTCTATTGAGATTGAGGGAAAGCAGGTCTGGCACTGTGTTTGGAAGTGGCTGAAATCCCCACATGACTAATACCTTGTTCTGGAAGGCATTGATTATGGTGGAAATAAACTTACAATTTTTTAAGATACATGGTTTATAGTGGTTTATAGAAAGACCAGGTACCTCTAGAGGCTACATTTTTCCAAAGGTGATTGGCTTTATCTTGTAAGTTTAAAATGTTCTAGGACTGTTCCAGATCAATTCACATAGAAATAGCATTTTCCTTGAAGAACAGGCCGGTTCCTCCCTGTGCCACTGTTAGCATGCTTAAGGCTCTGTGATTTTGCAGCACCACAGCAGCAAGGGAGTTTATTTGTTGTCTAAGGGCTTTTAAGGTACAGTTAGTTTTTTCTATGCTGTTGGTTACCTCTAGGGAGAGACTGTGGTAGACTTGCTGTGTTTGGTATAAACTGCCACCTCATTTCCCACAGCAGTGGTTATGCCTAGGACAGCTAGGAAAGGGATGAGGAGAAGCACTTCCTTAGACATAAACTCACAAAGACAATATAGGCAATAATAAGCATATGGCAAGCAAAATAAAGACAGTACTTAAAAGTGCCATTCTTTTATCTTATAGGCACGTTCATTAACTACTTAGAAAATGAATTAGGTTTACTAGGACTTTCAGCATATTCAATATCCCTCTGCATATGATGTAGAATAGAAGAGATATTATGTTTATTAGATATATAGGTACAGTACTTAATACTAATCAATGTACACGTTCCTTTTTGAGTTTCAGTTAATAGATCTAAGTTCCAGGTTTGCAAATGCCATACATTTTGTCCCTCTGTGGGAGCAGTCCATAATGCCAATTGTGTTTAAGTTCTACTCACATTACTCTGGTAATTATTGTTTCATACAGTCAGCATGCTGCAGCACTGTTAGCCCTTGGAGGGAAGCTTAAGTGTTTTACTGGCCTGGTGCATAGTGCCCTTTGGCACTATGAAAAAGAGCTTTTGGAGACAACATCCATTGTAAATCTGGCCATATCAAGCCATCACTGGCTGCCACAGGAGTTTGAAGCAGCAACATACTTTCCTTCCACTTCAGGAGCATATCCAGAGATGTAGTAGATCCTTTAATTTTTTTAGGGGTTGTAGTGATTGACCTACCCAATAACTCAAATGGAGAGGTACTATTCAGGGCACTGGGGTGACCTGGTTTGAATGCACAAGAGAGTTTGACAGTACTGATGTCTACCTCTTTTAATTTTTACACACTTTCTAAATACTTTAAATGCAGTTTTTAACATGTCAAATGAACTTAACTATTTTTTAGTATTTTACTTTATACTTTTACATTTTAATAAGCTTATTAAATTACAATTAGAAACAAATGAAATTAATTTTTATTCATTTAAGTCTTGACTTACATTTCTCATTCTGTTCTGTGAAAACTAGTCATTTCACTTTAGGATAGATTTATATTTCATTAAACATGAACTTATAATTTTTATTATTTTAAAAATAATAAAATACATATAATACATATAATGACAATTTATTTTATTAGTATCCTATAAACCTAGGGAGATTACACCCAAACCAATTAAAATTGGGACAATTATAATTTATGCAAGAGATTTTTTTCCCTTCACAGGAAGCTAAAACCTCTTTTTTGAAAATAAAATTCTACAATTGTGAATAACCTTAAAAGCATACTGACTGCCAGGCTTTGGAATATAATTTTTATCTTGTTTTAATCATCATTTAGAAAAGATCTTTCCATAGCTTTCTTTTTATTTATTTATTTATTTATTTATTTATTTATTTATTATGGGTAAAAATCAAAATTCTCACAATACATAAAAACATTTGCAAAATGATATATAAATATATATGCATATATGTGTATTTGCTTACAAAAATGTTATTTATATATATATATACATATATTTTAAGAGGTGCTTAGATTACCCAAATTATTACACGGAACCCACTGGGATTCCCATGTTGCCCACCTCCCACAACTCCCACAACATCCCACACAAACATCTCCCACAGTGTGGCCCACCACCCTCAATGAACTTACACATCCTGGAGCCTTGCCACCAACCATAGACCACAGTTCACACTGTAGACCACACTCTCTCCCACTCAGTTCTGAGTGGTGTGTGCTGATTTAAAATGGCCTACATCCGTTGCCACAACAGTACTCAGGATAACCTCCAACTCCCAAAGAAGCCCCTGTATCTCAACTGCTCATCCCCTCCCTACCCCAAAAGTGTCAAGTGGCCACTGGCTACACCTCATTGTTATAATTTCTTGCATTGCTAGAATCACCATAAGTGAGCAAGAGAATACCATCAAGTCCACTCTAGTCCATAGTTCTTCCACCAATCCAGAGGGGACTGGGATGGTGATGTCCACTCCACCTCCAAGTGAGAGAGGGCTTATATCCCATGGATATGGTGGGTGGGATGATCCTGCCTGCAGCTGCAGGCCCTCTCCATTCCCTGGGATGGCCATTGCCCATCGTTGTCTCCTCACCAGTGACTTGGATGAGTCCATTGAGCTGTAGGGTAGGAGTTGCAGCTCCACCTAGATTTCATGCACACCTGGCACATAGGTAGGTGGGAGACTCCAGTCTCTGGAAGTATACCTAAAAACTCCAGCATCACATATAGGTTTGAATAGAAGGGACTGATGAACCATGTGCAGGGAGGACTTATTTGAATCTAATTCTGTCACTCTCAGGAGCACAGATTCCAAAATAGAGCCCAATGATAAGGCATCAGTCTTTGGGGCTATCCCCCCTTATATAGGACCAGGGTGTCTCTGGAGCTCTCAGGAACCCCAATGAGTGGGGTGATAGGCACTTAGATGTTCTATGAGCTCCTACTGAGGTGTGCGTAAGAGTTACCTCTGGGATGACCTCCCGACTCTCTTTGAAGTCTCTTAGCCACTTGAACTCATTTGTCTTTACCATTTCCCCCTTTTATTCAAGGTCTTTTTCCAGTTGTGTTGCCAGTTGGCACTTGGTATTAATCCCTCGTTGCCAGGGAGGCTCATCCCCGGGAGTCATGTCCCACGTTGGGGGGAAGGTAATGCAATCATATGCAGAGTTTGGCTTAGAGAGAGGCCACATTTGAGCAACAAGGAGGCTCTCAGGTGGCAACCCTTAGGCACCCCACAACTGCAGGCTAAGTCTCATTTACAAGAGCAAAGACTCACAAGGGTAGTCATCAATAAAAAAAACACATCAGTGGGTCATCCTATTTTGATAGGCTCTGTTCCTACACTCAGAGGACTATGACAGAACTCTCCAGGCTAGGAATTCAGATTCCCTCATTTATTGTGTGATTATCCACCCATCGTGACCATGCCCCATGCCCCGATCCTTTGAATGATTTTGTATATCTTTCATGTATATTCGGATGAACCAATCCCCACGAAAACCCCCCAGACACCCCCCCCAATAATCCCCGGCAGTACCCATTGTAACCCTTCTGTGATCCAAATCCTCCATGAACATTTAGTCCATAAAATAATCAAATACACTTACTAGGAAAAAGAAACAAGTGAGATAAGCTTACATGCAAGAGACAAACATAAGGAAACTCAGGGGAAAAAAAAAAAGAGAGAGAAGGAAAAAAAAACAAATAAACAAAGAACAAAACAAAATAAAATATAATTAGTGGATTGGGACATTCAAAAAATGGGCAAAAAAGCAAAGGAAATGCCTTTAAAATATATATATTCTTTTTTTTTTCCTTTCTCTTTTCTTTTTTCCCTTTTTTCCTTCCCTTTATCACTGTGTTATCGGATGTCTGGTGTGCCATGACACCTTCCTCCTCTCAATCCCCATTGTCTCCCAATTTTTCATTTAATTTTCAAAGAAGTTTTAGGTCACAGCAAAGTCACACACGGAGTGCCGGAGACTCCCAGATACCAAACCACCCTCCTTCCCCACCCCATATTAACTCCCCACCCTTTTTTTTTCAGTTGTTAGCATTGTTATAACTGTTATGCAGATAGCAAAATATAGCAACTAAACATTGTCAGTGATTTACAGTATAGTTTACAATTTAGATGATACAGTTTAATAATTTTGATGATATTTACCATGTCCTGTGTCCATTACTGTAAGGTAATGAAAAACATTCCCCATGACAACCAAACAACCCATTAGATCTTGACTGTTCCCTTCTCCCCAGCCCCCCACGGCCCGTGATACCCACCTCTCCCAACCCATGGAATGTCAAGATTCACAGTTATATGCCCTGGGGATTTGAACCAGCCCTTCCTAATCCACCCACCCCCCAGTGCTGCACCACCAAACCCAGGAACACCACCACTCATCTGCCCCATCCCCCAACATGCAACCACACTCTATCCCTTTACCATAGATTATGTCCATATGGGTGATGGCTCAAAGCCTGCTCTTCTCTTACTCTCCTTTGTTAACCTATCTTTCAGACAATGGTTCTCAGAGACTGCTCACTTTCCTCACTTCAGATCAGTGAGGTCATATACTGTTCATCCTTCAGTGCCTGGCTTGCTTCACTCAACATAAGGTCTTCAAGATTCATCCACGTTATTCCATGTGTTAGCACTTTGTTCCCTCTTACCGCTGAGTAATATTCCATTGTATGTATGTGCCACATTTTGCTTATCCATTCGTCTGTTGATGGGCACCGGAGCTGATTCCAACTTTTGGCAATGGTGAACAATGCCGCTATAAACATTGGTGTGCATATATCTGTTTGTATTTTTGTTTTCAGTTCTTCTGGGTATATACCCAGCAGTGGAATTGCTGGATCATACGGAAGATCTATTGCAAGTTTTCTGAGGAACCGCCAAACTGTCCTCCACAGTGGCTGGACCATACTGCAGTCCCACCAGCAGTGGATGAGGGTTCCTATTCCTCCACATCCTCTCCAACATTTAGTGTCTCCTGTTTTTTTAATAGCTGCCATTCTGATGGGTGTAAGATGGTATCTCATTGTAGTTTTGATTTGCATTTCCCTGATAGCAAGTGATGTTGAGCATTTTTTCATGTGCTTTTTAGCCATTTGTATTTCTTCCTTGGAGAAGTGTCTTTTCAGGTCACTTGCCCATTTTTTATATGGGTTGTTTGTCCTTTTATTTTCGAGGTGAAGGATTTCTTTATATATGCAGGATATTAGGCTCCTATCAGATATATGGTTGCCAAATATTTTTTCCCATTGGGTAGGTTGCCTTTTTATTTTCTTAATAACATCCTTAGAGGTGCAGAAGTTTTTAATTTTGATGAGATCCCATCTATCTATTTTTTCTCTTGCTGCTCGTGCTTTGGCTGTGAAGTTCATGAAAACATTTCCTATTACAAGGTCCTGTAGATGTTTCCCTACATTATCTTGCAAGGTCTTTATGGTTTTGGCTCTTATATTTAGATCTTTGATCCATCTTGAGTTGATTTTTGTATAAGGTGTGAGATGGTATTCTTCTCTCATTCTTTTGGATATGGATATCCAGTTCTCCAAGCACCACTTGTTAAAGAGGCCACTCTCTCCCAGCTGAGTGGGTTTCATGGCCTTGTCAAATATCAGATGACTGTATATGCGAGGATCTATATCAGAACTCTCAATCCGGTTCCATTGGTTCCACCTTCATTTTTTAAAGTTTTTCAGATATAAAATTCTTCTTTTTCCCAATAGTTTTCTTTCAGCACTTAAATATTTCATACTGCTACCTTCTTGCTTCCATGGTTTCTGATGGGAAATGAGCATTTAATCTTATTAGGATTCCTTTGTACATAACTCTTTATTTCTCTCTTGCTGCTTTCAGAAATTTCTCCTTCTCCTTGGAATTGGACAATTTGATGACTATGTGTCTGGGCATGATTCTCCTTGAAATTATTCTGTTTGGGGTTCACTAGGATTCTTGAATGTGCATATTCATATCTTTTTTTAAATTTGGGGATTTTTCTGCCATCGTTTCTTTGAATATATGTTCTGTCCCTTTTTCTCTTCTCCTTATGGAACTCCAATAATGTGCATATTGATATGCTAGATGATTTTGCACAGGTCTCCTATGCTATCTTCATTATTTGTTTGTGAATAAAGAAGATTTACTCACGTACCATACAATCCATCCAAAGTGTACAATAAATGGCTCTCACAGAGTTGTGCATTCATCATCACAATAAATTTTATAACATTTTCTATTACTCATACAAAAAAATCAAAACAAAACAAAACAAAAAAGAAACTCTTAGTTAAAATTGATGAAAAAATATTATTACTTTACTGTTGACTATAATCTATAATTTGCATTAGTTGATTTTTCCCATAACCGCCCTATTGTTAACACATTTTAATAGTGGTGTACATTTATTATAGTTCATGAAATAACATACTTATATTTGTACTATTAACCCACAGTCATCGTATACAACAGTGTTCACTATGTTATACATCCCATGTTTCATCCTCTAACTTTCCTACTAGTGACATACACGATGCTAAATTTCTTCCTTAAGGATTTAGACTCCTTTTATTTCTTCTTTTTGCCTAACTGATCTAGCTAGAATTTCTAACACACTGTTGAATAACAGTGGTGACAGTGGGCATCCTTGTCTTGATCCCAAACTTTGAAGGAAAACTTTGAGCCTTTCACCATTGAATCTGATGTTGGCTGTGGGTTTTTCATATATGCTCATATCATGTTGAGGAAGTTTCCTTCTTTTTGTACCTGCTTCTATGGGGAAAAGTGTTTTCCTGTTTGTTTTCAAGACAGAATACTCTATTTTGTCAAATGACTTTTCTGCATCAATCAAGATGATTGTGTGGATTTTCTCCTTCAATTTGTTGATGTGATGTATTACATTAATTGATTTTCTTGTGTTGAATCTCCCTTACACACATGGGATAAACCCACCTGGTCATGGGGCATAGTTCTTTTAATTTGCTGTTGGATTACATATACAAGTATTTTGTTGAAGATTTTTGCATCTATATTCATTAGAGCGATTGGTCTGTAATTTTTATTTCTTGTAATATATTTTTCTGGCTATGGTATTAGGATGATGTTGGTTTCATAGAATGAACTAGGAAGTGTTCCCTCCTCTTCAACTTTTTTGAAGAGTTTGATCAGGATTTTTATTGATTTTTCTTGAAATGATTGGTAGAATTTGCCTGTGAAACTATCTGGTTCTGGGTTTGTCTTTTTGGGGAGGGTTTTGATGATTGATTCAATCTCTTTACTTGTAATAGGTTTGTAGATTCTCTATTTCTTCTAGCGTTTATGCTATTTGTTTCTAGGCAGTTTTCCCTTTTCATCTAAGCTACCTACTTTGGTAGCATAGAGTTGTTCATAGTATCTTCTTATTATCTTTCTTTTTCTGTTGGAATCATACTATATCTCCCCACTCTTTGCTGATTTTATTTGCATCTTCTCTCTTTTTTTTTTCTTTGTCTGGATAGCTAAGGGTTTGTCAATTTTATTGATGTCAAAAATCCATCTTTTGGCTTTTCTGATTCACTCTATTTTTTTTGTTCTCAATTTCATTTATTTCTGCTCTACTTTTTCCTTCTGCTTGTATAGGGATTAGTTTTCTGTGAATTTAATAATTCCTTCAGGTGTGCCATTAAGATTTTAATTTTAGGTCTTTCTTCCTTTGTAATGTAAGCATTTAGAGCTATAAATTTTCCCCTCAGCACTGACTTCACTGGCCCTATAGGTTTTGATATGTTGTGTTCTCATTTTCATTCTTCTTGAGATATTTACTCTCATTTCTCTAACAATTTCTTCTTTGATTCACTTCTTTTTTCAGAGTGTATTGTTTAACCTCCATATATTGTGAATTTTCCAATTCTTTGTCTGTTACTGATTTCCAGCTTCATTCCATTATGATCAGAGAAAGTGCTTTATATAATTTCTATTTTCTTAAATTTACTAAGGCCTATTTTGTGACCCAACATGTGATCTGTCCTGTAGAATGATCCATGTGCACTTGAGAATAATGTCTATCCTGCTGTTTTGGGATGTAATGTTCTGTATATGTCTGTTAGGTGTAGTTCATTTATCATATTATTCAAGTTATGTGTTTCATTATTGAACATCTGTCTACATTTTCTGTCCAATGATGAGATTACTATTCTATTACTATAGATACATTTCTTTCTATTCTATTAGTGTAGATACATTTATTTCTCCCAACATTTTTGCCAGTGTATGCCTCATGTATTTTGGGGCACCCTAGTTAGGTGCATAAATATTGATGATTGTTATGATTTCTTGGTGAGTTGCTCCCTTTATTAATATATAATGTCCTTCTTTGACTTCATAACAGTTTTTCATTTAAACTCTATTTTGTCTGATATTAGTGTAGCAGTCTCATCTCTTTTTTGGTTACTGTTTGTGTAGAATATCATTTTCCAAACTTTCACTTTCAACCTATTTGTGAGCCTAGGGGGTGTCTCTTGTAGACAGCATATACGTTGCACATATTCTTTGTCCATTCTGTCTGAGTCTTTTCTTTGGGGGAGTTTAATCCATCTACAATCAATGTTATTACTGTAAAGGCATTACTTACTTTGACCATTTTATCCTTTGACTTTCATTTGTTATGTCTTTTTACCCTGTTACCTGTTACCAATCATTTTCACTTCTATATTATCCTCCTAGCCTCTCCATCCTGATTTTTCCTTTTAGGATGCAACACTCCTTATAGTATTTCTTGTAGGTCCATTCCCTTGGTGATGAACTCTCCCAGTTTCTGCTCATCTGTGAATATTTTTAATTCATCCTAATTTTTGAGGTAGAGTTTTGCTGCATCTATTGGCTGGCAATTTTTTTAAAATTTTCAGGATCTTAAATATATCATACTACTCCTTTCTTGCCTCCATGGTTTCTGAGGAGAAATCTTTACTAATTCTCATTGGACATTCCTTGTATGTGATGGATCAATTTTCTCTTGCTGTTATGTGTCACAAAGTAGGTCTATTCAGATTTATTCTGTTAACAGTATGTTGTTCTTCTTGGATATGGATATTTATGTCTTACAAAATAGTCTGGAAATTTTCTTCCATTATTTCCTCAACTATTCATTCTGCTCCTTTTTCCTTCTCTTCTTCATCTGGGACACCTATGATGTCTATGTTTATGCACTTCATGTTGTCATTCATTGTCATTCAATTCCCTGAAACCCTGCTCAATTTTTTCCAGTATTTTCTCTGTCTTTTCAAGTTCTGATTCTATTTTAGTAAACTAAAATGTAAAGTACCAGAAATGTATTGACTTTTATAAAGGGGATTTATTTAGGGTAAAAGATCACAGTTACAAGGCCGTGAAAAGTACAACTCAAGGCATAATAAGAGGTGTTTTCTCACCAAAGTCAGCTGTCACTTGGTGAAGCAAAATGGTTGCTGATCTCTGCCAAGGTCTCTGCCTTTCTCAAGCTGCAGGCAAATCTGGCATAGAGTGTGTCTCATACACCTCTGACTCATGCCGCCTCTCAGTCTCATGGTGCTGCTTTCTTCCTGAGTTCAGTTGTAAGCTATCAGACATACGGCTCATTTTTCCCTGGGACTCAACTCTTTGAGCCTCTTGGGAGCTTCTTTCCTTACAGTTCAGTTGTGGGAGAAATTGGAGTCCTTTTTTTCATATTGCAGGATCAAATATAACAGCTTCCTTTTTCTGTGTCTGTGTCTATCACTCTATGTGTCTCCATTTATGTCATACCCAGCCAAAGTGCAGAGACCCAACCTGGCTCACGACTCACTGACATAGTCCAATCAAAAGCCCTAAAGTCATCTTATCAAGTAACCTGATCAAAGGATCTTCAATCTAATTTAATGCATTCAAAGGGTTCACATCCACAGGAATAGATTAGTTTAAAAACATAATTTTTCTTTTTTTTTTTTTTTGATTCATAAAATAATTTCAAACTGCCACAGATGCCCTGTCATCTAAGTAGCTGATGATTTCTTCTGCCAATTCAAATCTGCTTTTGCATGCCTATAATGTATTTTTTATATATTTTTTAAAAGATGCTTAGATTACATAAATGTTACACAAAAACTATACAGATTCCCATGTTCCCCACCTCCCACACCTCCCAAAACCTCCCAAATAAACATCTTTCATTAGTGTGGCACATCACCTGCAATGGATATACACATCCTGGGGCTTTGCCACTAAGCATGGACCATAGTTCACATTGTAGACCACACTCTCTCCCACACAGTTCTGCTTGTTATTTGCTGATGTAAAATGACCTATATTTGTTGTTGTAATGTCACTCAGGAAAATACCCAAGTCCCAAAAAAGCCCCTGTATTACAACTGCTTTTCCCTCTCTCTGCCCCCAAAGCATCCAGTGGCCACTGGCTCCACATCAATGTATAATTTCTTCCATTGCTTGAAACACAATATGTCTACAACAGAATACCAATAGGTCCACTCTAGTCCATAGCTCTTCCCCCAATCCTGAGGAATCTGGGATGGTGATGTCCACTCCACCTCCAAGTGAGAGGGGGCTTATATCCTATGGATAAGATGGATGGGATTATCCTGCCTGCAGCTGCAGACTCTCTCCATTCCCTGGGATGGTCGTTGTCCATCATCATGTCTCCGCCAGGTGTCTTGGGTGAGTCTGTTGAGCTGTAGAGTAGGAGATGCAGCTCCACCAAGATTCCAGGCACAGCTGGCACATGGGCAGGCCAAAGGCTCCAGTCTCTGGAAGTACACCTACAAACTCCAGCACCACATATAGGTTTGAATAGAAGGGACTGATGAACTATGTGCAGGGAGGACTTATTTGAATCCAACTCTGTCACTCTCAGGAGCACAGATTCCAAAGTAGAGCCCACTGATAAGGCATCAATCTCTGGAGCTATTCCCCCTTATATAGGACCTGGGTGTCTCCAGAGCCTTCAGTAGTCCCTCTATTTGTGGTGATATCCACTTCGGTGTTCTATGACATCCTATTGAGGTGTGCATAAGCATTACCTCTGGGATGACCTCCCGACTCACTTTGAAGTCTCTTAGCCATATGAACTCATTTGTCTTTACCTTTCCCCCTTTTATTCAAGGTCGTTTTCCAGTCGTATTGCCAGTTGGCGCTTGGTAACAATCCCTTGTTGCCAGGGAGGCTCATCCCCAGAAGTCATGTCCCACACTGGGAGGAAGGTAATGCATTCATATGCTGAGTTTGGCTTAGAGAGAGGCCACATTTGAGCAACAAGGAGGCTTTCAGGAGGCAACCCTTAGGCACCCCATAACAGTAGGCTAAGTTTCAATTTCAACAGCAAAAACTAGTAAGGCTAGTCATCAATAACAAGAACCCATCAATGGACCATCCTCCTTAGCCAGACACTGCCCCTGCACTTAGGGGACTGTTGCTGCTCCCTCGAAGAATGTGGCAGAACTCTCCAGGCTGGGAATTCAGTATTCTCTCATTTATTGAGTGAGTCTCCATCCACTGTGACCATGCCCCACCCCTTGATCATTTGAACAATTTTACATATCTTTTATGTATATTCAAGTGAACTTCCTCCCATGATACCCCCATCCCTGACATCCCCCACCAACGATCCTCTCCCGCCCCCGTTGTAACCCTTCTGTTATTCAAAGTTTCCTTAAAGATGAAGCCCATATAATAGCCAAATACAGCTAATAGGAAAATGAAATAATAATGATAAGTTTAAATTTAGGAGATAAAATACATGGAAACTTAAAAAAAAACACTAAAAATAAAATAAAATTAAAGGATTGGGATATTCAAAAAGTGGGAAAAAACAAAAAAATTAAAAAAAATTTTTTTTGACATTTTTCCTTTTATCAATGCATTATTGGGTGTCCAGTCTGTACTGTGGCACCTTCCCCCTCTCCTTCCCCCGTGTCTCCCAATTTTTCATTTAATTTTCAAAGAAGTTTTAGGTCACAGCAAAGTCACACACAGAATACTAGAGACTCTCATATACCCAACCTCCTTCCCCTTTCCTCACCCCATATTAAAACCTTTTTGTATGTGGATTGTAGCATTGTTAAAACTTTTATACACATAGTGAAACATAGCTACTAAGCATTGTCAATGGTTTACAATATGGTTTACATTTTAGACTGTACAATTTAATAATTTTTGATGATATTTACCATGTCCTGTGTCCATCACTGTAAGGTAATGAAAAACATTTCCCCTGACCACTAAATACCCCCTATTTGATCTATTCTTTTCACCCCTCCCCACCCCCCCAGGGCACATGATGGCCCCCTGACTTGACTCATTGGATGACAAGATTCATGGTTACATGCAACAAGGGGTCTTGACATGCTGATTTATCCTCCCCTATTAGGAACCGCCCTTGCTCATAAGAGACGCCCACCTGTCTGTTTCTGGGTGAATCAGTCCTCCCAAAGATGGGGGTCCATCTCCTTCCTGCTCACTGCGTGGGTCTCCACCCACCGACACAACACATTATGACAGGATGAACACTCACACATTCCCCAGAAGCCTGCTCCAGATGCGTCCCATCCTGAATGCCCCTCCAACCAGCATCCTAAATCAGTGACATTTCCTTCACATATTGCCATAAGACCATTCCCACCCTGCACTTTCAACCTCATACCCACAAATCCCATATTCACCTAGTCCCTCTCCTGTCTCTCCCCCCAGTATCCTGGGTATTCAAACCCACCCTTCCAAATCCACCCACCTGTCGACCCTGCATCACAAACCCAGTAATATCACTACCCACCTGTCCTATCCCTTCAATACACAACTATACTGTATCACTTTACCATAGATTATGTCCATATGGGTGATAGCTCACAACCTTCTCTTCTCTTTCTCTCTCTTTTAAACCTATCTTTCTGACAATGGTTCTTGGAGACTGCTCACTTTCCTCAATTTAAATCAGTGAGGTCATGTACTGTTCATCCTTCAATACCTGGCTTGCTTCACTCAACATAAGGTCTTCAAGATTCATCCATGTTATTCTGTGTGTTAGCACTTTGTCCCTTCTTATAGCTGAGTAATATTCCATTGTATGTATGTACCACATTTTGTTTATCCATTCATCTATTGATGGGCACCAGGATTGATTCCAACTTTTGGCAATAGTGAACAATGCCCCTATTAACATTGGTGTGCATATATCTGTTCGTGTCTTTGCCTTTAATTCTTCTGGGTATATACCCAGCAGTGGAATCGCTGGATCATATGGAAGATCTATAATGTATTTTTAATCTCATCCATTGTGTCTTTCATTTCCATAAGTTCTGTTACTTTTCTTTCAAACTTTCAAATGTTTCCTTTGCTCACCCAGGGTCTTCTTAATATTTTTTATCCCTTTAGCCATATTTTCCTTCATCTCCTTGAATTGATTTAATAGATCATTTGAACATCATGGATTAGTTGGTTAAAATCCAGTGTCTTGTCTGAACTTTTCACATGTTCCCTTGAATAAGCCATATATTCCTGTTTCTTAGTATGGCTTGTAATTTTTTGCTGGTGTCTAAGTATCTGATTATGTTGGTGAGTTTATTCTGATGGTCAATTTCTCTCTCTTGCCTAGGGTTTTATTGGTGATTGGCTTTGTATTGCAGCTCTTCTTTGATTTTTTATTCAACTTATTCTAAATCTTTAAAATTACTCATGTTTAAGTGAGCAAAACAGGGGCAGGACCTACTAATTGGGCACAGAACAATTTCAAGAGTCTCTGGGAATAGGGATAGGAATAGTGCCCAAAAGCCTCCTTTTTCCCCTTCAAGTTCCTGGGTGTACACTTTGCTGACCTGCTAGCCTACTGCAATCTTTAGCAAGCCATCCCCCATAGACTTATGAGGGAGGGAATGTGTCTTTTCTTAGCTCCACTGGACTGTTTTCAACAATAGGAACTTTTCCAGGCCATCTAGATACATGATTCAAAGCTGGAACCTACAGTCCAAACTTGCACCACAACCAGCCCTCTGCCACACCCTCCCTCTTCCCAGGGAGGAAAATGTCTGCTCCTCTCTCAGTAGGTAGCAGTCAGCAATGGTTGTACAGAGGCTGCTTGCCTTGGGGGTGGAGAATTGGCACCATTCCATGCCATGGGAGCAATTCACTCACAGTTTTTGCTTCAGCTTCTCCATGTCCCTGTCATGCTTTCTCCTGGATGATATGCAGCACTCCCCTGGTCTTCAGATCCAAAACCAGTTTTGTTGGACAGCTTCTGCCTTTCCTCTTACTGTTTTTTTAAGAGAGGTGAGTCCTGCCAGTCCCTATGCCACCACCATTTTTCCAGAACCCTATTCATTCTTTTTTATACTTTCATCTTTCTGCTTCTCAACATGAATCACTTCCATTGTCTTGTATTTGTATTCACTGATTCTTCTGCCACCTCCAACCTGCTGTTAAAACCATCTATGGAATTTTAATTTGTTATTTTGTTCTTCAGCTCTAGTATTTCTCTAGAGAAATTCCTAGACCTTTCATTGTTTTCTTCATATCCTTCATTTTTTCCTCTGTGTTTTCCTTTTTCTCTTTGAGCATATTGGGGATCATTGTTTTAAAGTTTCTGTCTGATAAGTCTAAAGTCTTTTATTATTCATTGATGGTTTCTTGATTATTATCTTTTTCCTTTGGATGGGCCATATTTTCCTGTTTCTTTGTTTGCCTTGTAATGTTTTATTGCACACTGTGCATTTTAATATATTAAATTGTTAACTCTGCCATTTAGTCCCTGTGCTTTCTTTTTTTTTTTTTTTTTTTAATTTTTTATTTATTTTTATTGTGGGTAAAAATCAAAATTCTCACAATACATACAAACATTTGCAAGGGAGTTAGAGGTTGTCCTGTGCTTTCTGTTAAGTTTGTATCCTGCTAGTGGTATGACAGATTTTCTTGTATGCCTGGAGCTAATCAAAACAAAGAAACTAAGGCAGAAAATTTTCACTCTCTTTGCTGATTGGTTGTGATTTGGCTAGTGATCTCTTTCAGAGTTTAGCCAAACTATTAAGAAGATAAACTATAGACAAATGGGAAACACAGGGTTATCTCTGTCTTGTCTGAGCCTGCATGGATCCAGAAGTGGGAAGCCTGCTTCTTCTCCTGTGCTTTTGAAGCTGCATTTTCTTAACTCAACACTTGCCCTGTTAATGCAGCCCATTAACTCTTTTCCATTGTTCTGAGGTAAGTAACTATCTTTAAGATTCCTCTGCTGCCTTTGTACCCCTTGGAACTGTCCATGATAGATCTGAAGTAGCTGATCAAACATAGAAAACTGAGATCAGACTACACATCTCTGGAGTTTGGAGGATGAGTTTTTTATGTTCCAACCTGTCAATAGCAAGCAGTGCCAGGAGCTGAGGTTCCACTCACCCTTGCTGGTGGCCACAAGGCAGGGGAGGGAATGGTAGCCACTGCAGGGAGGGTGCAACTCACTGTCATTATCACAATCTACCACCCTCTTTCTCCCTGGGTTTGGCACAATGTTACCCTAGACTCTGCAGTTCAAAGGGGTTGATTCAGACAGTTCCTCCCAGTTCAATAGCTGTTTTTGTGGAAGGACTGATTCCCAGAGCTTCCTATTATTCTATCTTCCCACAATCCTCTTCTTGGAGTTTCTGTTTGAGGTGATGAAAATGTTTTAGTAATGAATGTTGGTGATTTGTAGTATAATATTTTGAATGTAATTAATACCACAGATTTGTACACTTAAAACTGGGTATAATGGGAAATTTTGAGGTGTATGTATGTTACTACAATAAAAAGTTGAAAAGTAAACAAACACATAAGTTAAAAATGAAATCAGCTAACAGGATGGAGGACAAAAGACACAAAATTGATGGAATGAGATGTCAGAGGACTTCTGATACTGAAATTATGATTTAATTTTATAAATAGATAAAAAGTGAAATAAAATATGATATCAAAATCATTTATAAAGTGAAAAACACTGCAAAATATACATGGCAAAACTGGAAATATCCAAGTAGAAATTCTAAAATAAAAAATATTATAACAGATTAAAACTCAAGATACTGATTAAGCAAAAAATTAGACTTAGTGAAAAAAATCATGAAATAGGAATATAAGCTGAATAAATCTAGTTAAACTATAGCACAGAGAGACAACAAATACAGAGAGAACATATAAGTACAGGTTTATAGAGATGATGACTGAAAGGAAAATAAATTAAAAACTTTTCACTGGATTTCCATAGTTGAAAAGAGATTAAAAAGAGGAGCAATCATCAATGAAATGTTGAATTATAAAGTTCTAAAATAAATCCTCCATTTCAGAAAACACATTTTATACAAATCAAAATGAGAGAAAAAAAACATTTAAGTGATATATTTTGGTTAAAATATAGACAAAAGAAAAAATTTTTAAGTGGCCAGAGAGGAAAACCAAATAATCTTGGAAGTATAATTCAGTGATGCCATATTCTCCACAGCAGAAAGTGAAACCAGAATCCTCCAGGACATTAAATTCAAAGTATATAGAGAAAAACAAAGTTATATTAGAAAATCCTAGTTGTATTAGTTAGGATACTGAGGAAAACAGAACCTACAGGAGATGTTTATAAATATAATGAGATTTTTATAAAAATTGTATCACATTACTTTGGGCATACACAAGTTTAAATTCCATAGGGCAGGCTGCAAGCTGGGAATAACAATGAAATTTTTGGTGGATTCTCTAGGAGAAGTTGGTTGGCTGAAATAGAGGGGGAAATTCTCTCTCCTGACTGCCAAAATCATTACTTCTTTTTTTAAAAGCCTTCAACTGAGAGACATCTCTCATTGCTGAAGTCTACCTTCTCAGTTGAATGTAGGTGTAATCAACCATGGAAGTATTCAACTTACTGATGTTTTAAGTCTATAAAATACCTTCACAGTAACAATCAGGCCAGTGCATACTTACCCAAACAACTGGACACCATCACCTGACCAAGTTGTCACATGAACCTAACCATCACACTAATAAAGTATCTTTAAAGAATAAGGGCAAAATAAAAATGTTTTCAGACGCACAAAACTGAAAGATTTTATGAACAACAGCAAATTTTCTATAGCATGTAGAAATTAAAGGAATCAGTTCTAAAGAATATATGACTTAAGTTCTTCCAAAAGGAAGAACTTAGCAGTAAACAGGGATAGCAAGCATAAAAATATTAAAACAACAAAGATAATGGAAAAAATGATTCAATAAGGTCTGTTAGCATATGTTCAAAGTTACTGATTTAAATCTGATAGCAAAAGCTGTTCTACATGAGTAGTTTTTCTGCTACCAAACAAAGATTCTATTTAAAGCAAATTCCATCACTCATTTATTAATTATTGATGGAAATATTTTGCAAAACCTTCATTATTCTTTTATCAGATCTGATTAGCACCAAAGGACTGGCAGAGGCATAGACAGTGGCCACAATCATCTGGATACCCAGGGCGACAGGGTGATACATCCATAAGAGGACTGAGAAAGATGAGATAATGAGATCCACCCCGTACACAACCACAAAGAAGCTCAGCAGCAGCAGGATGGTCTGGGTAGCCTGCTTCTCTGGGGAATGTCTTGGGGAGAACCTTGTGCTGTGAAGGTGCTGGGAACGTCTCTTATGTTGGTACAAGAGAATCACCATGTATACACTTGAGAGCAGCATGACCCCTACAAAGGTGACTTCCCTAAACAGTGACAGTATGAAAAATAAATTCCTGATGATGTAGCTCATGGGATAAAGTGAACAGTATTCACTGATAAACATCAGGTCGAGCCCAGACATGTTGGAAAAAGATACAGTGTAAATGACCACGTTGCTAGAAACAGACATATTTAAGAACCATAAGAAAAGGAAGAAATGGAAGATGTCACATGAGGAGGTAAATTTGAACTTTGCCAACCAGGAGGAGCTGGGGCTGATGGTAATGGCTTGGAGCATGCGCAGCAGGCAGGTGGTGCAGACGGAGAGGCCCCTCATCAACCTGTTCACATACACCAAGGCCTTACAGGTGAAGTCACCCTGAGAACTCTGGGACCCAAACTTGTTTGTGAACATCAGGAAGGCCATGGTGAAGAGCATCACTATGTGGATGAAGGCCAAGTAACAGACGGTCACATCAGTGGGCTTGGGTCTGAGATCCTGAAGGAGTTTGAACATGCAGAAGAGAAAAAGGAAGGTGTTTGCTGAGATTCCAATGCCAGTTTGGGAAACAAGCCATTTTTTGATGGCAAAAGCATTGGAAAGTTCATCCATCTTAATGAAGAAGATAAAACATTGTTTGACTATCTGGAGAACAAAGCAAAATAAAACAAGAGGTGTCAGTCGACCAGCATTGTTTATCATTGTCATATCACGATCATCACTAATCCCAACCATCACTGTTACATTACTGCAATATTTTTAATTAATCCAGATACACACTTACATATTCATAAATATTCTGCTTTAGTATTGTTTCTCCAGAAAAACATTTATATGTATTTCACCTATAAGAACAAATCCATGAACATGCTGGATATGGTGTGCATATCCAACATGTTCATGGATATGCACACCATATCCAGGAAGCAACGGCACCCTCTCTCAAGAAGTTTGGAAAGCTCTGTCTCTTTATCAATAACATAAGCATAAAAGTGAATTGTTTTACATAATGAATGATATAATTTCTGTGAAGCTACATTCAATTCTCCTGAACAAATCAAACATTATATACCATGAAGAACAATTTCTGAGTTGAGATTATGATATTGGCAAATATAATTAACACACCATCAAATTTATCTATTTGATAAACAATTTTGAAACAGATATGACTGGTTGCACAAAACATTGAAAATTGGAGCTTGGAATTTATCTATGTGTGATATTGATGAATAAAGAGTCCCAGTAAGCTGGTGATGGCTGACCATGTGGTTCCCCTTCTTGCAAAATTGTAGCTAAGACCACAGGGAAACAGAGAAAAAAAGAACAGGCACTTCCATCCAAGAATGATTCTTTGCCAATAATACTTCTGTTCCTTGAAAAGACCCTCTGTGACATATACAAATTTCAAGATAATAAAATGAGAAATCTTTGGCATAAATGAAGGCTGAATTGAATATAAAGTGCAGCTGGGAGCAAATTCTTATTAATGAAGATGTTTCATTCTCCAGGTATTAGTTTAGTTCTCCTGAGGGAAAGCATAGACAAAACTGTCACTGCAGAGTTAAGACACTGGGAAGCACTGAAGGGTGTTGATCACTACTATGTTCTACAATTCTTGGGAAACCCTGAAAGTCCTGCCTGACCACCACAACAAAGAACAGACCACATATAACTGTCTTTTCTTCAAATAATCATTAAAGTTCTTTTATTATCATGTTTCTCTGCAACAGAGCTACAGGGAAAAGAATATATATGTTCTTCCTTTATACTATTTTTATTAAATACTTAATTTGGAAGTATGTAGTGTATGTTTAACACCTGAATATCAAGACAAATTGAGGCACATCCTTCCCTCTATTTTCCTTCCCAGCAGCATAAGTGGCAAGGGCTTCAATATGCATATGTTTTAAAGGAAAATGCAATTTTTTTCTTTTCCCAGGTTAAAAAGTAGTCCACTGTTCAATCTCCTTGAGAAAATAAAGATCTTGTCCAGGAGTGGACAACCTCCATCAATATCAGTCTGTTCATTGTGCTTTCAATCAAATTCAACTCTCATACTCTGCTATACAACCTTGACAACACCTCATCCCTGATATGTGCTCACTCTGGTGAACTCTCACATCACTAATGTGAGATTTGTGATGATTCAACAATCAAAACAAAATTCTCCATGTGCCTTTGTGTGAGTTCACGTTTTAATGGTACAATTGCATATTGGGATTTTGAGGAAAGAACAATTAAACAACGTTTAGAAGATTTTTTGATCACTTCTCGGCCTTTTGGCTAAGATCAAGTGTAGAAGATTTTTTGATAATGAAGGAAAAAATTTTTTGCCAAAATTTTGTAAATTGTTTTCTCTCATTACAGAAAAAAATCACCAAACCAACATAAAGAATATTGTTATAATGCTTGTGTTATTTAGAAAACTTAAAATATTAAACTGAAATTATTAAATGTTCTAAACTGAATTTTAAAATATATTTAGATTGGGCAGAACATTCTTATCTCCCATGAATCTGAGTTAGTAATTAGCTCTATAAAGATTTCATAACTTGAAGAAAATGAAACTTCTGGCTGTCAAAGATATGTAGGGGAAAAAAACCCTGACATAGCAAGAAGTTTAATGATATGAAATTAAAAGACCATCATGGTGATCTGTTAACTTCATTTATTGAAAAATAAAAACAGATTATGTTAAATGTATGAAAACAGTCAACCATCATCCTGTTTCTCACAAAATTATATCCAATTTTATATAACATAAAGAATTCAAAAATTTAAGATTGTATATATAGAACTAAGAAGAATAACTAAACCATTCAGGAGTTGAGAGCCTGAGCGTTTTAAAATATCACCAGTTGATTAAAAACAATTAAATTATATTTGAAAAAGCATATTAAAGTAAGAAAAATTAAATACAATAAAAATTAATAAAATATCTCAAAATCATGTCTTCACACAAATTTATCAATTTATGGTTTCTCAAAACAGTCATTCATTAATTGATCCTTTAACTTGAATATATATTTCCAGTTTAGATGAGAGTCACTAAATTCAAGACTAAAAAAATAAGAAGAAATTTCTGTTACTACTACATAGAGAAAATCCTCCCTCAACCCACTGCCCACATAGAGCTATCAACACTCACATTTCCAACTGAGAATCAAAATATACTCACCCAGCGGGATCTTTGAGGGAGTCAGTGTAGAGGACTCAAGGTCCTATTTCTAAGGCAAATATACAGTCAAGTAATCTCCCTCATGGCCTAATTTTCATGTCACCTGTAAAAGCAGGACAAGACCTAACTTGGGAATAGGTAAAATTAATTCTCTAAAGGGAACATTTACTTTTCTCATTACTGGGAAATAGACTTGGAAAAGCAATGTTCCAAACTTTGTGTAGGCCAAACTTTTTCCATGTGTAGGCCAGATGATCCCAGACCACATCAGTTTTGGTAATTTAGTGTGATAATGCTCATGATAAACTCAGAAGTTCCCCATTAGCCTTGCCTTCAAAATGGATGGAGCCCCAATTCCCATTTCCTAGGGTCTCTGCTGGTAGAAGAAATTCTAGGTGTGCCTCACATGGCCCTTGTTTTATTTGCTAAGCTGCTCAAAGCAGATACCATAAAATGGTTTTACTTTTAACAATGGAAATTTATTAGCTTACAAGCTTACAGTTTTGAGGCAGAGAAAAATGTCTAAATAAAGGCATCATTAAGGCAATGCTTTCTTCCCAAAGATTGGCTACCAGCGATCTTGGGCTCCTCTGTCACATGGCAGAGTCTGCTGGTCTCTCCCTTCTCTTCTGTGTTTTTTGTTTGTTTGTTTGTTTGTTTGTTTGTTTGTTTTTTTAAATTTCACCTTCTTGCTTCCATGGCTCTCTCTTTCGTTGCCTGAATTACATTCTCTTATAAAGTATTCCAGTGAGAAGATTAAGACCCACTCTGGGTCATGTCTTAATTGAAGTAACCTATTCAAAAGGTACTATTTACCATAGGTTTCACCCACAGGAATGGATTAGCTTTATGAACATGATTTTCTGGGGTACACACGGTTTCAAACAACCATAGTCCCTGAGTGTCAGAGTCACAGCTAGACACATAGCACTTTACTGGGAATTGGAAATACATTTCCCTTTTGCCCATACAAAAAAAAATCACCATAAGAACCACTTCCCATAGCTATTTGCAGCTGTGATAAAATGCTCTTTGCATGTGACAAACTATCAAGCATACTTCATGACCTTCACCTTTGGTCAGGGTTGCAGTGGACAAGAAGACCTGAGGTTGAGGCAGTCAAGTATCAATTCAACATGGGTTTCTAAGCAGTTTGTTGATGTGATCTGCCACTTGGTGTTTGTGGTCCATGGGTGATATTTGTCATTGTGGAAGCCCAGAGCCCAAGCTCCCCCTCCTTAAATGAAACAAAGCCCACAGTACATAGCCACCTGTGTGACCCAAACTTAAATTATAAATTAATGACCATCCCCAAAAGAAAAAGAACATACATATGGTATTGTAAACTATAATTTTCTCCAAATGTACAATCCCTTCCTACAATAACATCACCAGACCTCATTTATGTGCTTCAAGTAACCCCAGCAGAAAGTGTCTTTGTTTTGAGACCCTTTATATTGCCCCTCATTTTCCTGCCTCTTTGTGGAGCGCTGCTTCCACTTTCTGGCCTGCCACAAACAGAGACTCTCTCTTGTCTGTAAGTCTCAATAAAGCTCGTGTCTGATTCAGTGCCAGGTGTGTTCTGTGATCTTGCCCTGACCCCTGCCTTCAGGAGTTGGATTGGAACAATTGGCAAGCCACCAGCCAGGAGACTGAAGGACAGCTGGCAGTAGCAGGCATGAGCTCAAGGAAAGGAGAATCCGTGGGGGAAATCCTGGGTTGGCCTATAACATCATGTGGGGGAAGGGTAGCTGCCCTCCTGGATGAGTGGGAACAACTGAGAGAGTATGGGGATGCCCTAAAAACTCTAATGTGTATACTGGCTGTGCTACAGCAAGTAGCAGAGCAGCTGCATTTAAATAAGAAAAAGGGAGACTGCTAGATAGTGGCCAACTATAACATGGTCCCTGTTAGAAGACTTGTGGATGGTTACCAAGGTACAAGAAGTGGCAAAGGCGCTGCTTAGAAGAGTTAAAACTAGAAAGGGATATGTGTCTATCACAGACAGAAATGAAAATTATAATTAAGGTTGTGAGTTGTGTTTTTGTGTCTCTCTATTTGTGCCTGCCTATTTTCTCAGTGTATATCTTCATACATTGGGATGGTAATATCAAATAAACAAATGAAAATTCCTAAAAGAGCTCTATTCAAATTTCTAAAAGTTAAATAAGCACTTATATGTAAATGAATATTCCTGGAGCCCAAATTAGAGAAGCTAAGCAAGATAGAAAGGTCGTATAGAAATCTGGATATAGAAACTATTGGGAAAGGGAAAAAGCTTTTCCTAAGCTCCTTGACCTATCCAGCACCCCCCACCCCCACCCCAGGGCCTCCTTCTTTTTGCAAGAATGATGGGGAAGGGCTAGGTGTGACAAGTTAGGGAATTATAAGTTTAACTTAAAATTCTTATCTACGAGGCTGGGGAATTAAAAATCACAGTTTGTCCTGTAATTCCCAAATTTAAACCTTTTAACAGCCTTAAAATGAAGGTAATTAATTACCAAATATCAGTAAGTGAGGAAAAAGTCATTAAAAGCTATGGAAAGGGGGGCAAGATGGCGTTGGTGTAGGAGGGCGCACACTGCAAGCTCCCAGAGCAAGGCGGATTGGGGACGGGGTCCTGCCCGGGGGTCTGTGCTGTGCACGCGTGGAGTGAGAAGCTTGGGACATCTATCTGCGCGGATCGGCGGCGTGGACCGAACGGTGGAGATTCGTGAGTTTTGAGGCTGCCGGTGGAGGTTGGCACAGGCGGCTGAGCCCCGCGGTTACGGAAAAAAAATAAAATAAAACGGCCATTTGGAGCCGCGGGCGGGGCGAAAAAGTTTTATTTTTTGGGGAGCTGGCTGCCTGGCGCCCCTTGGACCTTGTGTGAAAAGAGCAAACGAGCTAATCAGAACCGGAGGGGGGATTTTGGTTGGGGAAAGGAGCTGATTTCCCTAGCCACCCAGGGATAAGACCCAGGCCGCTGCGGAGCCAAGAGGAAGGGACACTTCCCAAAGAAGGGAGGGTTCGGTTGGAAGACAGGGAAGGGTATTTTATATTTTTAGACATTGATCTGGCTGCCTGCACCGCCCCATAGCTTTGGGGAACAGATAAGCCGACCTGAAGCAGCATCAGACAGAGAGCAGACGCGAATCTGCACTCAAACTGATTTACTGAGCAGCCCGGTGACGCTGGAGCTCGGCGCCAGAAGGGCGAAATCCGCCGTCTTTAGCACTCCTCCCTGACTGACATCAGAGCTTCAGCTAACCTGGGGAGTCTGGAAAGTGGGACGTGCTTGAATAATTTCCACGGGCCCAGCTACGGTCCCTTCCGTAAGGGGTTGGTCTAGAGGAGGAATTATTTTGGGTCCTGCATTTGGCTAAAAAAAAAAAAAAAAAAAAAAGTGAGGTCACCTCAAAAAATGAAAAATAAATTCTTTTTAATTTAGTTTAATAGCTAAAAGCTGCTTCAGGACATGCATATAGAACCCTGTGGGGAAATTCATTGATAAACACAAGTAGGCAGGAAGGATCCACGTGGACCCTAGGGGAATCATTGACCCCCCTTAGCTCTGTTTGACTACTTGCCTGTGTGGATCTTTGGTTTCCCTCTGTTACTTTCTGGTCTATTGCTATTATTCCCGTTTTCCTCCCCCCTTCCTTTTTCCTTCTATTTTTTTTTCTTTCAAATAGGTGCTGCCAGCTGGTCGCTTCTTTGCTGGGCTTCTTATTCAGTAATTTCCCCACGCGCTGTATATATTGATTCTGTATTACAAACTATCACTTATCCTTCCTGCATGTTTCTGCCTTCTGTTTTCTGTTGTGGCTCTTAGAGACAACATTTTTTCATAGGCCCACAACTTAAGAGTGTCAATTTCTATCCCATCTATTTTGTTTTCTTCTTCTTCTTTTTTCTTTTTTTTTTTTTATTAGTATTAACTTTTTCCTTTCAGACCTTTCTCTGCTATCTCTCTCCCTCCTCATAATTCTAGCCTTCTAAATCACTTTATATATATATTCCTCCATTTGTTTTCCCAGTCCATTGTAGGAACTCCATATTTTTTCCTAGTACTCTACACTGCCTACACAAGTTAAATATTCATCTCATTAAGTCTCATTTTGCCCCTCTTCTAACTTTTATCAATATTGCTATTATCCTTCTGCCTTCCTTACATCTTTTGATTCCTCTGGCCCTAACCTTTTGCCTTCAAGGGAACATAGAAAGAAGCAAGGAAATAAAATAGGAAGAAAAACTGCCAAAGAGAAAACTTAACTCACACGCAGAATCAACAGCTAAATAAAATTCTAGAGCATAGAGAAAAGCTAATCAACTGAACAAACCCATCAAGAAAATATGGTGACCAGAGGGCAACAGAAAAATACAAATGATTCTGAGAAACTGGAAAACATGGACCAGTCCAGTGCACAAAATAAAAACCAGGAAGCAATGCAGTACATCGAACAACTAATCAAAACTATCCAAACAAATATCATGGACCAACTTAAAGAACTGAAGGAAGAGATTAAGGATATAAAGAAGACACTGGGAGAACATACTGAAGAAATAGCTAACACACCTAAAAAGGTAATGGATATGATGGCGAACAAAGACACAAGTCAAGAAATGAAAAAGGCGCTGGACTCACATGGCAGCAGAATTGAACAGGCAGAGGAAAGAATTAGTGATATGGAAAACAATACAGTTGAAATCAAAGAGATTGTATAAAAGATAGACAAAAAGATAGAAAAAATCCAGTATGGTCTCAGGGAAATAACCGATAATGCAAGACGCACAAACATACGCATTATGGGCATCCCAGAAGGAGAAGAGAAGGGAAAGGGAACAGAAGGAGTGTTGAAGGAAGTGATGGCTGAAAACTTCCCAACTCTATTGAGAGAGATGGATGTGCAGATCCAGGAAGCACAGTGCACCACAAATAGTATAAATCCCAACAGGCCAACTCCAAGACATATACTTGTCAAATTGTGCAATGCTCAAGACAAAGAGAAAATACTCAAGGCAGCAAGAGAAAAGAGAACCATCATATACAAGGGAAGCACAATAAGATTAAGTGCTGATTTCTCAGCTGAAACCATGGAGGCAAGAAGACAGTGGTATGACATA